>JACEFZ010027082.1:42500-512500 GCA_014155875.1 Cepaea nemoralis | reverse complement strand
ATACAGTTTTAATGTAGTCTAACATTGGTGCTGCCCCTTAGCTCTTTGATAATCGTTGTTTCAAATTGTTTCTGCTCATCATCACTATGTGCTATGCCGATCAGCGTATTTGGCACGTTTAGCCATCTCACACGATCACCAGAGTCGTGTTTGTGTTCACGGTACATTAAACAGTTGTAAGCAATGGGGTGGTTCATGAGCCAAACACTGCAAGTTGGCAATTCTTCGGAATGTGGGTAAAAACATTAGTACTCCGACAGCGATTCGTAGGACGTAATTTCAGCCTCTACAACCAAGACCAAGAAGAATTGAGTTTCACAATGGGAAGCTAACCACGAGCTCTTAGACTAACGAGGCTCAAGATGTGACAAGTTCTATTCTTCCCGAAGCTGCGACAGGCGTAGGAAACCTGTAATGAAAACTGATCACTCACAGAAATATAAAACAAAGACACTGGACCTGATTCTATAGGTCAACAATGGCCACCCAAGCTGATACTGACAAAATATATGTCATTGTTTTGTTTTTTTTCTTGTGTGTGACTACCGCAGTTTTCTCGATGCTGCTTGTGACAACTTTTCAGGGAACCATACCAAACCAGTGTTTGTTGTTCTGTCATTGTTTTTGTGTCTACCGCAGTTTTCTCGATGCAGTATGTGACAACTGTTTAGGCGACCATACTAAACCAGTGTTGTTGTTCCAGATACAACTGTAATCATTGCCTGAGGTTAAAAACCAATGGCATATACTGCCATGTGTCTGTGAATTGTTATCCTTCAAATATTATGAAATTCACCTTCAACTGATACAGTTATGTTACTTTACCGGTGATTATAACTCCGGTCTTCTGATTTATAGATCAGATTGCAAATCTATATGTGAAACATCAGGAAGAGGGTTGAAAGTAAGCTAGAATATGAGTTGCAAGAAGTATAGACAGCCAAGAGTAACCAGGGACCATATCTTCACCACGAGAACCATCTTTCAGAAATACAGAGAGTACAGTGTAGATCTTCATACTTGAGAGTAAGGCCCGACAGTGTACTATATTAGAGATGGTGGGAGATCGTGAGAAATATGGGATTATCTAGCACGTATGATCCACTTTATCTAGTTCTGTTAATCCCGTATATCCACGTGAAGAACGTAACTTGCGCGAGAATCGGTAGCGGTTCTCGCCGCGTTGGTAACTTACGGGGTATTTGAGCCGGCCGCTCAGAAAGCAATTGCAAACTTCTGAGCGTAATATTGCCAAGAAATCAACCATCAGCTGAAAGATGCTGATGTTGACAGCGATGTCCTGTAAAAGGATATGCGAAAAACAAAAAGAAAAAAAAAATCCAGTTCTGTGGCGAAAAGGTTATGGGCGCAATTTGTAATCCCGTATACCGCGTTCGAAACATAGCTGCTAGCGATTTAGCAACATACCGACTTGCGTTGGTTTTAATACAAAGCTATTAGTGCCCGTCGTTCAGGAAGCAACGTAAACACTGCTGAACGTAAATTTGCCAATAAATCGCCACCAAACAATGCTGGGATTGACTGTGACGTCCTGTAAAGGATATGCGACTAACTTTTGCCTTGATTCATTGAGAAAACTGACTTACAAACAGAGCCATGTCTCGACAGCTGAAATAGTTTGACCACATTACACGCCAGGGTGGTTTAGACACACTATTGATAGAAGACTTTTTTCATGCAGGAAGAGGCAGAGGTTTGCAAGCATGAAGGGGCACGCAAGACATTGCCGACACCTCGGACACAAAAATGCATGCGGCAGGAGAACTGGCAAGGTGTCGAGAGTCTATTCGGCGGTCCGTGGTGGGAGCGACATTCTGTAAAGGACCTGCGTGATGATTAAGATGACCTTTCACTCAAAATACCCGTTCCCATACACATCGCGCAATCCTAATTGACAATTATTTGCAACATGTGTGATATTGGTATGAACAGCACTGGACAGTCTTGTAGAGGTCTGTGGTAAAATAGATTCAGAACAGGGAGAAAGATATCCCTATTCGATAAGACTAAGACCGACTGCTACACAAAAATAGGAATGGCTCATAAGGCTCCCTAGGGGTGAAGACAGGTCATAGAGTAAGGATCTAATAGATATAAGAAAGGTTTTATGGTAGAAGGACAGGAGAGCCAGGAAAGTCACCGCAATTCAGAGAGGAGAAACTCACTTTTGGGTACCTCAAGATGTGTATTGTTCCTGCCACATACCGCTCTTCAGAGTTGATATTTAATCATGTAATAATATCACAATTAGTACCATAAACTCAGGCACACTTCAAAAAGAAACTAGAATAACTCCTGGATTTAAACTATGATATTATAATGGGATAGCAAGTGGGAGTTGTTGTTCAACTAGCATATTAAAAATATACACAACTCAAAAATAGCACACAAATAAAAGACATAATAAGACCTATAATTATCTCTATTTATCACTAAAACTGTTAATTTGTCCTCACAAGTGAGTATCTAAATTAACACTGCTCAGACACCCGTGAGTGGTTAAACTGTTTCTTCTATCACTGCAGATGATATTAAATTGTTCATCGGTCAACTGGAAACACATGACTACAAAGTCTATCTAGTTATCACGAACGATATTAAAAAATTGTCAATGAGGTCACCACGAACTATATGGAAAATGTCAATATGATCAGGATTCTAAAGATGTTGGTGCTATTGTGGTAGTTACTCCTTGTGTTGGCCATGTTCTTATAAAAGATATTCATAGTGTACTTAGCTGACTTCCACATTGTTGGGGTTGCTTTAATATCGGATTGGTCTATGATTCTCAATGGAATTACGCTCCTCCAGCAGTAACAAGGCGAATCTCTTCATCTTTTATCGATGACATTGACCCTCCAGGTGACAATATTCAGCATTCATGAGTATGCCCCAGTGTAAGCCAAAAAGACCACCATCCCTGTTGAAAACATGTGCCAAAGCATATATCAATACTTACATAAAATAAAAAAGGGGGAGAATAATTAGAGAGAGGGGAGGGGGTGAAAGGATTATTACATAGGGGCAGGCTAGCCAGGCTTAGCCCTGTTGGGTATCAGCACTTCAACATTTGGATATGACTCATCTTCTCACACTAACATTTGATGTAGTCTTTCACCTCTTATTGACAAAATATGTCTCCATCACTCCTCCGCTGTGCAGGTGAATCATCCTTGTGTTCTCGAGGCTTAGTCGCCGAGAATATATGGGTGGCTATCAGCAAGAATGATACCATTACACAGCCCTGGCATTGTCTCCCTTCTCCAGGATAAATGGCTATGTAACATCACATCATATTTTTATATTTATAGAGAACACTGATTCACAAGTACTTTATACATTAATACATATATAAAGAAACTCATTCTCTTTTTCGTAAAATATAAAGAGATTATAAATGACAAGTCAGAAAAGTATCATCTACAAAATAATATAAGTGATATTTCAGAAACGTATCATGGTAGTTCTTTTCCTAATCATAAGTTATACATGAAGACTCTGAATATAGTAAATGGGAAGTTCATCCTTCATAAAGTGCGTGAATTGAACAAGCAAGAGATTCATTCAATATTTTCTATTTCCAAGAAAGAATCGCCATTATTTTCTGAGTATTTCTCTAAAGCTACTCCTATTTCTACTAACACAAACCTTTCTTGTAATATCGTACACTGCTATAAACAGGTTATTTATAAATGTACACTAACCTCATCCAATAAAGAAGACTATTTACTCCCAAAATGAAATCACAACTTTCTCCTAGAGGTTCATTTTGTTGACTGGCACATAACAACAGCAATCTGGATGCACTTTGCAGCAGCCCATCCCAGCTTGCCTAATTTAAATACACTTATGTTAATTTCTCTCTCTACACCAATCATCTACTCAGGTTGGTTGTTTTCCTGGCACGAGATGTTGTCATCATCTGCAGTTTGCTGCAGCTGTTACCAACGTGACAGACTTTTACCAACAATCTCTTGGGATTGGCTTCCGGCAACATTTTTATCAAATCGCAGACATCATACTTGCAGGTGTTGTTTTTGAACAGTGGGGGGGGGGGGGGGGGGGGAATTTCTATTTTTAGCCGTTGTCACGCACCAAACGCCGAGGGGATGCATTTTTGTTATATTTAAGAATGTAGGAGTGGCCGAGACAATAATGCACAAGGTCTAAGCAGGCGCGTTAGGGTAGGGTAGTTGATAGCGAGTTGCGCACGTAATGTTATGAGCACGGCCAGACATGGGTTCGGCGACAGGGCTTATCATCTGCGACAGTGAGGGAAAGACTGGCCACCTATTCCTCCGTGCATCCACGCCAACGAAATGTGATTGTGCTACACCATAAAATACCCATAGCAGGAAATTTCTTCGGGACAATGTTTTAGACTACTAGCAGACCTATCCAAGGAACATCAGAGTTGCACTACAGTAGAACTGAAAACACGTGTTTCCAGACATTCCTGTGATCATAAGGGGTCCATCAAAGACCTTCCTCAAGATAAGGGGTTGTGTAATATTGTTAACAAGATGAAAATATCGGCCGTGATGATAAGCTCGCTGTACCGGCAGAAGCTAGTTTGACAAAGCTGTTGTGCGGTGGTAATATTCCACACAACGCATGGCAGCAGCAGGTGACAATTTTTTTCACAAATAGTCACACTCTTTGGGGGTCCTTGCAAGTTCCCCAGGCTTACTACGGGTCCCGCTGGGCTATCCGCCTCTTTCAAGCAGGGCTCGCACATGGTCTACCAATTATGTAACCTCGGTGGGGTTCCACACTTGTATTGGTAAAATAAGCACTCTTGCACGCACGCACACACACACACACACACACACACACACACACACACACATATATATATATATATATATATATATATATATATATATATATATATATATATATATATATATTGGGTGTTCATTGAAATCCGTTCGTGTCGCAACGCGCGTAATTGCGTACATTGAACATGATTATGTTATAGTAATGTGATAAATACTGACCAGTGAGTAATAGAGCAAGTGTTTATCGTCCCATGATTCATAGGTTCTGTTTCTGACCGTTGAGAAAATGGCCGGGCTGATCCAAAATCCAACCAAAGAAGCTCAAAGAGCGATGACTGAGTTCTTTCATTTGAAGGATGTCGACAAGTGGAAATTCATCGAAGAATGCAAGCAGCGTACGGTAACAAATGTGTGTCGAAGACAACAGTGGCAGACTGGGCACGAATGTTTCAGACAGGACGTCAGTTCATGACAGATCTTCGACGGCCGGGTCAAGCGCATATTGTTGCAACTGAAAGAACCGTCGCCAAAATTGATGCAGCAGTACAGATGAACCGTTGTCGAAGCATACGTTCGCTGGCGAAAGAATTTGATGTATCGATTGGGACAATTCAAAAGGAGTGGAGGGCGATGTATTTCTCTTCCGCATAGTGGCAGGCGATAAATCATGGTGTCACCACTTTAAGCCGTGCAGCAAAAGAGAGAGCATGCAATAGAAGCACCAAAAATTTGTTGGATCACCAAAAGCCAACAATTTCAAGTTACAGGTTTCCGCTCTTAAGGTTATGCTGATCGCTTTTTTTGACCATGAAGGGCTATTGTTGGCCGATTTTAAAGAACCTGGTGTCAACATCAACTCTACCCACTACTTACAAACACTAGACAAGCTGCAAAAAGCCATCAAAATAAACGATCCGGCATGCTTTCTCACAGTGTGATTTTGTTGCACGATTATGCTCGTCCGCATGTCGCAAAGATTGTGCAGGAAGCATTAGCAAGGAAGAAGTGGGAAATTCTGCAACATCCAGCCTATTGTCCTGATTTTTCACCATGTGATTTTCATTTGTTCGGACCTCTAAAAACAGCTCTCAAGGGACAACGATTTCACACAGATGCAGACGTAATGAACGCGGTAAACACTTGGTTCAGTGAGCAACCACAATCCTTTTTTTGCGGACGGCATGCGCCGCCTACCTAAGCAATGGGATGCTTGCCTGAATGCCTACGGCGACTTCTTCTGACCAATCCATTGTGCATAATGCATTCAAAATGAATGTTTTGTTTAATTCTACCACACCTGTTAATGTTTCTTTCAGTGCTATTGTAATAAAGCCATTGGAACGGGTTTCAAATGAACGCCCCTAATATATATATATATATATATATATATATATATATATATATATATATATATATATATATATATATATATATATATATATATATATATATATGTATGGTTCTATCTAAGGCACCCTCCTTGTCTTTGTATAGCAAATACTTCCACACGGTCTACTTCAGCCGTCCAACCATTATCTTACAACAATCTATAGATCAGCATACTACACATCGGTACTTTTGTCTCTCACTGACTTGACGCTCCCAATGTTGATACTTGCTCAGTTGCAATGGTAGATCAGTTAAAACATGTCGAAAACAGGTGGGGTATATGGTTGCCATCGATGTTTAACAGTAACATGTGATCGCATACAGTCGACACGTTGAGCTGCCGGAACATTTAACACGAGTCCACAAAAACATGTCTATCTCTAAGGCAATGAAAATTACTGTCACTTTTCAACCCTACCCACTGACGCCGTTTCTGCCAGCGGCCGCCATTCCTGAGTTCTATGTCCTACCATCTCTTGTACTATTTTTTGTCTCGCCGGCTTAACTCATCTCGTCTTCCCTAATAGTACTTCCTCATCTGTGTCTTTGACAATGTCGATGACGTGGATGTTACTTCCACCAAATCTTGTTATTCTGACATTTCTTACAGGTTTAACAAGGGAAGTTACTATGGGATTTGTCTTTTCGTCGGGAGTTTAAACTGTTCTGTACGACGCGGATTATCAGTTTCCTGTTATTATACTTTTAGCCACTCTCCCTTCTCTTATCATATTATATCCTAGAAAAGTCCATATTTAGTTGTATATTTCTCAAACCGACAGTGTCCATACATAATTCTACCTGTATCGATTTGACACCATTACACTGAAATTGAGTCACTGTGGCCTATTTATTAGTTAACTTTTCTACCATGTCAATAGTCCGCGTTCAATCACCAGCAGAGGCAGGATTCTTTTTTCTGACAGCCTGGCTCTATGGTTCATCCAGCAGGGCACATGATGATGATGACGAGAGTCCTTTATTTATGTAAAAGTCACAGAAGTGGACGGCTAGTCAGAGGTAGGCATTGTATCCCACAGCCACTCTACTCCCCATCCTACTGTATATGTGTAAATTATGAATCTAATGTACAGATCACGAACAAACCTCCAGGCCACGAAAAATTGGTTGCGGCGTAGAATTATGAAGAAACTTGTGAACGTCCGAGAAGATCACTTATGACGTGAGTTAGAGGAGAATATTATTCAAATGACTCATGATTGCCTAAACAGCAGTTGCCCATTTTCAAAAATCACAATTTGGTCAGATACGTGCTGGTGGCAGCAGAATGTAGTCAAAGGAGTATTCTCTCTCTCTCTCTCTCTCTCTCTCTCTCTCTCTCTCTCTCTCTCTCTCTCTCTCTCTCTCTCTCTCTCTCTCTCTCTCTTCTCTCTCTCTCTCTCTCTCCCTCTCCCCTCCTCCCCAGTTTCTAGTTGTGTTTATGCAAGTAAATAGTAAAGACAATTACGCGTAGTTACATGTCCTTTACGATATCCCAAAGCATTTTCTTTTTCAATGTTTGTGATTTAATAGGCAATTGTATGTTGAGTAGTTTGCCATCGCTTCCTAAACGACTGGCGTTCATATTATTGTGAAAATTAATGCAAGGCGGTCTGCTTAAAAATCGCGTGCGGCTGATTTCGAACCGTGTATGCTTGATTGTAAAAATGTGTTCACTGTCACTTAGCCACGTATGCCGGATTATGAAAGTAGAGCAGTACGTAAATGGATCTTTTCGCTCCATCAGGTGAAGTGGCTGTTTTGGCAGCTAAGAAAGTGATGAAGTAAACCTCTGTTTTACGCCACCAGGTGAAGTGGCTGTATAGGCAGCTAAGAAAGTGATGAAGTAAATTTCTGTTTTACGTCACCAGGCGAAGTGGCTGCATAGGCAGCCAAGAAAGTGATGAAGTAAATCTGTTTTACGTCACCAGGCGAAGTGGTTGTATAGGTAGCTGAGAAAGTGATGAAGTAAATCTCTGTTTTACGCCACCAGGCGTAGTGGCTGTATAGGCAGCTAAGAAAGTGATGAAGTAAATCTCTGTTTTACGTCACCAGGCGTAGTCGCTGTATAGGCAACTAAGAAAGTGATGAAGTAAATCTCTGTTTTACGCCACTGTGGTATAATAAAAACGTCCCTACCCTTTCCTATTTATGGACTCCCTTAAAAATAATCAAACCCTTACAATTACTGTTTAAGTAACTTACTTAATGTAGGAGAAAATAAAACAGCGATAGACTGACCGTGGCACAGCTAAATTTAGTTTGGCTTGTTTTCTCTCCCTTATCTGGCCAATCCTGGCGAGGGGGAAAACAAAGACTGAAGCGGCCATTTCTAGTCAAGAGAACAGACAAGAAAGTCGACCTTTCCCTTCGGGGAGAAGGTAGTTTGTTTTAAAACCATGATTCTCTTCAAGCTATTGGTATGTTATCTACATATATTAAGATATATTTATGTATTACCTAGACCAGTATGTTTAATTAAGAATTAGTTACAATTCTCTTAAACCAGGCTGGATGATGTTTACTAAGGAAACACAGGTGGGCGCCACGCTGTAATTTTCCTATGTCTTACAATTTCAAATCCTTATGTTAATATCTTGTATAGGCATTATGAACTTATATCTCACTAGTAGTGCTATAATCTATGAATATTATGTGTACTGTAAAGTATCAACTCTCATGTCTGAAACACATTCTAGAGATTTTCTCAATGTAGGAGCAGACCCCTGATTCAGGCTTCATAGTAAAGAACTAGTGTCTGTCAATTTCATATTCCTATGTTAAAACTTCTAGGCACTGTGAACAATATCTCACTATTTATGCTTAGAAATCTGCAAATAATCTATGTACTATAGAAAGGTGTTTTATCCATGCGGGGACATACAAATGATTACGCATATTCCTGACTCGTACTTAGTCAGGGGATAAAATATTTTGCCACATTATAATCTGTAACTTGGAAATATAGTGCTAAATTTTAGTACCATTCTTTTGTTAACAGATTAGTAACCACTCCATATGAGAGTGAACATATAATCATTTCATAAAATAGTGTTAGGGACAGGCCATGTTTGAATATAAATTCATGAACAATGAAACGTGTGATGTAAATGCATGTTCGGATAGGATTCACTCCGCATCACCTCACCGTAGTAGAAACAGAAGCGAAGATTGATGTGAATAAATTGCTTGCAATATTCAGAAGACTGGACCATGCGGCATAAGTTATTCTTATAAATACCCTCCGAATAATAGCAGTCATTGGCAAAACATATCACAGCGATTACTATCCTCATGTGCTGTACGCAATGGGGGGAAAACAATGGATGTTTTAGTTCATGAAGATAATTCAAAACCTAGGCTCCCTGCATCATCATTATGATTATTATGTATGATTATCATGTACTTAATATCAGAGAAATGTACATGTATGTTTTTTTCTGGTATGAGAATTTTCTTTGTTCTGATTGTTACTTTTTACTGTGGGAATATACATTTTAATGTTGCACCTTGGACATGAGGATGTTGATAGAAGAATTCATGTGTATGTCAGTACTTAAGAAGCCAATGGCGAATAGTCTTGACCTAAGGATGATTATAGTGCCGAAAGGAAGACGCGGCATTAGAAACAACAGGGATTCTGTATAGGCTATTCTCTTCAGGGAATGAGAGAGACAATATCAACATGTTGGATGGACAGAATGATTTCACCCATCCAATAACCCCAGTAACAACAGAACAAAATGTGAACAAAGTGAGAAAATACCTTACTCACTATGAAGAGTCAGCAGGGCTCTACTCAGCAATGAGGGACAGTGGAACATGGACACCCACTCCTTTCCCCTTCTCCCCTTGTTGTTTTGTATTTGTGTTTGTAAACCTTTTACCATAACACAGTAGGTTAATGCTAGTGTTGTATTCTTGTCATCCCTTTTCTATAGAAGAGAAGCAGGTGGTGGTTGAATTTGGTGGGACTATATCACTAACACTGGATCCTGGGTAAACAGCCATAAAGTGAATGTCCAAACCATAGTCTGGATCTAGCCATACCTCAATGTTTACTGCGGCGCTAAATAGCTCCATAGCGAGCAACAGATAAATTAGAAGACAACTGACGGGGTGAGTGATTAAGTCCTATTTTAGTAGGAACATCCCACATGTGGACTTCAAGATCTAATAATCTACAAAGATGAAGATCAACAGAGTAACGGACAACAGTGTATCGTCTGCTTTACGTCTGAGAAGTATCACCTATAAGCCTTATCACTCAGCAAAATCAGTGAAACTATGGGACAATCCTACAAGTTACTAGTTGTTAACTAGCAACAGTGAAAGCCCTTCAACTGTTGGTTGGGTTACCAAGTTAATATCCAACAATGGATAAGTCTTCGAAAGAATGTCTCACAGCTGCAACAGTCAAACATGGGATTTCTAGCTATGAACACCCACTCAAACAAATGGGAAGAAGACATTGAACCAATACAACCAAGGTGCCAACTGAAAACCATACCTACACCAGATTACCTCAAGGTTCCCAAACCTGAACACATAAAAAAGACCATATGAAAGCAGCTAGCGGAGTAAATGCCTCTACGCCTGCAACCACAAGAATCACCTGATGGCTTGCATCCCTGGATATGTGGTGGAGTAATATTCTTCAGTTCCATGCCGGCAGCAGAATCTTCAGATGAAACCCAATGAATGACTCACCATGGTATGTTCTACACAGAAATGGAATGAATCAGAACTCTATGCTGGTCCCATGTCGGCCTAACTGCCCCATCATCAAGTGTGGGATGGCCTATCAACATGAACCGGGTGTGTGACAAAGCCTTTTGAACTAAATTGGGAAACGGTTAACATAAACCGAGCTGTTGGACAGTCGTCATCTTTTCATCGATAAGATGAGGTAGGGAAGAACCTTCTGCAGAGCTTAAGTTGCATCTCCTGAAAGTATGACAGACCTAGGCATCAATTTCAATTGGAACACAGCCCAAATGGCAACAGAGTATTCTTAAATTCAGTCTCATGGAGAGAATATGTGCTTATGTATAATTCTATTCTTGGATTATGGATTAGAAACATTCGCCAGCCAACTTCGGTGGACATACTGTGAGTAGAAAATGACTGTGGGTATAATTCTGCACGGATAATTATGGACATTAACTGCTTTGCACTGGAGAGGAATACCCATCCGCAATGCCTAAATGAACACTATAATTAATTAATTTAATTATTAGTATCAACTGTTTTCATGTGTGTGTTTTTTCTTTCTTCTATGACATGAAAAAGGTAAAGAGTGTTTTACATGGTAATGGTGGACAACTAAAGGTTTATGTTATGATATATCTGTATAATAATTTGACACCCACTCATTATTTTTAAATATGAGAATTGTACATGGTGTCAGAAATAAATGTTGGGTTTCTGCACCTGGACCAATGTGATTTTATCTAGGTACAATGAGTCAAGTTAGCAGAACCAAGTTGTGGTTGTTATGTTGTTTGTAATAACCTGGTTTTTTTCTGGGGTCACTGGGTACTATGTTGTAATACTGCATATCATTCCCATGCCTGTCTGAAAATGCATAGTGTTTATTACACCTATATATATATATGTAACTACAGATCTTGAGTTAATACCTGAACTGTTTGTCCAAAAGTGTTGTGTACATCAAGTAAATGTGGTGTCCAACAAGTGGTTGTTTATATGTTGTGAGCAATCAATATCCTTCTAGCATCTATAGTTAATTTAAGGGTGATGAAGTGGGAAGGGAAACCTACACACAGATGCCATTGTTTCAAGGATGGAACTCTTTCCTCCTGGGATTTGTGGTAAATATCCCTGATCACCCTGCATTCTTACCAGTGACAGAGAATCAATAATACCCCCTAGACATTTTAACGAATCATTCTCAGGAATTAAAATCCACATCCCACAGCCACCAGGCGAAGTGGCTGTATAGGCAGCTAAGAAAGTGATGAAGTAAATCTCTGTTTTACGCCACCATGCGAAGTGGCTGTATAGGCAGCTGATAAAGTGATGAAGTAAATCTCTGTTTTACACCACCAGGCGAAGTGGCTGTATAGGCAACTAAGAAAGTGATGAAGTAAATCTCTGTTTTACGCCACCAGGCGTGCCCGCTGTATAGGCAGCTGATAAAGTGATGAAGTAAATCTCTGTTTTACGCCACCAGGTGAAGTGGCTGTATAGGCAACTAAGAAAGTGATGAAGTAAATCTCTGTTTTACGCCACGAGGCGTAGCCGCTGTATAGGCAGCTGATAAAGTGATGAAGTAAATCTCTGTTTTACGCCACCAGGCGAAGTGGCTGTATAGGCAGCTAAGAAAGTGATGAAGTAAATCTCTGTTTTACGCCACCAGGCGAAGTGGCTGTATAGGCAGCTAAGAAAGTGATGAAGTAAATCTCTGTTTTACGCCACCAGGCGAAGTGGCTGTATAGGCAGCTGAGAAAGTGATGAAGTAAATCTGTTTTACGCCACCAAGCGTAGTCGCTGTATAGGCAGCTGATAAAGTGATGAAGGAAATGTCTGTTTTACGCCACCAGGCGAAGTGGCTGTATAGGCAACTAACAAAGTGATGAAGTAAATCTCTGTTTTACGCCACCAGGCGAAGTGGCTGTATAGGCAACTAAGAAAGTGATGAAGTAAATCTCTGTTTTACGCCACCATGCGAAGTGGCTGTATAGGCAGCTGATAAAGTGATGAAGTAAATCTCTGTTTTACACCACCAGGCGAAGTGGCTGTATAGGCAGCTAAGAAAGTGATTAAGTAAAACTCTGTTTTACGCCACCAGGCGAAGTGGCTGTATAGGCAGCTAAGAAAGTGATGAAGTAAACCTCTGTTTTACATTCCCTACGACGCTGTTGGTATATGGTGCTAGGCTTACATGTTTATAGACCTGTCGGCACTGGGCGGATTTGTTCAGTATCACACCCGCCGCCTTTACTTTCCCAGACATTTCCTGGTACCATTTTAGGCTGGGTCAATGTTGGAGCCCATATCAATTTTAAACATCTGTCCCGATGCGGATTCGAACTCATAACCGCCGGCGAGCATTTAGCCACTTCTATTGGATGTTAGTCGTTAGTAATTAGTCGTTAGTCGCGGTTCAAATTCCATGACAATGGGTCACCACAAAATGTTCCGTTCCTGTGATAGTGAATATCTTACAAAATGCACCTTATTGTCCCATGTGAAAAGTGGAAAACACAGCAGTCCCGACAAACCAACAGCACGCATATGCAAATATGCAAAAGATCGCAGACATAACACCAACACATCTGTGACTAAAATTACAGTTCATCGTCGATGGAAGCGACAGTCACTAGAAAACCAGCAGTTTCACGCACATGACTGCATAAGGCAAAACCAGCTAGTTCACCAAACGGTCGGCCGTCCACGATTTTTCTGAACAATCAGTTCACAATACAAACTAACGCGTAAATATGTACAGATATTCCACACGAAATCCCCAACTTACAGTGTCGCTCCACGCATTTAACTCAGTAGCTTTGCGATGGAACCATGTACTACCAGTCCAACATGAGGAAAATGCGTTACGAAAACGTACCCAGAAGCAAAAAGAGGTATTAACAGCTCAACAGCCTTTTCACCATATTAGACCGGAAGTCCATTTGTTGGATATAATATCTCATCCCATCTCATCTCATCATCTCATCTCATCATGTCCCTCTTGTACCTTGCGGTGTCGAGGTGAAGAATAAACAGCGGGAGAGTGTTCGCTTATGGGCTTCATGTATCGATATTCTCATGGACTCTGTTATTCCCTGCGTCCATCGTTTATGTGGTCGGCCTCTTCCTCTGTTTCCATCTGGTCTGTACATCATTGCTTGTTGTGGTATACTGTTAGTTGGTAACCTACTTGCATGGCCAAACCATTTGACTTGCTGCTTCCTAATAAAATCTAGTGCAGCTATAACCCCCACTTTAGTCCTGATTTCTTCATCTCTGATCTTACTCTTCTTGATACATTGAGTATTCTTCTCAGGGATCTCATTTCTGTTGTTCTGATTTTTCTTTTCTCTTTTTCTGCCAATGTCCAGGTTTGGCATTGATAACATAGAGTTGTTGATGGAGATATAATATAGTTAGTAAATTAAAGGACCATATTCCACGCGTTTAGACGTACTGGCTACCTGGTACTAGCCACTTATTTTAATAGACTGATCGGCACTCGATGAGTGTTAGGATGAATATCACACCTTCACTTACCATGAAACGTCCTGGTACCAATATTAGGTTGGGTTGGCTGGGAGCAGTGAGCTGGAGCTGAAAAACATCTAATGGCAATGTTAATGTGTTTTCTGAGAATAGTGAAAAAAATACAACGGACAGACAAAATAGTCAATGAACAAGTCTTACCAGAAGCAGATGAAAACCGTAAACTGATTAGAGAAATTAGACGTAGACAATCAAAATATTTTGGACACATTATGAGTAGAAATAAACTAGATAAATTGGTGATAACTGGCAAGACTGAGGAGAAAATAACAAGGGGAAGGCAGAGAAGTAAATATCTGGATGGCTAGGTCACGTGGCATGGGCAAGGCAAGAACACAGAGCTGATCCACGGCTCTGGTGATCATGAAAGATAGCGAAACATGACCGCATACGCTTATCGGCATGGCACATGATAGAGATGACGACCTGGGTGCAATGGTCAATTAAAAATGACCGCCTCTAAGGGGATTCGAACACAAAACCATCAAGCAGGTACGCAAGCGTGCTAATCTTGCGTTAATGCGATACCTCTGGTCATGTTAATTTACTCATTTAGGGTGTAATTTTAATGACTATGGGGTGTTTGAAAATATTGCCGTTCCAAGTTTTGTATTCACCCACTGTGGAGTTCATGTAACATAAAAGGTTAATACGAAACTTTGAACGGCAATATTTTCAGAAACAACCCACAGTCATTAAAAATACACCCCTGTATATACTTCTTTCTGTTTTAATGTTTATCTCAATTAATTAGTTTTGAACTAATTACCTATTAGCTTATAGTTTTTATCTAATTATGAAACAATTGGCTAAAAAAAAGAAGAGGTGGGGAACAACTGGACAAGCCATCTTAAGTGGTTTCAATTATCTCAGTTCCAAAATGCAGCGTATTTCAAACGGTGTGTAATAATTAATATACAGTACAAAGTGTAACCGTCAACACTTGTTCATCATGGCTATCGTTGAGTAAGCAAAGAGAAATAATCCAATAATAAGTCAACTATAGCGGGTTATGTTTAAAGGGACGCAATCTTCTACCTCTTCTTCGTTCCCCACACCTAGTTATGCGCTGCCAAGGCCAGCGTGTCTGACTTCTGCGGGCATTTGTTTATTCTCTCTAGACAGGTAACTGGCTCCACCTGACCGTGGGTATTATGTTACTTCCTAAATATTTTGCCCGGGAAAATTTCTTACGGCTTACTCTTTGCTATTTCCAACTGCCGTGGGATTTTTAACGTGCACAATTTGCACACAAGGCCTTTTTTTTCGCCTGTATCCAAGAAGGCTAGGTATTATATCTCACTACCCACAAGATCAGGGGAACGTGTAATATCTTTAGCTTTTTTTTTTTTTTTTTGCATATCCCTTACAGGACGTTGCAGTCAACACCAGCATTTTTCAGCTGCTATTGGTGTACTAGGCAAGATTACGCTCAGTAGTTTGCTATTGCTTTCTGAGCGACCGGCTCACATACCCGTAAGTTACCTACCCGGCGAGAACCGCTACAGTTTCTCGCGTACATCACGTTACTCACGAGAGTATACGGGATTACGGAGAAATACGTAAACCCCTAAGCCAGGAAGACCGGCATCATTAGCTATCAATGGTTTTTTGGGAAATTCCCAGCCATATACCGGGAAGCCTGGGGAAGGCACCGTTTCCTCTGAGCCACGTCTAAACCTAACGGAGGCAATTATACCGGGTTGTTGTAAAAGTCTCACTACACTTTGCAGTAGAAGAAATGTGAAAAATGAAGTAAATTACGTCATCAAAAGATGTGCTCCACAGTCCATCGTGATGCAATATGCAATTAGAGTAGAGCGGGTAAAAGTAGTAACTATATAAGACTGAAAGAGTTAAAGTAATTCTAAGATTGACATATTAAATGTAGTAATTAAAAGAGAGCGGGTAAAAGTAACTAATATATGAGACTGAAAAAAAGATAAAGTAATTCTAAGATTGACATATTAAATGTGGCAATTAGAGTAGAGGGGGTAAAAGTGACAACTCTATAAGACTGAAAGAGATAAAGAAATATCTAAGACTGACATATTAAAAGTAGTAATTAGAGTAGTGCGAGTAAACGTAACAACTATGTGACACTGACAGCGATAAAGTCAATAAATAAGTCACAAATTGCTGCAGAAACATAACTAAATATGATAGCAACTTGAAACCAGTTTATTTTTATACATACATTGTCTCTTTGTTTCTCAACATAATTTCCAACAACATTGATGCACTTATCCCATTGTTTTATCAGTCCTCCCAAACCGGCTGCATAGAACTGCGTGCTCTGTTTTCCAAACCACGTTTTCACTTCACATTCAACTTCGGCGTCATTCGCGAAATGTCTCCCGGTAAGGTGGGTTTCAGTGGACTAAAAAGGTGAAAATCGCTACGGGCTAAGTCGGGGCTGTAAGGTGGATGTTCCAGAACTTCCCACCTTAGTTTGTTTTTCTCATGAGTTAATCGAGCCGTATTTGGTCTGAGAGGGTCTGACATTGTCATGAAGAAGCAACACTCCTCTAGTCAGCAGTCTTGGACGTCTTCTTCGAATTGCATCATGAAGCATCGATATAACTTCACAGTACGATTCATAATTCACATTGTCACCTTTCTTCTTGAAATTGGTTAAAAGCATGCCTTGACAATCCCAGAACTATGCCAACATAACCTTCCCTGCTGATGGCATAACCTTGAAATTTTGGACACAAGGCGAAGAAGGATGTTTCCATTGCACTGAAGCACGCTTTGATTCGGGCTGGTAGTGATGCACCTATGATTCGTCACCAGCAAAAGTTCTGTTCAGCATGCCTTCTCCTTCATCTTCGTATGGACAGAAATGATGCAAGGACAGGCCAAATCGGTTCATTTTGTGTTCCTCCTTCAATTGTCTGAGTACCCACCTTGAGCACACTTTCTTAAATTTCAATCGATCATGCATTATGCTGTATGCTGAACCATGTGAGCACCTTATTGCAGGTGATACAGAGTATATCGTTACTCTCCTGTCACCTCTAATCATTTCCTCCATCCGCTGCACGGATGCTTCTGTTGCAATCTCAACAGGACGACCAGATCGGATTTCATCAACAATTTTAGTGCGTCCTTGAGAACATTTTTCTATCCAGCTATGCACCGCTTTACGGGACAAACATTTGTCATCATAAACAGGAAGCATTTCCTTATGAATGTTCTTTGCAGGGAGTCCTTTTGCCCACACAAAAAAGGCACAACAGCACGTTGCTCTTTGGTTGTACTCTCCGCAAGTACAGTCGCCATTTTGTTTGTGCTCTGCGCATGAGCATGAGACACCTAGCGCCGCCTGATGAACGGGAATATAAAGTTTGATGTTGCTGTCACCTAATGATTTACCTGCCATCCCACAGAACTGTGTGACTTACTTATTGACTCGCCCTCGTAATATCTAAGACTGACAAATTGTAAGTGACAGTTGAAACACAGTGGCTAGCAGTAATAACTGTGTAACACTTAAGGGGTTTAAATAATATCTACAGTGTGTCTGTGTGTGTGTAGTTTGGGGGGGGGGGATAACGGCGAGAGGATCACCTTCATTGCACCGAGTTTTATCCCACAAGGCTCGGTCTCTTTCCGCAGAGCGACCTGCCGAAAACATCGCACAAAGCACGAACTCCGTACCTCCAGAGACGACCCTCAATGAGTCTCCGATAAAATTGCACTCGTGAACCGAACGACGGAGCCCGGAATCTAACCCATAAGTTTAGTGGTGAAAGGTAGGCGGTTTAACCACTTGGCGAAGGAGACACATAAAATAATATCTAAGATTTACAGACTGTAACAACTGGACGTAACATCAACCTGGAGTTGATCACAACGTACTGCGAAGGACACGCAAGGTGTATTAAGTAACAGATGGCACAGAATGGGTGAAAGTCATGAAGGAGTTGAATTAGGTGAGACTTAAAGCATCAATTTGGGGCAGAGTGATGGAAGTCTGGGACTGAAATGGTAATAAACAATAACATAAATGTGTTGTTGTTGTTGTTGTTGCTGCTGCTGCTGTTGTTGTTGTTGTTTTAATGTAAGTTAAAGTTAGTTGCATATCCTTTACAAGACGTCGCAGTCAATCCCAGTATGTTTTGGCTGTTTGTGATTCTTTGTGCTTTTGTGTGGATGTGAAGCGTGGACAAGGAGCAGACAAGCTGAAAGACGTCTGAAGGCTGTGAAAATGTGGTTTCTGAGGAGAATGCAAATAATACCATGGGCAAACAGAAAAACTAATGATTAAGTCCTACTAGAAACAAATGAAAACGGCAAACTGATTAGAGAAATTAGACGAAGAAAGTCACTGTTTTTTAGTCACGTTATGAGAAGAAATAAATTGGAGAACTTGGTGACAACTGGTAAGATCAAGGGGAAGAGAACAAGGGGAGGACAGAAAAGTAAATACTTGGATGGCTTGGCCACATTGTATGGTCGAGACAAGAACACTGTGCTGATCCATGATTCTGGTGATCGAGTGAGATGGCAAAACATTACCGCCCACGCTTAGCGGTATGGCACATGATGGTGATGATGATTCCTTGGCTAGTTTACGTTCAGTAGTTTTCCATTGCTTTCTAAACGACCGCACCCATACCACTGAATAAAAATCAGCGCAGGGAGTCTCCTGTTTAATTTAAAGGGTAACTTAAATGCGTTGCTTCCTACAACCTTGGCACAGAGCAGAAGGTAAGGGTAATCACATATGGCAGATTCTGTAGCAAATATATGTACAAGTGGTACAAGTTTCCAGTAGAGTACGCGAATATAAAGGACAGTTTTCTACTGTCTTATATCACATATGGTAGATTCTGTAGCTAATAATGTACAAGTGGTACATGTTTCCAGTAGAGTGTGCGAATAACAAGGACAGTTTTCTACTGTCTTATATCACATATGGCAGATTCTGTAGCTAATAATGTTCAAGTGGTACATGTTTCCAGTAGAGTGTGCGAATAACAAGGACAGTTTCCTACTGTCTTATATCACATATGGCAGATTCTGTAGCTAATAATGTACAAGTGGTACATGTTTCCAGTAGAGTGTGCGAATAATAAGGACAGTTTCCTACCCTTTCAAACGTCTTATAGAGCATTGGACATATGGTGCAGGACTCGTATTGTTGTAGACCCATCAGAGCAGACAGCGGATGATATGGTCAATACCACACTGGCCGCCTTTACTTCCCATGACATTTCATGGTATCCATGACAAGCTGGGTCGACCTGGCTGAAATTTTAAACTCCGTCCCGATGCGGATTCAAACATATGACCACGGGGCGGCAGGCGAGCATCTAGCCACCACGCCACCGCATACCCCTAACGTAGAATACGATACGTAAACGTATACAGTCTGTCGGTGATTTGTCAACACACGCGCCACGTAGTATGTTTATGAATCACCGGGATCAGTTGGCCTGCAATCAATAATCGACCAGTTAAAGCTTCATCTTATTTCACATCGAGTAACTGAGTTATGCTGGCAAGCTAGATTAATCACAGTTAACACGGCCTTTATTGCATAGTTCCCCAACTATGATCCCGAGAAATATATTCACAGGTATTGATCCGCTTTTATTACAAACGCGGTAAAGAAGAAGCCATCAGAGGACAAAATGGACAGCAAAATAAAGGAAAATATTTCCACACCAGGTAATCGAACCCTTGAATTCTATATGACAACAACACCTCGTCGGGGTAATTACTGCATTTGCACGCACGACCATCTATATAATGGCATTATCACTGGGCAGGTCTATAACGCA
Source organism: Cepaea nemoralis (assembly GCA_014155875.1). Classification (NCBI taxonomy): domain Eukaryota; kingdom Metazoa; phylum Mollusca; class Gastropoda; order Stylommatophora; family Helicidae; genus Cepaea; species Cepaea nemoralis. Next base: position 492,255 of record JACEFZ010027082.1, on the reverse strand, counting down.
CTCGAATACACAAAGATGATGGTCGTTAATGAATACAGCGATAACATGCGGGGTAATATGTAAATCCTGTAACTCCGTGTACAGGCTGAATTCCCATCACAATGTGGTGTAACAGACCTCAGTCCATGGAAGTCGGCGAACGAGCTTCAGGATGTTACATATAGCCCATAGCGTTCGAGTTGGTGTTAGGACGTTACGTTAACATTGCCATGCGCGCATTTGGACATGGGTTCGGTCCCAGCTCTCGTCGCTCGCCAAAGGAAGGAAAGACAGACCACCTATCCCTCCATGCACTGAGGTCAAAACATATGAGGGTCCTAAAGCTAGTTAGAGCAAAGTTCCCGCTACAGGACCTCTTTGTTATTCCAACCCATGCCACAGTATGCCTGAGTCCTGGATGACCCTGAATTACGTGATTAGACAGAAGCTGGAGGCCTCGGTGATGTGCTTTCTTTGTAGAATACCAAGACTCTGACAGACGTCTAAGAGTAATATATAAATATCATCATTCCTTTGTTGTTCGTTGATGAAGACTTTGATCACAACGTTTGTCTATATCAGTGTGTCTGTAGGTGTGTGTGTGTGTGTGTGTGTGTGTGTGTGTGTGTGTGTGTGTGTGTGAGTGAGTTAGTGAGTGAGTGAGTGTGTATGAGTGAGTGAGTGTATGTGAGTTAGTGAGTGAATGAGTGTGTATGTGTGTGAGTGAATGAGTGTGTGTGTGTGTTTGTGTGTGCGTGAGTGTGTGTGTGTGAGTGTGTGTGTATGTGTTTGTGTGTGTGTGTGTGTGTGTGTGTGTGTGTGTGTGTGTGTGTGTGTGTGTGTGTGTGTGTGTGTGTTTCTTGTTTTTTGTTTTGTCAAGTTTCCTATTTACATTTTGTTTTAATTAGTATTCCAGTCAAACATCCAAATGTACCCTATCTCCGCACAGCAACAGATAATAAATAGCATATTCTCACCAACCCTGCGCTAACAATGTCAAACTTGGACATTATCCAATTCCCAATTACGCGACATCAACACCTGCGAGATGACTGCTTGGGAAGAGCTTCAAACTTACCAATCCGAGACCCAGTAAGAAATGATATTATCAGACAGACAGTGGGATCACCCCTTGTGTCACATATACTGAAAGACAGACGATCAATTGGTTTGGCCATCTCGTTAGAATACAACATTATCAGCTACCAGCACTGGCGCTACATAAAGACAATTTGATACAATAGTTAGAGGACGGCCGAGAAAAAAAAGGAAACCAGATTTACAGACTTGATGATGATGATGATGATGATGATGATGATGATGATGATGATGATGATGATGATGATGATGATACAAGAGTTTTTGTGAATTATTGCAGTATGTCATCAACTTCCCCTCCCCCCTTTTTGTAGCATATTCCCTTATTTGATCAACTGTGAAACGATTATTGCTTGCTACTCTTGTGTTTGTTACGCCAATTATAACAGTAACTACTGAAGCGACAGAAACAACACAGCAACATAAAATATTAGATAAAGAAATAACGAAACCTGGAGAGTTTACTTCTGTCAACATTAATAACCATGGCAACCGTAAATACTCTGTGGCTGAAGGGAAGCGAGCGTTGCTTTTTAATCATGACATACCGGATTCGAGGTTAGCCGCAGTCGATTTTAGAGCAGATCTCTTTGCGTTGTTTTTCACAATGCTATGAGTGTCCGCCGTTCAGAAAGCAATGACAAACTTCATTCATTATGTGCCATGCCGATACGCGTGGGTGGTCATGTTTCGCCATCTCACTCGATCACCAGAGTCGTGTATTAGCTTAGTGTTCCTGTCTCGACCATACCACGTGGCCAAGCCATCCAGGTACGAGTATTTACTTCTCGGCCTTCCCCTTGGTCTCTTCTCCTCGATCTTGCCAGTTGTCAACAAGTTCTCCAATGTAAATCTTCTCATTACGTGACCAAACATTGTGACTGTCTACGTCTAATTTCTCAGATCAGTTTATGATTTTCATTTGTGTCTTGTGGGACTAGGTCATTGGTTGTTCTGTCTGTTCATGATATTCTTTGCATTTTCCTCAGAAACCACATTTCCACAGCCATCAGATGTTTTTCAGCGTGTCTGCTCATTGTCCAATGACAAACTACTGAAGATATAATTCACCTAAGATAACAAATGCTGGGGTTGGCTGGGGACGTCCTGTCAATGACATGTAACCAGCTATAATCGTAAATAAAACTGGTTTCGCTAACAATTCACGGTTGAAAAGATTGCAATACAATCACGTCTTCATATTATAACATCTAGCACAACTATTCTGCCAAACAGAAGACCGAGCCATATGTGGGTAGGACAGATGCAATTAAGTCGGCCCTATTGTCCTTGCCCACATTTTATATAGCGCAACACTACACAAAACAATTTTCATTTTCTCATTGTGTCTCTTCATAACAGTGGTCAAGGAGCGGAGTGCCTTAGGTTTAGGGGGTCCACCACTCCAATCAATCAGGTGCCGTCTGCACAATGAAAGATTGGCTGCAATGGCTCTCCAACACTGTCTGTCTCTCGCCCTGACTGTACATTCTGTCAGATTGATTTTTGTCTATCTCCTTCCCACTTGTATCGTTGTCTATCGCTTGCCTTCAACCTTGTCCTCCAGTATGACCACTCCAGGAAGGAAAGGAGGTGGGGGATGTTTGGGGGGAGGACTTAGATGTTCGTCTCCACCTCTAACTAACTGGGTGTATTTGAGGCTCGGGGTTCAGCCTATAGTTGACGGAATGGGTAGAGTTTTTTCGACGCTTCTATTATAAGAGTGGATCCGCTATTATAAGAGTGGATTAGAGCTTCCGCCTCTAACCTAAGAACTGATTTAGAGTTTCGTCCTCTGCCCCTTACTTTAGAGAGAATTAAGCGATTGGCTTCCTCCTCTAACGTAAGAGATGGATTAGTTTCGTTATCCGGGTCAAACTTAAAGAGTGGCTCTGAGTGTCGTCATCAACTTCTAATTTAAGAAAACAATTTTTCTTTTCCTCGCCTGCCTCTAACTTGAAGTGTGGATTAGAGTTTCGTTGCCCGGATCTAACTTACAGAGTTGCCCCAGATTTCGTACATCCACCTCTAACATAAGAACTGGATTAAGGAATGCTTCCCGAGTCCACTTCTAACGTAACTAAAGGCTTAGTGTTTCGGCACATGCCTCTAATTTAAGGCGTGCCTTCGAATTGCATCTCTAACTTAAGTTACGGATTATAGTTTCAGCTACCGCCTCCAGCGTAAATTGTGCATTATAGTTTCAGCTTCAGCCTCTAACTTAAGTTGTGGATTATAGTTTCAGCTTTCGCCTCTAACTAAGTTGTGGATTATAGTTTCAGCTTCCGCCTCTAACGTAAATTGTGGCTTATACTTTCAACTTCCGCCTCTAACCTAAGTTGTTTATTGTAGTTTCAGCTTCCGCCTCTAACTTAAGTTGGAGATTATAATTTCAGCTTCCGCCTCTTACTTAAGTTGTGTATTAAGGTGTGGCATCCGTCTCTAATCTAAAGAGTGAATTAGAGTTTCAGCGTCCGCCACTAACTTAAGTTGTGGATTAGAGTGCAACACCCTTCTCTAACTTAAGGAGTGGGTTAGAGTTTCAGCTACCGCCTGTAACTTAAGTTGTGGATTAGATTGCAGCATCCGTCTCTAACAATGGTAGTGGCTTAAAAATTGAAGGAAGAGTGAATTAGAGCTTCGACATCCGCTTCTAACTCTGGGAGCGGCTTAAAGGTAGGGCGTTGATCGTTAACTCGAGGAGAACAGATTCTAAATCTTATCGTGGATCATCTTTACACAAAAGATTCCAAGAAGTCATATTCTGCCAACTAGTTCAAGGTAGTGGTTAGATTGCCCGAAGAGAACAAGTAACAATCAGATTCGACAAAAGGACACAACCGGCTGAAAACCCACATGTTTAATACACTAAAGGTAGGCATAATGATGAAGATAACCGTGGAAAGGGTAAAATCAAAGCTAAACATTTGCTGCAGGAGTGTCAAATATATACACAACATAGAAAACTGTGTTTTGTGTGTGCATACATCCGCTCAATTTGAGGACATTACTATGGAGATGTCAAAAAGCTTATGTTGATTGTTTGCTGTCCTTGCATTTATTCATACTGACATATGAACGTGAAGAGCATTAAAACAAGAAATGTGCACAATATGCAGGGTGTAGATCTCAGGCAGATGACATTCGTAAGGAGTTAAACGTTACATGTATGTCTTTTACATGCGTCGCTGTCAACCCCAGCATTGTTGACTGTTTGAGAATTGATACGTTCGGTAGTTTACCATTGCTTTCGGAATGACAGACGTTCAAACCATTGTATGGAAACCAATGCAAGACGATTTGGAAGCAACCCAGCTGATGGGTTTCGAACGCTGTATGCGGAATTGAGAATCGCGTTCGTTAATCCTTCGCCACAGCACCGACGTGTAAGGAGTCATCATCTTCATCATCATCATCATCATCATCTTCCACATTTGCCGTCAAACGTCGTGGGGACGAATAATTGACGTTCCAGCGCCCGGTGGGTGGTACCTGGATAGTGTCATTCCGTGTGATTGTACAATGTCTTTGATGTCATCAATCCATTTTCTTCTCGGGCGCCCTCTTGTTCTCGTAGCAGATGTTCTTTGATGTAAGGCCAGTGATGGTAGTTGATGGTGTTGCGTTGCATTCTAACGGGATGGCCAAACCACTTGATATCCTGTCTTTCAATATGTGACACAAGGTGTTGATCCCACAATCTGTATATAATAACTTCTTCTTCTTCTTCTTCTTCTTCTTCTTCTTCTTCTTCTTCTTCTTCAGCGTTCCGAGCCATTGAGGTTCTTTGCTGCAGATACAATCCGTCTCCATTCGTCTCTCTGGTGGACCTTCTCTTGCCAGTCGTTGATTCCAAGTGCTTGTAGGTCTGTATATGTATTATCTCTCCACCGCCTTCTTGTTCTACCTCGGGGTCTACGGTTATTTATTTCCTGAGTGTAAGCGAGTTTTGTTTCCCTATTATCTTCCATTGTTCTATATGCCCCAGCCATTGTAGTCTATTAGCCTTCATGATACCAGTGATTATCGGGGACTTAAACAGATCATAAATGTCTTTGTTACTTCTTCTTTTCCACTCTCCACTTTGTGTATCCCTAATGGGTCCAAAGATGCGTCTTAAAATTGTGTTCTCAAAGGTTTGTAACAAGGCTTCGTCTCCTTTCGTTGTACTCCAGGTTTCAGAGCCGTACAGCACAACTGGTCTGATCAGTGTTTTGTATATTGTGATTTTGGTGTTACGAGATAACATCATTTCTTAATCGGTCTCGGATAGTTAAACTGGAAGCTCTCCTCACGCATTTCATCTCACATTTTCAGTAAAGGCATTCTAACGGGATGGCCAAACCACTTGATCTCCTGTCTTTCAATATGTGACACAAGGTGTTGATCCCACAATCTGTCTGATAACATCATTTCTTAATCAGTCTCGGATAGTTAAACTGGAAGCTCTCCTCAAGCATTTCATCTCACATTTTCTGTAAAGGGGGAGGGGGAGGGGGAGGTTGAAGAGGAATTCCCCACCGGTTGAGAACCACTGATCTAATATAATGATAGAGACACATGCTCATCACATGAGACGGTCATATCACCCTTGGGGAAAGGAATAAGCTGGCATGATATGGATGAGCTTCCACACTTCCCTAGGATGCTTAACATGTTTCCACACTTCCCTAGGATGCTCAACATGTTTCTTATATGTAGATGTCATCGTTGTAGTAGTTATTGTAACTTTCTGTGATATCGTATGCTTGATGGCGACGGCGTAACGGACGCGATTCGTAATCCCGCATACCGCGTTTGACACATGGCTGCGGGTGATTTGACAACAAACCGCCTTGCGTTATTTTCACGCAATAGTATGAGTGTCGGTCGCCCAGACAGCAGTGGTAAGGTACGGAACGTAAACTTGCCAAAATATCACAAACAGCCAAAACTTATGTTGTGGGTTGACTGCGACAATCTTTAAAGGATTTGTAATTAACTAACTAATGTGATATTTTTTTTCTCGGGGGTACTATCACTGCTTATCGGCATCTGTAGCTTAGGAGTTTGTTTTTTTTTAAATTCGCATATCCTTTACAGGACATCGCTGTCAACAGCAGCATCTTTCAGCTGTCTGTTGATTTCTTGGCAAGATTACGCTCAGTAGTTTGCCATTGCTTTCTGAGCGGCTGGCTCAGTTATCCCGCAAGTCACCGCGGGGGTCGAACCGCCTCCAGCTCTCGCCCGCTACGAGACTGCGTGATAAACGGGATTACGGAGAAAGTGTTGTAACCCCTCGGCCAGAGAAACCGGCAGCTTAGGAGTGGCGAACGAAATTTCACAATCTCGACATGTCGGGTTCGAAGTCAGTCGCAGGCAATTTGGGAGCCGATTCCTTTGTGTTGATTTTCACAGTGATATGAGCATCGGCCATTTACAAAGCAATGGCAAACTATTGAAGGTAAAATTGTCTAAAAACGCATAAGCAGCCAATACATGTTGGGGCTGATTGCAACGCCCTGTAAAGGACACGCAACTAACTTCAAGAAGCTCATTGTCTCAGTGACCGAACGCCCCTTGAGGGATAGTATAGTGAGTGTGACCCCTGTCGCCTTCTGTTTCCCCACGTTTGGTGTCATTTTCACGTGGCGAGGTCGAACCCAGTCATACTAATTGAGGGTGGGGGAGTCCTGTCAATAGTCCACAGGCATAGTTGCATAATACTGCCTGCCTGATTGATTCCCCCTTCAGCGTACGCTGGCAATGTAGCTGCAGTATAAAAAGGTATTAAATTCTAATCTTTAAAACAGCGTAATTTGCATGAGCTGATTATTTCTATCGACTTTTCGGTGTGAGTCGAACTGATGGTGATTTAGAGTTCGATGTTGCTATGGGGTAAGCTGCATCAGCTGGGGACAACAATCACTTCCAATATCTGCATCTGTTACATCGTCGGTGGCCAGTTCTCGTCTCTCAGTCAATATTTTCAGCGTGGCGTACGCGCTTTTGTATGGGGCGGTACTTTAATCCCATCCACATTACTGACAGTTTTGTATGGAGATTAAGAATGCGAATTGTACTTATGTCTTATGTACATTTTGCATTGACAAAATACGTTTCCTTTATCGCTAAATAAATTTTCATTAAATGTATTTACCCGTTTAGAAGAATTAGGGAGTGGAAACTTGAAACCACACAAAAACTGATTTTTTCGGTTCGCTGCAACTTTGAAAGCTCACGTGGAGAACTTAGACGAGAATGTTCATTTCTTAGGCCAGCTTTATTTTCTTAAACATTTTTAAGTAATTGAAAGCTGTTGTATGGATCATGACAAGAATTTCTACAATAGTTTCTAATAAACTACAAACATGCATTAATTGGTGACTAATAGGCACAACAGGATTAAAATGGTGTGACAGAATCACCATATAGAATAGTGGACAGATTTCAGCGAATCATGGGGTGACGAAATGATCCTGGTACGGGGTAAGACCCACTGCAAGGAAATCTGGCAACAGTGGCAAGTTGTCCACAGGAACAGTTAGTTAGTTAGTTAGTCGACAGATCATCCTCATTGTACATCGAACCATTCAGTCCATAAGTGCTCGGATCCCCTCCTCAGCAAATCCCGCAGCGTGTAGCAGCTAACGACACCAGTTCTGTGTTGGTTTATCAATCTTCTTTGGCTTCCTGCGAAGTGTTCTTGTTTGGCCACCCCTCTTTTAATTTGCTGTTCTCGCAGTCTGGCCATGGTTGTAGATTCACAGTCATCACTTGGTTCACGCAAAAGTCTTACTTTGCGTAGAGCTTTCAGAATGTCAGCCTGGTCCATGGCGCGTCCTCCCTCCACCGTAGCCTCACCTGCGAGCTTGCCAGCCCACTCATTTCCTTGTACTCCCGCATGCCCTAGCACGAAGATGAAACTAATATTTGCCAGCCGAGACCGCTCCAGAGACAGCAACCATTCTCTTCGGATCCATCACACCTCTATCCTCTTTATCATGTTCATTGAGTCGCTAAGGAAACATGCCCTATTGAATGTCTGTGTCTCGAGCCATGTTATTTCTTTACTTACTGCCATGACTTCCATAGTCAGGCTACTTGTGGTTTCAGTGAAAGCACCAGAGGCCTCCTTCACAATTCTCCCTCCGGCCCGAGCCGTAAAGGCCCATGAGCTTCTCACATGTCGGACGACCTACCCATCTCGAAAATCATCGCTTGTACTTCAACCTCCACAGCAGCCGGATTTTCTTGTCTGCATTTTCTATCTAGTTGGATGCAAACTGAAAAGGATGTGCAGAAATCTGTTGGCACTTGTACCCACTCCTCGCCAGGTTCTAGGTCCTCAATTGAACACACCTGTTGAAGAATGTCATCGGCTTGACCCATCCACGACCGTCCTCTTTTTAACCTGCTGCCCTTCACCTTCATAATTTCACTATACAGTAAATGTTGTGTGTTTGCGTTAACTCTGGGGTATTCTCTCTTCAATGGTTGGAAAATCAAGAAGGTAGTGCATCGCTCTGCATGCTGTATCTCTTGTACATCCAAGAATAATGCGCATAGCTTTATTCTGTATCCTTTCCATCCTTTCTATCTGCTTACGGTTGAGAGTCAGGATTGCCATTGGATACTCAAAAACAGACATGACCAGCCCCTCGTACAGAAGACATAGATGGCGCTGCTCAGAGTTTGCTGCCGCCATCACCCGCATCGCAGCCAAACCCCGCTTGGCCTTTGTTATCACCTGGTCTATGTGCTCATTATTAGCAAGGCTTCGATCAAACCGTATCCCCAGGTAATTCATTGCCTGTGTTCTTTCCACCTTCTCTGAACACAGCTTTTTAGTTGGTGTTGGAGTGTTGACAATATGATTATTCAATGAGAACCAAGTCACTGTTGCTTTTCTTGGGTTGACCATTGCTCCAGCTTCATCACACCAATTACTTATGTGATTGAGTTCCGTTTGTAGTTCCACAGCAACCTTCTCTCTATCCTTACCCTGACGATACACTAAAACATCATCGGCATATGACAATCTCCTACCAGGTACAGTGATCTGCTCACTGGTGATTCTCACTGTGTAGGCGTTGAACACAACCGGAGATAATGGTGATCCCTGTGGTAGGCCAGGATATATTGTTGTTGGTTCCGAAGTCCAACTGCCACATCTAAAAACTACTTTCCGTTGGAAGAGGGCTGCAGCGATCCAACTAAGGAGGAGTGGACTTATTTTGAGTTCAAGAAGCTGGAGCATTAAAAAATGCAATGGTGCTCTGTTGTACGCGTCCTCAAGGTCAATCGCTGCAGCAAAGGTTTCAATGCCTGAGTGGAAACCTTCATAGACATCATAGGAAAAACTGCTGCATTCGTACAGGTTTCTCTTTTTGGACGGTACCCACCCATAGTAGGTGGGAAAATACCTTGCCTCTCTAGCTGGCTTGATATTTTCCTGGCAATTAACTTCTCCAGCAGCTTGCCTATTGTATTCTGCATGATTATAACTCCATATTCCTGAATTTTTGTGTGGTCTTTTTCAGGCTTCGGCAAGGGAATCAGGTAGCTGTGTAACCACTCCTCCTTGATGCTACACTCCCTATACTGTTGTTGTACATGTCTGCTAGTTTCTCTAGCTCGTTGTCGGTACACCTATTGATGTCATCGTATCTTATGCCATCAGGCCCTGGAGCGCTGTATTTTGATCGTCGAAGCACAGCCTTGATTTCTTTCACTGTTACTGTGTCTTCTTCCGAAATGTTCTAGGCCTTGCACCTATCTGAGGTGACCTCCTTGACAAGATTTTGACCTCCTATGTCTGTCTGGTTGCTCTGCTCTAGATAGCGTTCAACGAGGGCTTTGCCCTTGTCCTCGTCAGTCCTCTGCCAGATGAGGTCAGCACCTTGGAAGTCAGAAATGCTCTTATTCTTGACTACCCCACTCATGCTTTTATGTAGTCGCCAGAACAATTTCAGTGACTTGTCTGAGCTTACTCTTTGACACACCTCTGACCATCTTTCACTTTTAACCACCTTGACCAGTTTTTTTAAATAGCTTACTTTTGTGTGCATCTCTCTTTCTAAGTGCATGCAGAGACTAGGATGGCCAGCTCTGTTCTTCTTTGCATTTTGCCATCTCTTTACAACACTACGCGTATCCACCCAATCCTTCTCAGCCTCGAAATTCCACGAAGGTGGCTGCTCCCAGCTTTTATTCCTGCCCTGAAGCTTTCTGCGCTTGTCACGTCTTATTTTACTCACCACATCTTGCCCTGTACTGTCATACTGGAACGTCTTTACCTTTAGCTTGTGCTGCCTGGTTCTGCCTTTCTCCACCAATATGCTGCAAGGGTGGTGGTCGCTGCGTGGTATCCAAGGACACCCCATCTACACACTGACTTGAGTGAAGGAGAAACCAGCGCCAAATCAATAGCACTGTCCTCATCGCCTGGACGGTTTGCTGTCCTGGTGACTGTCACGGGATACTGTGAGTTAATGATCCCTGATGAATTTTAATAGTAAGATTAATTGCAATGTAGGAGGAGGGTTAACAATCGAGTACTCCAGTCTGAGATGAGGATAAATTAAAGATCATTGACCGACTGGTATAAAAATAGGATACAGTGTGAGGGGTCATTGCCCATCGACTTCAAAGGACAGAACGACGGGGAGACTTCGGGAACGGGAAAACGCCAAAACGGCGATCAAAGAGTTCGGACGCTTGGAGGTACTAGCGTAGGGGAACACAGGGAACCAGCGGAGAGACGAGACGGAGCGCCAGTAACGTATACGTGACTTCACAGCCTTTTGATGTGAAGGATACGGCAAAATACGATTGTTGATGTAGTGACATCAAAAGTCAACGGAGACTTGGACACTCGGTATAAATGGGTGGACAACTTGTTTTGGAGTTAGTGGGTGTTCCAAACTGGGCAGAGATATCTATGTATCCTGTGTGTGGAAAGAAATACACGTCCCTTATTGTTGAAAGGAGATGGGATATTAGTGTTTCATTCGCTAGTGTATTTCAATTCCTGGATTACCATAGAGTATATAAGGTTTCACTAGAAGTATCCTGATACAATCAGAGACGATAAACTCAAGGCACTTCACTTGGGCAGAGATCAAATACCTCACTAGAACAATGAATAACATAGACAGGTTCTAATTGTGAGACGATAACCCATAGCCCTAAATGAACTCGGAAAATAATAAAGGAATATCCAGATAACCAAAGTAAAATGGAAAAGGACGATTAAACTGATTAAAGTAAAAGTAAAATACAACTGCATACTTTTGCATGGTAGACTAATAGAAAAGAGACAATAGATAAGTCAGAACATTCATAGTCAATATAGACACCGTGGTAGACTGTGGTGATGTGGTTTCAGTGTTGGATTATTAACTTCTTGAAGCAGACTCTGGCGAAGTCATAGACTTACTGGATTATTATTATTTCACTGTGACCAGACTTTGAACAACTTCACGATACGACCAGACTCAATCGGAAAGGAGCAAACCCGGGTGAGAACTGTCCATATATGTGTGATGTATCTTTGACTAGCTGAATACAGACGAGAGAAGGGATACGGAGACTAAACTTGCAGAGTCCTATCTTGCACTCACAATATAAGACAATACCCAATACATATACACATTCCATACATACACCAGACATAGTTTTATTAATAAATATGTTATTAATTGTTGAAGGAAACTGTTGTCGGAGTATGTGATGAAGGATTCAAGAGAGAGAGAAAGAGAGAGAGAGAAAGAGAGAGATATATGGAATAGAAGACAGAAGGGAGGAGTGTAGACAGAAGTCTGTCAATAATCCCAAAGTATAATAAGCTAAAAGGTGTGCTTGTTGATTCCACGTTCCTCCCGGGACGACAAGCGACAGTGACACAGCCACTGTTGATACAAACCATGTCAATGGTTTCAAGTGCAGTCTCGAGCCCCTCCCCTGTGTGTTGGAGGAAATGTTTCCCCATGATCTGCCTTTAGCGTTGACATCGTCACAGAAAATAACATAGGAACCCACGGGGCAATGTGAAATAGAGGGATACCGAAAAGAAGGAGAGGAGAATTTGATATAGAGATGATTAATGTGAGGAGGACGTGGAGGGACTCTGGGAGGTAGCTTGCTGTGAGGGGGTTGAGGACCTCTGCTCTAATGGGGGTTAGTGGTAGCAGAAGCAGAAGAAGATGATGTAGAAGAGGTAGCTGCGTAGCACTAGTAGTAGTAGTAGTAGTAGTAGTAGTAGTAGTAGTAGTAGTAGTAGTAGTAGTAGTAGTAGCAGCAGCAGCAGATGCAGCAGCAGCAGCAGTAGTAGTAGTAGTAGTAGTAGTAGTAGTAGTAGTAGTAGTAGTAGTAGTAGCAGCAGCAGCAGTAGTAGTAGTAGTAGTAGCAGCAGCAGTAGCAGTAATAGTAGTAGTAGCAGCAGCAGCAGTAGTAGTAGTAGTAGTAGTAGCAGCAGCAGCAGTAGAAGTAGTAGTATTGGTAGTAGTAGTAGTAGTAGTAGCAGCAGCAGCAGTAGTAGTAGTAGTAGTAGTAGTAGTAGTAGTAGTAGTAGTAGTAGCAGCAGCAGCAGCAGCAGCAGTAGTAAGTAGTAATAGTAAGTAGTAGTAGTAGTAGTAGTAGTAGTAGTAGTAGTAGTGGTAGTAGTTGTTGTTGCCGCAGCAACAGTAGTAGCAATAACAGTAGTGGCAATAGTAGTAGTAGTAGTAGTAGTAGTAGTAGTAGTAGTAGTAGTAGTAGCAGCAGCAGCAGCAGCAGTAGTAATATCAGCGGCGGCGGTAGCAGCAGTAGTAGTAGAAATATGGAGTAGAAGGCATTTGTAGTAGTAATAGTAGTAGCAGCAGCAGCAGCAGCAGTAGTAGTATAGTAGTAGTAGTAGTAGTAGTAGTAGTAGTAGTAGTAGTAGTAGTAGTAGTAGTAGTAGTAATATGAGCTGCGGCGGTAGCAGCAGCCAGTAGTAGTAGAAATAGGAGTAGAAGCATTGTAGTAGTAATAGTAGTAGTAGTAGCAGCAGCAGCAGCAGCAGTTAGTAGTAGTAGTAGTAGTAGTAGTAGTAGTAGTAGTAGTAGTAGTAGTAGTAGTAGTAGTAGTAGTAGTAGTAGTAGTAGTAGTAGTAGTTGTTATTGTAGCAGCAGCAGCAGCAGTTGTAGTTGTTGTAGTCTGTTTGAGCTTATCACTAATCGAAAGCTTAATTTAAAAACGTAACGTCAACTTTGGGAGCACTAGAGGATTATAATCTGAAGCACATATGGTACAATAAAACACGTGGTGAAGGGATCCGCCCGAAGACCATAGTACGTAACTATACAATATTATACAACGATATTATAGAGATTTCCAGTTGATCACTTTATTCTCCATTTATAACACTTGGATTATGCTTATAAATCAAAATATGCAGATGCTAACTTCTAACATAAACAGTCGTAAACCACTACAAATAGTTTAGAGTTATACAGCGCCTCGCTTTCTTTTCTCCCCCTCTTCACCCCAACCCTACACTCCTCCAATAGTGTTATACACCTTCGTTTTCTTTCAGAGTAATCTGCTTGAAAGTGGCTGGAGTCATTTTCTTAACCGTGCGTTTTCTCTTCTCTTCTCTTTTCTTTCTTTCTTTCTTTCTTTCTTTCTTTCTTTCTTTCTTTCTTTCTTTCTTTCTTCTTTCTTCTTTCTGTCTTTCTTTCTTTCTTTCTTTCTTTCTTTCTTTCTTTCTTTCTTTTTCTTTCTTTCTTTCTTTCTTGCTTTCCTCCGTTTCTTCTTCTAAACAATGAACACATCGTTGAAACTCTCTTCGAAAGGAACAGTCAACGGAGCAACTGTTCGTGATGACTTTTTAAAGGGGGTAGGGGTGGTGGGGGACCTTTCATACGTCTTAGGACGTATTGAGGATACAGTGCTAGCAACATATTTTGTATAGGAGAATGGACACTCGGTTTGTGATGTAGTCATTACGTCGGAGCCTCATCTTCCCAGAATATTTCCTGGTACCCCTTGTAGGCTGCAAGATGGGATGTCCAAGAAGAGCGCGGTCGCTCTTAAACTTCCGGAATGCTGATGCGGAGGTAGGGGTTCAACCCCTACAACGGTAAGTTGGAATAAAATGTTGATTTCTCGTCCTTGACATAGGAACGTAAATTACAAGCACCTTAGAAGTCGGAGTGGGTTCGCCTGGTGGCGAAGAACACCTGTAATTGAAAAACCCACACGCAAAAGTCAGTCCCCACTAGTGACAACTATTAGAAGTATTAGTAGAAGGGTGTCTATTTGGCCATGTGTCAAAGTACACTTTTTCCTGCGAGGTGCTGTCGTCATTTGGAGGTGACAGGTTGGAATACCGGTCGGTAACTATAGCTTTCAAGTTTTATGTTGTCTAGTGCGTCCTCTAGTCTCTAATTATTTTCGCTACTTTTATGAGCCCCCAACAATATGTAAACATTTATTTATGAACTGTACAAGAAGCAGCAGCGTGTGGATGAAACTACGCTGACTTTCACAGAGAGCTAACGCAATAACAACAACACAAACAACAACACTACATATACCTGAGACCGAATAAGAAATGATGTTATCAGACAGTGGGATCAACACATTGTGCTAATACATCCACAAGCAGAAGATCAAATGGTTTGGCCATCTCTTTAGAGTACAACATTGTCAGTTGGCGCTTCACCAAAGTAAATCTGATACGAGGGTAAGAGAACACCGAGAAGAAAATGGATTGACGACATCAAAGACATTGTATAATCACACGGAATGACACTATCCAGCCCCGCCCATCAGGTGCTGGAACATCAATTGTTTCTCCAAACGACTTTTGACGGCAAAAGAGGAAGCTGCTGCTGCTGATGATGTTTCTAATGCTATCTTTTAAAAGATTACGAATCTGTTAGTGAATTCGGTAGTGATTCTCAGGTGTGTTTACTTCAGATACAATATGTTTGCGCCGCTTCCATTTTTGAGATGGTAACAAAAGGTTGGTATTCTAATACGTATTGACTTTCAAATTGATGTTAAGTTTGTATACTTGTAGTGGTGTATCGTACTGGCACCTTGCCGTCTTGACAGGCGATAGTTATTGTGCTTCGACAACAAAAACGAAGGTATAATAACCTCTGCATAGCACAACGCCTGGGCTGAAATGTAGACACTATGTGATTGCCCACGCAGCATGATATCTCTCTTCTCTCTCTCTCTCTCTCTCTCTCTCTCTCTCTCTCTCTCTCTCTCTCTCTCTCTCTCTCTCTCTCTCTCTCTCTATTTCTCTCTTTCTCTCGATCGATCTTTTGATCCATCGACCTACCTAATTTACTCCAGAGGAAAGGTACCACAAAGTACATCTGGAACAAGACAAGCTCAAGAAGCTGCTAGATCAGCAAAGCAATGCTCTAACTGTCCGCCTGTCGAAGCTTCGATCCTAGACCAGTTGACGACCAAAGCTTAGGGCCTGGTCTGCAATGACATTTAGTCTTTAGGCTGCGTGATCTTGCATAAGGATAAGGCCTGTGCCGTCCCAATTCCGTTCTTCCGCTAAAATACAATAGTACATTGCGGGGTGTGATCAACTCATAAATGTTGATTTGACTCCACTGGATTCAATGAAACACCGCCCTTTAAGAAGAAATAAAGACAGACAGACAGACAGACAGACAGACAGACAGACAGACAGACAGACAGACAGACAGACAGACCGACCGACCGACCGACCGACCGACAGACAGACAGACAGGCAGACAGACAGACAGGCAGACAGACAGAAAACAAGCCATGTAGCAGGAACTAGCTGTGGGTATGTGAAATGTTGGGACCGTCACATTTTGTTGGCCTCAGTGCACGGAGGAATAAGTGGCCAGTCTTTCCCTCCCGTAGCGAAGGACGAGAGCTGGCATGGAACCATAGTTTTGACCGCGTTCATGCCACGTCAACATTACGTCGTAACCATTACACCAGAGCATCCGCATAGCACGTGAAACTAGCCATGAACTTTCCGTTCTACAGCATACGGTATGCGCTCTGTCTAGCACCCTTTGCGGATCACTCGGTCAAATTTGCAGGCATCACTGATGGACTTTCACAAGCAAAGGGAAACGAGTATTTATCACAATTGTAAAAAAGTAATGTAATGGACCCTTTTTAACGAGGGAAGACTGCAAAATCATATTAATAATCTTAGTTCATCATGCAGCAAATACGAGTATAAATACAGCCAAAACCGAAGTAATGCAAGTTAGCAGATCTCCTGGTCCACTAAGCATACAGATAAATAACACATCATTGAAACAAGTTAAAGAATTCAAATATCTTGGAAGTATGATCACAGAAGATGGCAGATTGGACAGAGAAATCGAAATAAGATGTCAAAAAGCTAGTGCACTTACATATCAACTATCACCCTTACTGAAACATCCAAATATACCCATGTCCGCAAAACGACAGATAAGAAACAGCATATTCACACCAACTCTATGCTATCAATCTTAAACTTGGACTTTATCCAAATCACACTTTCACAAAATCAACACCTGCGAGATGAGATTCCTGAGGAGAGCTGCCAACTTAACAATCCGAGATGGAGTAAGAAATGCTATTATATTATACTATTATCAGACAGACAGTAGGATCAACACCTCGTGCCACATTTATTGAAAGACAGAAGATCAAGTGGTTTGGCCATATCGTTAGAATGCAACACCAGCAACTACCATCACTGGCCTTACATCAAAGATCATCTGCGATAAGACCAAGAGGACGCCCAAGAAGAAAATGAATTGACGACATCAAAGACATTGTACAATCACACGGAATGACACTATCCAGTGCTGCGCTGGAGCTCACATTATTCCTCCCCACGACGCTTGACGGCAGAAGTGGAAGATGATGATGATGATGATGAATTGAGTGAGCCTTTTACACACAGGACGTATTAGGTATATAATATTATATTCATATTTGTATAGGACAATCGGCACCCCTGGGTGCTGTGAGCAGCCCCCCACCAACCGCATTTACTTTCCTAGATATTTCCTGTGTTCCATTTTAGCCTGAGTCGACCTGGGAGCCCATATCAATTTCAAACATTTGCTTAACCCCCATGGGGACGGAACCCATGACCATGGGGTTGGTAGGGTACCGTCTAGCCACAGCACCACCTCGACTTGCATACTATCATAACAGACTTACACAAGAGAAGAAAACGAATAGATTTATAAGTGACACGGGGAAAGAGGTGTTTATCAGAACAGATTTATAAACGACACGGGAAAGAGGTGTTTATCAGGACAGATTTATAAACGACACGGTAAAGAGGTGTTTATCAGGACAGATTTATAAACAACATGGGAAAGAAGTGTTCATCAGAATAGATTTATAAACGGCATGGAGAAAGAGTAATTTATCAGAATATACTTACAAAAGAGGAGGAGACAGATGTATTTGATGTAACATATTTAACATAAGACGAAGAGAAAAAATGATTAACACCCCGCCGACGAGTAAGCACGATAGGGGCTTCCAGGCATCAGAAGCGGTCTCCTTAGAATGTTTCGGCCCCTTTTCCTGCCATACACTCCCAGAGCCGGGCTCACCCGGGTCGGGACTCCCTGATGTCTCTCTCCAGTCGAGCGTGTCCAATTTCGAGACCTTGGCATATCGTGTTTATCCCACATTGATATCGCTAATTGTATATGCCCAGAAGACATCCCGCTTTTAACTCCGTCAACATTTAGTTCATGAGGACTGCCAGAGTAGTCAAGCGTATGGGCAGGGGCTGGTCGCTTGCCAAAGTGAAGGAAAGATAGGAACCTATCTCTCTGGGCTCCCAGGCTTCCAAAATGTAATGGCGCTGTCACGTCACACCAATAGCAGGAAATTGCTTTGAGACTGTTTAACCTTTTAACCGTAACCCCAAGCTCTTCCTATTTTAAGCACAGATGACACAAATAAAATGTTGCACAGTTTCTTGCCTGGGATATTTCGAAGGATCTCGTCAGGTGCATACTGCAGCGTTATATAATTTAAAAAAAGGTCGATTAAAAGTCGACTTCATTGCACTGGCTTTTATCCCATATGGCTTGGGGTCTTTCCGCAGCGTGGAAAGCGTCGCACAAAGCACGAACTCCGTAGCTCTAGCGACGACCCACAGGAGTCTCCGAAAAATTTCACTCGTGAACCGAATGACTCGGCTCGGAATCGAACCCACAACCTTCATAGCTCGAGTCAAACGGCTTGACCACTTCGCCACATAGACTCCTTGTTGCCTGATATATTTCGCAGGATCTCGTCAGATGCATACTGCAACGTTGTATAATATAACGTGGTTACATTAATACTACTTAGGCTGTCACAATGTCACAGGTAATGTTCGAATATGGATCATTTGAAACATAAATACTGTTGGGGGCTTCTGTGTTTACATTAACTGGAAGAATACATTCCTTCATGATTTGTTGGTTCATATTCCAAGATTCACCATCATACGACAGAACTGGTTCTATATATTTCAGTGTCCTCTTTCTGATATTCAATGAAGGCAATATTTGTTTAAAGCGTTGCTCGCTTTGAACTCAAAGGTAGTCAATACACGCTGCTTCTAGTATTCTAGTAGCACTGAACAGGATGTTGCGTGTGGATTAGCTTTCCCTAATACCAGTGTCCCTGGCCAGCAGGAGAACCCACTCCGACTTCAGAGGTACTTGTAATTTGTGTTCCCAAGTCAAGGACGGGAAGTCAACATTTTAGTCCAACTGACCGATGTAGGAGTTGAATTCCGTACCTCAGCATCAGCACACCGGATGTTTAAGAACGAGCGCTATTGTCCATTTGGTCATGCAAACCTCTAAAGCGATTTATTCAGTTAGAAATATTTCTTCGTTTAAAGGGTAGGTTATGCTAGGCTTACTTTGCTCTTAATTTATGTCATGCATTTTCCATCTAATGTTATAATAATTCAAAACAATGTTTTCCCGTAATGAATTTGAATAACGAAGACAAACACAATAGATTGCACGATTTATTGCCTGGCATGTTTCGCGGCATCTTGTCAGGTATATATTGCAGAATTCACACAACATAAAGTAAAATGATTAGATAAATCCTTTAAGCTGAAATATACACATGTTCGCACAGTAATTTCAATTGTCTACCACGGTAATTTTAAACTGACTAACATGTCTTTCTGTTTGCACAAGGCTGGCTTATGTAGGTTAATCAGTGTGGCTTCTGCAAACTTTAACAAGCGACTATTTTGTGTGTTGAACAACACACGGAAGGCACTGTCTCTCTCATTCACATGGCCGCTCTCTAGCAGTTGCCTCGCGATTGATGCTGCGGGGATATTCCGGTGTGTCAGCCTACCTAGGCTCACATCGCCTGAGTGTAGTATCTTGTTAATCCAGTTAGGAATGTGTTCTGCAACCCTGCTGTGTAACTGTCGCGCTTGTCTGCCGATGTAGGTACACTCGCACCTGCAAGTGAATTGGTAAATACAATTAGATTTGGCGTATAAAGCGATAGGTTCTTTAACTGATGGGGTGAGAATAGGTGTGGTTCTATACCTAGTAACTGGAGTTGCAGCACAGAATGTTCGGCCGACTGCTGTGATGAGCCTGTCCTGTAGACGTTGCATTACGTCATCGCCTCTCAAGGTTGTTTTTTTTTTTTTTTTTGTTTTGCATATCCTTTACAGGACATCGTTGTCAACACCAGCATCTTTCAGCTGTATGTTGATTTCTTGGCAAGATTACGCTCAGTAGTTTGCCATTGCTCTAAAGGTTAGATGGATAAATACCTTAAGTTTAGGGATTGTGGTTTCGTCGGGTTTTGGTTTAGGTTGTTGGCAGTGGCGCTTTATAAATCCTGTGGAGTACCCATTCAGGTTTAACATTCACATTCCTCTGTAAGTGTGTCCTGGGTGCATTTCTTCCTAGCACGATCAAACAAGGTCCATACTAAGCCCCGTTTGTACTGGACAGGTGTGAACTCTGAAAATTTAAGTATTGGCCAGTCCATGTTTCTTTGTGGTACACCGATCTTTGAATTGTGCCGTCTACTCTACGTCTAAATAGAATATCTAGGAACGGCAACGCTTCATTGTGTTCGTGTTTCATAGATAGAGAGATGTTTTTATGCGTCGTGTTCATTATGGCCTGGAACAACGTTGCTTGCAGCTCGTCTGTGGTGATAATTAGTATATCGTCCACATACCGACGGTAAAAGATCATGTTTTTAATGTCTGAGGATCTCTTTTCTTCTAAATAATATATGCCAAGAAGATGTCCGCTAGAATAGGACCAAGAGGACTCCTGATAGCCACTCCGTCAATTTGGTGGTATGACTTTTTCAGAAAATTTAATTGTATGAGTTGGTATGCCTAGTTTTAGTTGTATGTCTTTAATGCGTTCACTTATTATTTTCACTGTCTCATCTAATGGAACGTTGATGAATAGGGAGGTTATATCCATGGATGCCATGTGTTTATTATTTATGTCAATAGTATTCAATAATTCCACCAGTTCGAATGTATCTCTGAGTATTTTTGGATCAAAAGACTGTCGTACTGGCTTTAAAATTTCAGCTATACATCTCGCCATTCGGTGTTGTACAGAGTTAACCATGGACAAGGTCGGTCTTAGCGGGATTCCGGACCTGTGAAGTTTGGGTAGACCGTACATCTGAACATCTGAGGAGTTTAGGAGCCACGTGGTGTGAGCGTTTTAGCAGTGGCCTCACTGACGAGTCCCACATTCACAAGTGACTGGATCTCTTTCCTCATTTTTGCATCCAGGTCCTCCGACTTGTTTACTTTTTGTTCCACCCTGAATTTAGATTCATCTGATAATATCTCTAATAATATGTCCAACAGTTCTTGTAGATCTCTTGCATTTTCAGCTATCAATACTGTGTCACCTGCATGACCCAGATTGTTCACATTATAACCTCTAACTCGTATTCCTAGTCTCTCTTTGATCACTCTCATTATTACTTCTCTATATAGAGAGAAGAGATCCAGTGACTAAAAACATCCGTGTCTTACTCCCCGCTGTATCTGTGTATACTTGCTGGCTTTATTTTCATGTTAATCGCTGCTACTTTTTTCCAGTATATATTTGTCTTTATTCTGAACTATTTCGCATCAAGGTTAATATTTTTTTTTGCGCTCGTTCGCTTTGAACTCAAATGTAATCCATACACACTACTTCCAGTAGTGCTCGGCTGAATTTTACGTGTGGATTAGCTTTTACCTATTAATAGAGTCCTTCGCCATCAGGCGAACCCACTCCGACTTCAGAGGTACTTGCAACTTGCTTCCCCAAGTCAAGGACGACAGGTCAACATTTTTGTCCAACTGTCCGGTGCAAGGGTTGAACCCCTTACCCCAGCTTCATTTCCGGATGTTTAAGAACACGCGTTCTTATCCATTCATCCATGCTGACCTGCCAATCTTAATATCATCCAGTATGTTAATCATGTCATCATGCTTCACGAGTCAAATGCTTTGATGTATCTTTTCAGCACAAATATAGATCTTTCTCTGTCTCAGTTGATCGCTCTATTGGTGTTCAGAAAGTGTATATAACAATTATTTGTTCTTTTCCATTTGATAAATCTATACTTTTTTTCATATCCTGTTTACAGCACATTGCAGTCAACACCAGCATTTTTCCGCGGCTGTTGATTTCTTGGCAATTTTTTTTTTTTTTTTAATTTACATTCAGTAGTTTGCCATTGCTTTCTGAACGACCGGCTCACATACCTTCCGTAAGAAACCAACGCGACGCGATCCGCTGTCGAATCTCGCCCAGCTGTCTTTTGTACGTGGGTATACGGGATTACGAACAGAGTCCTTTAACGCCTTCGCCAGGGAGACGGCAAATCTATACTACTCTTCACTGAATGCAGTCTTAATTTTCCTGTGTGTTCTTCTCATTATAATTCTTAATAAACGTTTACTGACATGGTGTGTGAGGTCAACTGTACACAATATCTTCAAATTCAATTGCTCCAGGTATTTAGGGCCGGTCTCCCTGGCCTAGGTTTTTGCGACTGTCTCCATAATCCTGTATATCCACGTGAGGAACGTAATTTGCGGGAGAATCGGTAGCAGTTCTCGCCGCGTTGGTGACTTACGGGGTATGTGAGCCAGCCGCTCAGAAAGCAATGGCAAACTACTGAGCGTAATCTTGCCAAGAAATCAACAATCAGCTGAAAGATGCTAATGTTGACAGCGATGTCCTGTAAAGGATATGCAAAAAACTACTACTCCCTACTACTACTACTACTACTACTACTACTACTACTACTACTACTACTACTACTACTACTACTACTACTACTAATACTGCAACTACTACTATTACTACTATGACTGATCTCTGCGTGTAGGTTAGTTTTCCCTATTACCAGCGTCCCCCGCCATCATGCGAACCCACTCCCACTTCTGGGGTACTTGTTTATTTAGTCAGATGTGTACATGTGCTAGTATGTATTGTTCACTGCAGGATCTAAAAATACCTGGTGGTTTCATTGTATAGTCTGGCATGATTTAAACTCAGCCATTTGTGTGGCATTATGGGTATCGAAGTATGAATATTTTTTTAATGTGCTCGTCCTTTGAAGGACGTAGCTATCAACCCGAACACCAGGTTTATTTACTAGGTAATTTTACTATCAGTAGTTTGCCATTGCTTTCTGAACGAGAAGTCAACGTTTAAGTCCTACTGAGCAGTGTAGGGAATGAACCGAGGACCCCACCAGCAACGCACTAGAAGTTTAAGCGCCAGCTGTTCAATCCTTTCAGCCATGTCGACCTCATCAGGTATATACTTTAGACATATAACTGTTCTTTTCTCTTCATTCAACCTCCTGTAAACTTGTTCTCCGCGGCCCTAACATAACAAAAGAGGACGGGAGAGTGGAAATGAAAGGAGTGGATGGGAACCCACTTATTCTGCTGTACATACAGCGGGCAAAGCCATTGTTTCTCAGCTAGCAATCGAGCCTGGGCTGTATCGATTCCACCACAAAGCCGTTTCTATGTGGGCCGGAGTAAAGATAATACAACGTCGCTGTGAGTAATCGAAACGAGTGTGCAAAGACTTCGCTAGACCTCAGGGCCCTTAACATGAATATTAACAGTGGGGGTTTTCTCTCATTGCGCAGACAGCAGGCCAATCCATGTGGATTATGCACATATGGTACACTAGGCTCATATATAGCGCCTGATGTCTTCTCCGAGGCCACGATCAACGCTAGTTACAGTTTGTTTGCTGCAAGTAAAGTTTCAGGTATTACTTTCTTTTCTTTTTTTTAATTTCTTTTAATTATGTTTGTATAACTACTGTTAGATTGTTAATGTGTTTCTATACCAAGAAAATCACTATATGTTGGTTTGTATTTTGTTTCTGTGTTAAGAAATCTACTATACGTTGGTTTGTAATTTTTTTCTGAATCAAGAAATCCACTGTAAGCTGATTTGTAATTGGTTTCTGTACCAGGAAAACCACTATACGCTGGTTTAAATTTGTTTATGTACCTAGAAAATCACTATATGTTGGTTTGTAATTTGTTTCTATATCAAGAAATCCACTACACGCTGGTTTGTAAATTGTTTCTGTACGAAGACAATCACTATATATATATATGTTGGTTTGTAATTTGTTTCATTATCAAGAAATCCACAATATGTTGGTTTGTAATTTGTTGTTGTACCAAGAAAACCACCATACGCTGGTTTGTAATTTATTTGTGTACCAAGAAAATCACTATACGCTGGTTTGTTATTTGTTTATGTACCAAGAACATCACTTTACACCGGTTTGTAATTTGTTTCTGTACCAAGAACATCACTATACGTTGGTTTGTAATTTCTTTGCTGGACGTTGTGATCAACCCCAGGTAGACTTTTGCCATTGGTGTCTGAACGAGAAGTCACCTGTGAAGTGCAACTGACCAGTGTGTGGAACGAACCCACTACCCTGTCGTCAGCGCACAGGAAATTTAAGCATGAGAGCGATAAACTAATCGACCGCGCTGGCCTATTGTAATTTGTTGCCTGATCAAAATAAGTTTACATTTTTTTACAGATAAGAGCGTAATGTATTTGAAACATCAACGACTAAGTTATAAATATGTTTACCTGTCTGCATATAAGAGTGTAATGTGTTTGAAACATCAAATTACCTTTGGTCATGGTTTAAATATAATGCTAGACACAGTAAACGATTAAATATATTATACATTCCGAAGCCTAGGATAGACTTATACAAAACAAGTTTAACGCACTCTGCAGCTCAGCGGTGGAACAATCTTCCACAAGAAATAAAAAACATCACCAATCCCTATACATATAATCGCAAGTTATTCGAACACTATCACAGTACGAATTAACTTCCCCCTTAATAATAATAATAATAATAATAATAATAATCATCATAATAATAATAATAATAATAATAATAATAATAATAATAATAATAATAATAATAATAATAATAATAATAAAACCCTAGCATAACAGTCATTCCCACTTTTGGTAGACCAGAATGTTCCACAAAGCTAATAACAAGTGCCCATCATTCATTAATATTACTTAGTCGTGTAGTGCCGGTCTCTCTGGCCGAGGGGTTACACCACTTTCTCCGTAATCCCGTTTATCACGCAGAGTTTCGCAGCGGGTGAGAACTGGAAGCGGTTCTACCCCCGCTGGTGACTTGCGGGATAACTGAGCCGGCCGCTCAGAAAGCAATGGCAAACTACTGAGCGTAATCTTGCCAAGAAATCAACAGACAGCTGAAAGATGCTGCTGTTGACAGCGATGTCCTGTAAAAGGATATGCGAATTTTAAAAAAAAAATGTCGTGTAGTATTGACTTTTGTATTTTCCCAATGCCTGTATAATGCATATTTTTTATATTGTTGCTATTCTCAGTTATCCTTGAATGATGTGTGAATGAAATAATGTATGAAAGAAATAATGTATGAAAGAGAGAAGCGCAGAATGTTAGACGGGCCTGCGTGCCCAATTCTTAACCCTTTGAAAATAAAGGTCTGTCTGTCTGTCTGTCTGTCTGCCTGCCTGCCTGCCTGCCTGCCTGTCTGTCTGTCTGTCTGTCTGTCTGTCTGTCTGTCTGCTTGTTTGTCTGTATGTCTGCATTTCTGTTTGTCTGTCTGTTTGCCTGTCTGGAGAGGGATAGTGTCAGTGAGAGAGAGAGAGAGTTAGAGAGAGAGGAGAGAGAGAGAGAGAGAGAGAGAGAGAGAGAGAGAGAGAAGGAAAGAGGGAGAGGGGGCGGGGGTTACTGATCTGATCAGAATTAAACCTAGGCTACAATATGTCAACCCTGCTATTATGGGAACCATTTTGCGAACGCGGAGTCTATTCTGTTTAAGTTGAAATCACTTTCCATCTCTAATTTTCCTGTTAGAAGCCATCGATTATTTCAGATGGATTATTGATACCTACTATTGATTTAGCGAAGACCCGCATTGAACAAAAGAGCCATTAACTTGGAACTGGTGTTAGTTGCACGACTTTCAACTCCGGCGATTCGCACCAATTATGGTTATGGAGTGTTTTCTTCGGGAAAACCTGTAGTCACGTAAGTGGTTAAAGAAGAGGAGTATCCATAGGTAAGAAAAAGTAACGGCTGCAGTGGCATATAACAATACAAAATGAAAACAGGTGTTTGAGGCTCCTACGATAAAGTGAGTGATAATAAACACAGTGTACGTACCTTACAACGAACAAACGGAAATTTCAGTGTGGAATATAACAATAAAAAAAATAACTTAAAGCATGAGATAAAAATAAGTTTTGTTGTGTTGTGGTGTAACTTATTTTTTATGTTATTTTAGGTTAGTCAATCCATTGTTATTTTTCACAGTGTGATTCCCATTGGCCGAATTTGCGTTCGTTGTAAGGTACGTACAATGTGTCT
This sequence comes from Cepaea nemoralis, assembly GCA_014155875.1. Lineage (NCBI taxonomy): Eukaryota > Metazoa > Mollusca > Gastropoda > Stylommatophora > Helicidae > Cepaea > Cepaea nemoralis. The sequence goes on along the minus strand of JACEFZ010027082.1, from coordinate 466,253 downwards.
GTGTTTATTATCTTTCACTTTTACGCAGAAATCACACATGCCTAACTGCTTTCATTTTGTTTTCAGTTATTACAGAAAACGGGTATGAATAGATAGATAGACACCTGTTGATACGCGAAGAAGGCAAGAGTTTAGAAGTAGATCTAAACTGACATTTTAGCAAAAGTAGAATTAAATAGAATATAGCATATTAGATAAAGCAGAAGTAGATAGAAGATGAAATACTAACTAAAATAGGATTATATAGAAGATGCCAAACTAGTTAAAATAGGATTTGCTAGAAGATGACATGCTAGATAAAGCAGAAGTAGATAGAAGATGATCTACTTATAAAGCAGAATTGTGTAGAATATGGCATACTAGATAACGGGAGAATTATGTTGAAGATGACATATTAGATAACGCAGAATTAGATTGAAGATAACACACCAGATAAAGCAGAAGTAGATATAACATGTCAGACTAGGTCAAGCAGTAATAAATAACAAACGACACACTACAAAACCGTACAAGAATATTTATAAGATGTGTATTTCTCGTGTATTATCATCATGTGCCATGCCGATAAGCTATTTCACACGATCACTAGAGCAGTGGTTCTCAACCTTTTTTGGCCCATGCACCCCTTCACTATATGTTCAGAATGTAATTTCCCCCCCCCCCCCTCCCTTTCGTATTTCCTCCCTATAAATCCCTCAACCCAGCCGCTATACAGTATACGTAAACATGGAAGCTAAGTTTAATAACACATACTAAAACAAGTCTAGACGTCTACATAAAACGTGATTCACGCGTCTACTAACGTTATAAAAGGAATTTCAGAAGGGTGAGAAGTACAGAACCGTAAAGTGTGGAGGAAAAAACAATTTCAGGTAATCGTTTGTTGTATTAATGCGATCTTGGCGTAATCTTAATTCCCCCCCCCCCCCCCCGGAAACCTTAAAATCCCCCCCCCCCCCTCAGGGGGGAGGAACATCCCCACTGGTTGAGAATCACTACACTAGAGTCTTGAATCATGTTTTTGCTCCTGTCCCGATTATCCCATGTGGTATTTATCGCTCTGCCTTCTCCTTTTCTTTCCCAATCGATGTTGGTAGTTTCCCATAGGTTTTCTAACTTATTTCTCCCCATAACGTGTCCCAAAACAATTTTGATGCATGCATTCATCAGGTGCCATGTCGATAAGCGTGGCAGTCATGTTTCGCCATCTCACACGATAACCAGAGTCGTGGATCAGCTCTGTGTTCTTATCTCGACCATGTCATGTGGGCCATGTGGCCAAGCCACCCAGATATTTACTTCTCTGCCTTTCCCTTGTTATTTTCCACTCAATCTTGCCAGTTGTCACCAAGTTCTCTAGTTTATTTCTTATTACAGCGTGTCCAAAAATGTCGACAGTCTACTTGTGATTTCTCTAATCTGTTTATTGTTTTTACCTTCTTCTTGTAGGGTTTGCTCATTGCTTTTCCTGTCAGTCCATCGTAGTCTTTGTATTTTCCTCAGGAACCAAGTCGCTTAAAAAGTGCGAGCGACTTGGTAACCTCAGAAACCACATTTCCACTGCCATTATGTGTTTTTCAGCTTGTCTGTCTACTGCCCCCGTTTCACATCCATAACAAGTACAGGTTCTAGGTAGTACTTCAACACTCGTTTTCTCGTTGCAATTGTTGTCTAATTAATCTTGATTGCCTACGTCGAAGTTATCTTATCAATTAGAGGTTTTCATTTGTTTCTTCGTGAGACTTTGACATTCGTTTTTCTTTCCGTCTATGATATTCATTTCATTTTCTTTTAAAACTAAATGGCCACTGCCATTAGATGTTTCCAGCTTGCCTGCTTATTGTCCATGTTTCACATACGTATACCAGTATAGTTTCTTTATAGCGCTTCAACACTCTTTTTTCCCCACTGCAATTGTCATCTTTTTATTGGTCAGTGAAATGAAAATTATCGTTTAAAGCAAAAACAATCCAGAAAAGAATATTTATCAAATGTCTAAGTAGAGTAAAGGACACTTTTACACTCTTAAGCGGCAAAGAGTATATGGTGCTAGACCCGTACTGTTAATGAACAAATGACACTCTGTGGGTGTGTGGTCAGTATCAGCTACTTCCCGAGACATTCTTCGTACCGATTTTAGGCTGGATTGATTTTTGTAAAATATTAAGTTTAAGAAAAGAAAACAATATTAAATGTGTTTTATTTAAATTCGAATTCACCCAGCTACGAATCGAAACCCTTGACCACACGATCGGCGGGATCGGCATAGTGTTTAGTCACTACGCATCTGAATTATTCTGAATACTCGCTGACGCTACTTGGCTTTGGTGCTGTGTGAGAAAGAGACAGAAGCACCTATGTTAAAGGTATCTGTGTGCAGTGGTGGACTGGCCATGGAGTCAGCTGACCCGATGGCCAGTTAGCCCTGTGGGGCCCTGATGAAGTGGAGCCCTTAACCATTAGATATCTATTCAATAGCAAGTCCCCTGCAGAACCACGCTCCCACAAAAACCTTCCAGAAAACTTCTCGGTCATAAGCAATATGTCCCCCGTCCGCTACACCCATCTGGAGATCAGCTGCCACATCCTGCAATCGTCTTTGGCCTCCCTCTTCCTTTCTTTCCGGGCATATACTCCTCCATTATTGTTCTCTCGAAGCTTTCAAGACGTTTCAAGTAACCAAACTATTTCAATTGTTTTATTTTTATCGTCTTTAGTAGCCAGCCTTCTTCAATATTAAGTTCTTGTCGTGTGGATGCATTTGTTGTTTTCTGTATCCAAGAATTCTTAGAACCAGACTATAACTATAACATTTATATTCAAAAGCGGGACGCAGAGGTGTTTCCAAGGCACCATGGCCGAGTTATATACTGGCCAAGACCTATTGACGCGTCCTCATCGAGCGTCCTGGGCAACAGGTCCCTTCGGGGTCCTGGCTAAAGTCAGTAGGATCGCCGATTCCTCCGAAGTCGGAGAATGTCTGCCTGTACGGCGAGGAACCACCAGTCTGCGCACCAATAAGCCAGACATGGGACAACGGATACTCACGCAAACCTCAGGCCCTGTATGACATCACACTGATGTTGGACAATAGGATGCCTTCATCCGACATACAGGACTTCGCGTTGGAGCTCAAGCCAACGAACACAAGCAAGCAAGCAAGCATATTCAAAAGCGTTTATACGCTGTTCAGCTTGTTTAATAAGTTGAAGTGTCCATGTCTCACAGGCGTATGTTGCAATGGGAAAGATGCGTGCTCTTAAAAATCAAAGTTTTCTAGGTCTATCTGTCCCACGCCCCAATTTATTCAGTTGTTTTAGTTTTTGAAGAGCAATAGATATTCGTCTTTTAATTTCTTTCATGGTGTCGCCATTGTTGGTAATTAATTACCCAAGATATTCGAAATTGTCCACCACCTCCAATCTTTCCTCATTAACATCATTAGACAACATACGTTAAACATAACACTTAAAGCTTTATCTCCTGGGAACCAATATGTTTAAATCCAGTCCACAACTATGTGTATAATAAAAGTTAAAATTTAGATGTATGTCCTTTACAGGACGTGGAAATCAACCACAGCATATTGTTGGCTGTTGGTGATTCACAATGCAATTTGTACGTTCAGTAGTTTGCCATTGAATTCTGAACGACCGACGCCTCGTAACACCGAAATTAACGCTAACGATCATCTTGCAAACTTCTGCAGCTGATTTCGTACCCTCAACTCGGTACGTCGGGGAATTGTGAAACGCATACACTGCCCCTTCGCCACAGCGCCGGCGTAATGAAACGTACCCTTTGTAAAGCAAACCTAGTACGTGCTCACCTGCTAAACGCCCAGGGAAATCAATATTGTAAGTTATAAATAATTACCTGCCCGTTTTATTGCAGTACGTCATTACTGTAGCACTTTCTGAACGCAGGTGATACTACTTTATACCTTTGTTTACAAGATGCGGGAGAGGTGTTATCAAGGTGATTCGGTGCAGAACGCAAGCGGTTATTGGCAGACACTGGGTAGTTCAGAGTAAGTAAGTATTGTTGGAAATATTGTCACTGTCTCTCTCGTTGTATATGTGTCCGCGTGTATATGTATGACAGAATCACCAATATATATAACAACCACATGGGGAGAACTGGTGTTTGTCCTTCAAGAATGATGATGACCATTCATTTCATCCAGTGGGGTTGAAAGTATGGAGCCGTGAGTTCTAAGATGTCTGGTAAGGTCTATTTTGGCTCGAAATATTCTTTGATAATATGGGCTAAGAATGCTGGACGTTCCAGAAGGAGGATATCCTGCAGTGGTTTTTTTTTTTTGGGGGGGGGGGGGGGGGGGGGGGGTTATTTGGTTGTTTCGGGATTTGAGATTTAAATATTGAGCACAACCCACCACTTGCAACGCTGATCGAATACTGGTATGAACCTAAGCCTATCAACGTCAATGCGGAAGCACTAGACTCGAGTTACGCTCTCGTTTGAGCTCATCAGTAGTGCATATCCTTGACCGGATCCGGAAACAAACCCCGGATCACCGGCATGTGAAGCGGTCCGGCTTTTTTTTTTTTATAGCTCTTGCAGTCCTGTTTACTTCCCAATGACTACACCCTTGCGTAATGATGTACGCCACGAATGTCAGTCTTTGGCAGGAGTCTGCTATGTGTCGTGATGAATTCCAAAAGCTTTAAGTGAGAACCAAACAGATTCCAATGAATCGACAGGTTAGGGAAAGACCCTGGCTCAGGATAGGATACACATTGAGAAAACCTGAGGAAAATATACAAGGTGTATTTTTAATGACTGTGGGGTTGTTGAAAATATTGCCATTCCAAGTTTTGTATTTACCTTTTATGTTGCATAAACTCCACAGAGGGCGAATACAAAATTTGGATCGGCAATATTTTCAAAACCCCAACAGACATTAAAAATAACCCTGTCTAGACAATCTTTTGTCTGGAACCGACAGGGCGAACGATGTAGTGAGATATCTAAAAATACACGGAGAAGAGAAATACAGACAGAGAGATAAATGATGTTGGAAGGATGTGGGGGAAGCTGCAAAGCATAGGACAGCTTGGCCTGGTCTGTGTGTGTGTGTGTGTGTGTTTGTCTGGCTGCGTTTGTGTTTGCATGTGTGTATATGTATCAGTTTGAATGTGTGTCGATCTATCTGTCAGTATCTGAATGTGTATACAATTGTGTATGTCTTTGTATGCGTTTGTGTGTGCGTCTGTCTACTTATGTCTCCGTGTTTGTGTGTCAGCTTGTTGGTTTATGTGTGTCTGCCTGCATATGAGTCCGTATGTGTGTGTCTATGTGTGTATTTGCGTCTGTATGTCACAATGTGTGTGGCTATGTCTGTATGTGTGTGTCACACTGTGTGCGGTGTCACTGTATACGTGTGTATATATATGCATATACAGTCAAACCTAGGTTTTCGTTGCCTTCGGCTTTCGGTTGTTTCCGTTTTCTTAGATTTTATTTCGCGAAAACTTTGTCTCGGTTTTCGTCGGTTGCCTCGGATTTTGTTGACGTGGCCACGTGACCTCCCTGCTAATTTTGCGAAAACAAAGGGACCCAAGCGTTCTTCTGCTCGGTTTGGCGTTGTTTTTCGTTGTGTGAGCATCACTTGATAATAATAAAATACGAGCGCGGCATTAAGATTGTTGAAATCGGCCGCATGTACGGGAAGTCGTCATCCACGATAAGTTCCATTATGGCGAAAAGAAAGCAATAAAGGAGGCTAATGTAGCAAAAGGCGTGAATTTGCTAACGAGACATAGATCGCAAACAATTGATGGTGTTGAATTGTTATTATTAATTTGGATACATCAATTAGATGGCGATTCTGTTTCGGAAGCAATCGTATGTGTAAAGGCCTGACTGTTGTATGTCGATCTCATTAAGAAAATGAATTGGAAGAGTGCTAGTATACAAAGTGATTTTAAGATCAGCAGAGGATGGTTTGAAATATTCAAAAGGCGCACTGGCATATACAGTGTTACTAGATACGGCGAAGGTGCGAGTTCGGACAAGTTTGGAGCCGAAAGATAATATTAATATTAACCGCAACATTTATTCTTAATAAACTGTGTTTTTGACATGCATTTTGGAGTGTCTAGAACGAATTAATTTGATCTAGATTGATTAACATGGAAATAATTGCCTCGGTTTTCGTGGTTTCGGATTTCCCCGATTGTTTTCGGACGGATTATCGACGTAAACCGAGGTTTGACTGTACTAGTCTGTTTGTTTGGGTGTATGTGTCTATCCGTATGTATAAGTTTGTGTCAGTCTATAAGTACGTGTCTATCTATGTCTGTGTGCTGTTGTAATTATCCCTGTCCTCTTCTGCCTTTCATCTCTCAATGGAGCATAGGCCATCAACCAACAAACGCCAAAAACTTTATAATATATGCTTGTTCATGATTGTTTGGATTGAGCATCTAAAGTTGTCTACAGGATAATATAACCAGTCTCACGCCAAACCCTTCATAGACTTGTTCATGATTGTTTGGATTGAGCAGCTAAAGTTGTCTACGGGATGATATAACTAGTATCACGCCAAACCCTTCATAGACTTTTTCATGATTGTTTGGATTGAGCAGCTAAAGTTGTCTACAGGATGATATAACTAGTCTCACGTCAAACCCTTCATAGACTTGTTCATGATTGTTTGGATTGAGCAGCTAAAATTGTCTACAGGATGATATAACTAGTCTCACGCCAAACACTTCATAGACTTGTTCATGATTGCTTGGATTGAGCAGCTAAAGTTGTCTACAGGATGATATAACCAGTCTCACGCCAAACCCTTCATAGACTTGTTCATGATTGTTTGGACTGAGCAGCTAAAGTTGTCTACAGGATGATATAACTAGTCTCACGTCAAACCCTTCATAGACTTGTTCATGATTGTTTGGACTGAGCAGCTAAAGTTGTCTACAGGATGATATAACTAGTCTCACGCCAAACCCTTCATAGACTTGTTCATGATTGTTTGGATTGAGCATCTAAAGTTGTCTACAGGATGATATAACTAGTCTCACGCCAAACCCTTCATAGACTTGTTCATGATTGTTTGGATTGAGCATCTAAAGTTGTCTACAGGATGATATAACTAGTCTCACGCCAAACCCTTCATAGACTTGTTCATGATTGTTTGGAATGAGCAGCTAAAGTTGTCTACAGGATGATATAGCCACTCTCACGCCAAACCCTTCATAGACTTGTTCATGATTGTTTGGACTGAGCAGCTAAAGTTGCCTACAGGATGATATAACCAGTCTCACGCCAAACCCTTCATAGACTTGTTCATGATTGTTTGGATTGAGCAGCTAAAGTTGTCTACAGGATGATATAACCAGTCTCACGCTAAACCCTTCATACATTTGTTCATGATTGTTTGGATTGAGCAGCTAAAGTTGTCTACAGGATGATATAACTAGTCTCACGCCAAACCCTTCATACATTTGTTCATGATTGTTTGGATTGAGCAGCTAAAGTTTCCTACAGGATGATATAACCAGTCTCACGCCAAACTCTTCATAGACTTGTTCATGATTGTTTGGACTGAGCAGCTAAACTTGTCTACAGGATGATATAACTAGTCTCACGCCAAACCCTTCATAGACTTGTTCATGATTGTTTGGACTGAGCAGCTAAAGTTGTCTACAGGATGATATAACCAGTCTCACGCCAAACCCTTCATAGACTTGTTCATGATTGTTTGGACTGAGCAGCTAAAGTTGTCTACAGGATGATATAACCAGTCTCACGCCAAACCCTTCATAGACTTGTTCATGATTGTTTGGACTGAGCAGCTAAAGTTGTCTACAGGATGATATAACCAGTCTCACGCCAAACCCTTCATAGACTTGTTCATGATTGTTTGGACTGAGCAGCTAAAGTTGTCTACAGGATGATATAACCAGTCTCACGCCAAACCCTTCATAGACTTGTTCATGATTGTTTGGACTGAGCAGCTAAACTTGTCTACAGGATGATATAGCTAGTCTCACGCCAAACCCTTCATAGACTTGTTCATGATTGTTTGGACTGAGCAGCTAAACTTGTCTACAGGATGATATAACTAGTCTCACGCCAAACCCTTCATAGACTTGTTCATGATTGTTTGGATTGAGCAGCTAAAGTTGTCTACAGGATGATATAACCAGTCTCACGCCAAACCCTTCATAGACTTGTTCATGATTGTTTGGACTGAGCAGCTAAAGTTGTCTACAGGATGATATAACTAGTCTCACGCCAAACCCTTCATAGACTTGTTCATGATTGTTTGGATTGAGCATCTAAAGTTGTCTACAGGATGATATAACTAGTCTCACGCCAAACCCTTCATAGACTTGTTCATGATTGTTTGGATTGAGCATCTAAAGTTGTCTACAGGATGATATAACTAGTCTCACGCCAAACCCTTCATAGACTTGTTCATGATTGTTTGGACTGAGCAGCTAAAGTTGTCTACAGGATGATATAACTAGTCTCACGCCAAACCCTTCATAGACTTGTTCATGATTGTTTGGACTGAGCAGCTAAACTTGTCTACAGGATGATATAACTAGTCTCACGCCAAACCCTTCATAGACTTGTTCATGATTGTTTGGATTGAGCAGCTAAAGTTGTCTACAGGATGATATAACCAGTCTCACGCCAAACCCTTCATAGACTTGTTCATGATTGTTTGGACTGAGCAGCTAAAGTTGTCTACAGGATGATATAACTAGTCTCACGCCAAACCCTTCATAGACTTGTTCATGATTGTTTGGATTGAGCATCTAAAGTTGTCTACAGGATGATATAACTAGTCTCACGCCAAACCCTTCATAGACTTGTTTCATGATTGTTTGGATTGAGCATCTAAAGTTGTCTACAGGATGATATAACTAGTCTCACGCCAAACCCTTCATAGACTTGTTCATGATTGTTTGGACTGAGCAGCTAAAGTTGTCTACAGGATGATATAGCCACTCTCACGCCAAACCCTTCATAGACTTGTTCATGATTGTTTGGACTGAGCAGCTAAAGTTGCCTACAGGATGATATAACCAGTCTCACGCCAAACCCTTCATAGACTTGTTCATGATTGTTTGGATTGAGCAGCTAAAGTTGTCTACAGGATGATATAACCAGTCTCACGCTAAACCCTTCATACATTTGTTCATGATTGTTTGGATTGAGCAGCTAAAGTTGTCTACAGGATGATATAACTAGTCTCACGCCAAACCCTTCATACATTTGTTCATGATTGTTTGGATTGAGCAGCTAAAGTTGTCTACAGGATGATATAACCAGTCTCACGCCAAACCCTTCATAGACTTGTTCATGATTGTTTGGACTGAGCAGCTAAACTTGTCTACAGGATGATATAACTAGTCTCACGCCAAACCCTTCATAGACTTGTTCATGATTGTTTGGACTGAGCAGCTAAACTTGTCTACAGGATGATATAACAAGTCTCACGCCAAACCCTTCATAGACTTGTTCATGATTGTTTGGATTGAGCAGCTAAAGTTGTCTACAGGATGATATAACCAGTCTCACGCCAAAACCTTCATAGACTTGTTCATGATTGTTTGGATTGAGCATCTAAAGTTGTCTACAGGATGATATAACTAGTCTCACGCCAAACCCTTCATAGACTTGTTCATGATTGTTTGGACTGAGCAGCTAAAGTTGTCTACAGGATGATATAACTAGTCTCACGCCAAACCCTTCATAGACGTGTTCATGATTGTTTGGACTGAGCAGCTAAAGTTGTCTACAGGATGATATAACTAGTCTCACGCCAAACCCTTCATAGACTTGTTCATGATTGTTTGGACTGAGCAGCTAAAGTTGCCTACAGGGTGATATAGCCAGTCTCACGCGAACCCTCCTTGGCCGTCGCTTACAACAACACTTGCTTCCCTTATGGGTCCCAGTACCACATGACAGATGTGTTCCGTTAGGCCTTTAGGCAAAGCTAATGAACCCGGTAGCATTTATTACATAAACTCGCATTTGGAATACAACCACGACTATGTAGCTGGCCAGCAGATGTTCAATCAATAATATTTACCTCTCCCGCGGTAAGTATATTAAAACTGGCTACATCAAGTATGGACGTGTTGGGGGAGGAAATCCTTGATCTGTCTATGCGCACGGTTGAACAAAAACTAGTGGCCTAGCTCTTTGTATATGCATTAAAACCATAAGATTGTTGCCCCAACATTTGAAAATAAAATCACTGTTGTAAGATAGATATAGCCAGAAGGGAGTTGCCACTTTGTAATGTATTATAAATTATCAAAATGCAATAAAAGTACAAATATAGATTCAGTCGTGCGTAGATTTATTATCTACAAATTAATACCTGATAAAAATGAATGTACTTGTCTTAACTCCTCCATAGTCTTCATAGTCCTTCATAGTCATCTTCAAGTTGTTCAGGGTTGGTTGCGAAGCGTCTTGATCATCGGATGGCTCAGACAGAGAACAAAATCAGAGAAGTGAGCATGGTTGAGAAAACTAGGAGGAGAGAGAACAGTGTCAGAGTGCCAAACAAAAAATGTCAGATCTCTGCAGGGTCATAAACGCATTGAACCGGGAATGCAGGGAATGGCCGGAGGATAGCGCTGAATGGGAGCTGCTACAATTGATTCACGACAATTCGCGCCCAAGTGATGTTTTTGTGTATACGGATGGCTCTGTGCCAAGAGGCAAAACAGTTATCTGGGGGTTCATATCGAAGGTTACTGGACTGTTTAACACAGGAGAGCCTGGCTGATACCACAACATTTAATCTGAAAATGGAAGTGGAAGGTAGTCGTAGCGGCGGTCCACAGGCCGGGGCTAAACAACACACATGGCGGGAATGTAAAGGACTCCAGAGAATACTGAGAAAGGTGAATACAGGAATGCTTCCTGCAGAGTGGCATGCTTCAATTAAAACAGCAGAGATGGGGAGCATATGTTGGATATTTTCCCCAGGGCAACATGGTGTGTCGGAAAATGAGCAGATGAACAAATTAGCTGGGTCTGCGCCGTTGAATGGGGTATTGGAGCACGATTAGGCAGACGTGTTCAGGGCAGGGCCCACTTGGAACACGTGTATAGTTTGGAAGATCAGATAAATAATTATAGAGAACATTTGCGGCAAAGAGTGACCAGAGGATCTGTCTGACACGCCGTGTTCAGGGGAAAGACCAGATTGACGCATAATCAAACTGCATATGGATCATTAGTATTAGGACTCTTAACTTGCTGTTGAAGATGGTGACGGAAGACGCATGCGAACACCCGAGTGCTGTGATATCGGTTCTGGACCAACTCAACTTGATCATTCTATTCAATAGTTGTCTGTCTGGTGTCGGTCTCTTTAATCCCATTGTCTTACATCTACTGCTTCCTATTTTTCGGGGGAAAGGGCAAACAGATCTTTTCTGTTGTGTTTTTTTTAATGCTATTCCGCATATTCCATTTACATGTCTGTCTGTCTGTCTGTCTGTCTGTCTGTCTGTCTGTCTGTCTGTCTGTCTGCCTGCCTGCCTGCCTGCCTGCCTGTCTCTGCATGTCTACATCTATTCTGATATACACTAATACCTACATCTTGCTCATTGTCCTCAAGCTTCTGAGCCTCTCCGATTGTCCAATATCTGACTGTCCTGTGATTACTCTTGCCGTGGTATGATAGCAAATCAATATCTAATAACTAATTCAGCTGCTGTGATGTGATGGTCTGTCTCCCTCCATCACTCGTAACGCCCCTGTTTAATATAAACATATTTTCCATTCCCGCAGCCCCGTGCTATCCGCATGCAAATGTGTTAATCTGAAAGTTAATTTAGCACACACGGCCCGAGAGAAACATCTGTTGTAGACGCCTTGTTCACTGCACGCAATATTACGAAGTAGAAACTTGCCGTTTGTTGAACAGAACCGGGTGAGTGACATGATACTTGTGTTTTTCGTTGCCTGCATACATATTGTATGTTGCTTATATCACGTTAGATTACTATACGATTTTGTAAAACAATGTTACTTGTATCACACTCGTCAAAAGTTAATGTTATAATAGAAGCTCGGAGGATGGGAAAACACACAATGTGATTCAGAAGCTCGGAGGATGGGAAAACACACAATGTGATTCAGAAGTTCGGAGGATGGGAAAACACACAATATTATTCAGAAGCTAGGAGGATGGGAAAACACACAATATGATTCAGAAGCTCGGAGGATGAAAAAACACACAATATGATTCAGAAGCTGGGAAGATGGGAAAACACACAATATGATTCAGAAGCTGGGAAGATGGGAAAACACACAGAAAAAAGCGAACGTTGTACCCTATCTTTATCAACGAAACAAGATTATAAACAATTAAAAATAATTCTAAAGCAAAATTTTAAAAACAAATAGACAACGTAACAGTGAATACTTATTTAGCCATGCAATGGTAGTTTCAATCAACTTTATTATCTCAAACATAACCATTTGTTTTGTGCTCTCCATTCCATTTGCGCAGAATGTTCCTAAAGTGCCTGAAGCTGTTACTATTAATACTATTTCAAATGTTAAAGAGTATGGCTATGTTTTCATTACTGATTGAGGTGGATGATGAACTTGACTATTGGTGACATCTTTTGTGTGTCTAGATTTGCAGTTGGCTGACGTCGAAGTGCACGTAGTCCAGCAGAGGGGATCTATCATCATGTGGAGGTAACAGACTCGCATCTATGTGTGTATAGATTAAACTATTGTCTCACCTGATTTCCACTTATCTCCCATGTGGTAATATGGTTCAAATTTCGATGCGCGAAAATAATTTAAATGTCTGTTGTCTTTTATGGTTCTTCTTCCCTTCTATGTTGTCTGTAAGTGTCGATCATTCCCGTGGACCTATTACTCTTGAAGCTATTACCCGTAGAGTTATTTCTCGTATTATTTTATTTGTTCCCCAGCAACTGATCTTTGTCAAAGTGTAGGTCCTTTGGTTAACACTTCTATTAAACAGCATGTCTCCAAACCAACGAAAGGTCTCTCCTGGACAAAGAACATGTTGCTTAGTCAACATCTTCCTTCACTGTCAGGTAATTGTACTTCCCATTAGCTCTTTATCAAGGTAATACTTGTACTTTTATCACGATGTATGTTATTAGTTCTTCATAATGATAATTATTGCACATTTATCCGAGATATTCTATTAATTCTTGATAATGTAATTATAACACTTTTATCCTGACATGTTTGATTAGCGATTATAATGGTAATTATTACACTTTTATCCCGGCGTATCCTATTAGTTCTTTATGAAAGTAATAATAACATTTTATATAATCTTTTTCTATTAGACGTCATAAAAGTAGTGATGGCATTTTTATCCTAACTTGTCCAATTAGCTTTTTATAATAGTAATTATATTGCTGTTATTTTTACGTGTTACTTATTAAATCTTCATAAAGGTAATTATAACACCTTTTCAAGATGTATCATATAAGCTCTTCATAAAGGTAAGCGTGGCACTTTTGTCCTGGACGTCTCCTACGAGCTGTTTATGGACACTCTAACCGGTTTGAAATTAGGCAGCAGAAATAGATTATCGGGTATTGCTTGCTGCTCATAGAGGAAACAAGGAAAGAAGTAGGTACTTGAAGACATACTAAATAACAAACAATGGAAAGCTATTGTCATTGAATTGTACAAGCTGGTATCTCCCAGTCACGACAGATCCTCTGTAGGCCGACCAGTTGTCCGCTAACGATTGGTTGGCTAGAAACCAGCGGTAACTCAATGCATGGAGTCGTAAAATAGGCAAGTAACTTTACTCAAGCAAAATGTAGCAAGGTATGGTCATCACAACTCTTGGAGGCACGGTTAAATGGAATCCTTACCTGGGATGCAGAAGCGCTTTGTGTGCCAGAACATAGGTGTCAGCAAGCCAAGACGGCTCTTCACACCCATGCGGTCAAGTATGGCGTGTGTCCATCTTGATATTGTAGATGGACTTGCATGTTTATGTTTACATTCACTAATGGAATACATTGTTTTGGGTTTGCATGTTCCAATGACCTCCAAAAGCTAGGATGATGCGTAGCTACTGGTAAGGTCTTCCATGTCGGACAGATCAAAGGATAGGGAATAGATGAAGAGAGACACAAACCTGCTGCCTTGTGGCGTGTATATAGGCTGGGGACGGTCGTAGGCTACAAAAAGCAAACTATAAAAACAAAAAATAAAAGCGGTCATAATCAGTAAACTGGGCGACATATTGAATACTGAGTATTTAGTGACAGCTTGACAAAACTGCACCGTATCTCGCTTTATGATCGAGTATGACGGTATCCATGTGGGGCATCCTGGGTAGACACTGATATGTGAGACATCCTGGGTAGACACTAGTCTGTGGGACATCCTATGTAGACGCTAGTTTGTGAGACATCCTGGTAGACACTAGTTTGTTGGACATCCTGGTAGACACTAGTTTGTAAGACATCCTGGGTAAACATTAATTTGTGCAGCCTGTGTAGACTCTAATCGGCGGAACATCCTGGGCAGATACTAGTTTGTAGATATCCTGGGCAGACACTAGTTTATAAACGTCCTGGGCAGACACTATTTTGTGGGACATTCTGGGCAGACGCTTGCCTGTGTGACATCATAGGCAGACACTTGTCTGTGGGATGTTATGGGAAGATAATTGTCTGGCGAATGATCGAAGGGCGATCAGTTTCCGCTGTGATTAAGTCAGCCGAGTATTCAAACTGTACACACTACAAGACTGCAAGCAAATCGCACTTGCTCCTTGATGATGATTGACAAGCAGCACCTAAGTCTTGCACCCACCGCTTGCGGAGCCCATCAGCGTGCTTTCCTACCGGGATAAACCTAAGCCGTCACTAACTCCCCGTTCATATGGTCTTACAAAACTAAATAACTTAATTCGATGAATCGAAACAGCAACATACATCCCTAAAACGGCGTGTATTGTACCTGTGCGCCCGAGAAAGTATATGGAATCCATAGAAATGTTACTCACTCATGTTTTTACACTGACGAAATGTGCCACAATTGTCCCTATACACAAATAATGAAGGGAGCTGGGGTAGCACAGTGGATAGCTTGCTTGCCTGTCGACCTGGCGGTCATGTGTTCGAATCCCCATCAAGGGAGAGGTATTTTAAAGATTTACCTCGACTCAGAGGTCGACCCTGCCTAAAATGGACGCCAGGAAATACTCTGGGACGTAAAGCCAGCAGGTGTGATATTGGCACATCATTCATCTCGTATCGGTTGATCTATACACATATGGGAATAGCATCGTGTATCCTTTATTATGTCTCAGGGGTGAAGAAGGATCTTTAACTGATTGGGTGACTTGGAACGATTAATCGCCTTAAGCGACTTTCTGTATCTTCCATGAGCGTATATATCGTCGAAATGTTGTTATTGCGTTAATACAATATGTCTGCTAACATATTAACAAGAGTGGCTAGAACGCCGGACTCTCATTCGGGAGACCCGGGTTCGATCCCTCGGTAAGGTGTGGGATTTTTTTCTGTCGGGGGCAAAAAGAAAATCCTAACCTGCACAGTTAGCGGCGACTGCACTAGCCAGACGGCCTTAATTCCTCAGGCTCAAATACCCCTCTGCCATACACCGCAAGGTACTATATTGGCAGTAAATGACAGTTTTTAAGCCATAACTGTGACACACCCCTACTTCCCTTTTTCTGTCTTTCGTTTTTATTTAGTCCAAACCGATTTTTGTTTGGCACAGAATCTGTTAATGTTTTACCTTACACATACAATAGAGCAATTACTGAGCTTAAGTAATCAATTATAATTTTACCTTTAGCTTTTGTTTTTGCGTTTATATTTCATGCTACGGGTTATTCTTTGATTGAAAAGTATGCTTCGTTTCTGCCTTTCTGTTTCATAGTCAGTCAACATGGAAGTCGTGACAGATTGGTTCATGGACTGGGCCAGTTCATATTTTGATTGTTGCTCAGAAAGCCGTTATTAAAGTCTGGCGCGAGAGCAACAATCAAAGACTGATACTGGCTCATTAACTGCAAACAGCTGGCTTATTGGCTGGATGGATGGACGCGCTGATTGGATGGCTGATCACCACATTAAACTGTATTGATTGTATGGGTGGATGTAATATCTGATATGTGCTTATTGGATGTTTGATCGTGACGTCAGATGTGTGCTGATTGGATGACTGGTATTGTGAAATGTGGGCTGGATAACTGGTCACTTCTGATTGGATGACTGGTCGCGTCAAATGTGTGCTGGTTGGTTGACTGCTCATTTCAGACCTGTGCTGATTGGATGTGGCATTGGATTCGCCCTGATTGGATGGCTCGATATCCATATCTGTGATCATAGGGCGACACTCTAATGAAAGAGTAACAAAGAAGATGTGTGCTGGCAGAATTTCTAGCTAGTACATCAGCAGCTGTGTTGATTGGATGACTGACCGCATCAGATCTGTGATGACAGGACAACAAATCAGATGTGTGCTGTTAGGATTAATAACTAGTGCATCCGGATCTGTGTTGACTGAACCAAACACTGAATGTGTGTGGACCAGATGACTCTAGATCGATTCACTGATCCATAGATGACGTACACTGCTTCAAAATTCAACAGTGGAACACTTAGCTTACATATGAACAGGTTATTTTATCCAGCACTCATGAATATATTCAGATTATCCTTGCCCACCATTTCGAATGTCTGTTTCAGGACTGTAAAATCACTCCCAAAGTTTGAGAATGTAAAATCACTTTAAAAGTTTGTTTGAAGATGTAGTCACTTCCAAAGTAAAAATGACTGACAAATTATGATGTTGGCTCTATAAATAAATAATTCTTAACATTCTTTTCACGGGAAATTATTATCCCAAAAGGAATTAACTATAAAATATGTTAGAAGTAGTGCAATAAAATGGACCAAGTAACTGTCATGCAAAATGTAATTTTATTCTCCTTGTCACAGGTTAGGACATCTTCAATAATATGCAATACAAAAAATAATACTTTATCTAGTGCTAAGTTTTCCAATCTCTAGAGTTTTCACAGAAACACTCAGAATTTCGAGAGAACAGAAGTTAGTAGAGGACATAACAAATATATACTTAAAAAGATGATACAAAAACTGCTCAGTGAAACAGTCAATCACCTTTAGTTAAAGAAAATATGTACTAAAATGATGGTGTAGATAATAATAAAGGGACACACTCCTCTGAAAACATATCACGCAGAGTTTATAATATTAATAATGATTGTAATATAAACTGTGTTAATGAGATACTTAAAATGTGAAGATGTTCGATTGCAAGTTACACTCACAACAAAGTGCCCTCATTTCAAGAATTGCTGCCCTTGTGTTCATACATATGACATGTGTTTCATCAAATGCCAACAACAATTTCATTCAATCTTGATGGCATGTGTCCCTCAGCCTTGCCAAGTTTCTCACCAGAAACTAGTCTTAAAGTCATCATTACCTTATGTCTCCGCATTCTTCAGATGTGAAGAGTTTATTACCAATGGTTAGCAATAAACTATTCTTACATCAAGTCTCCCTTATTTCTTTACATGTGAAGGCTTTATTATCAACAACTGGCTATAAGCTGTCTTTATATCAAATCTCCCTTTTCATTTCATTGAGATGTGAAGAATTTCTTGCCAGTGGTTAGAAATAAACTCTCCTAACATCAAGTCTCCCTTTTTGTTATTTCTCCATACAGGAAGGTTTCTCACCAGTGGTTTGCAGCAGACTGTCCCTATATCAAACCTCCTACTTCTTCAAATTTCTTACCAATAACTAGCAATATACAGTCACCTAGTCAAGTTTATGATCACTCAATCAAGTTTATGGTCACTCAATCAAGTTTATCTTTCCCCTTCAAATGTTAGTCTTACTAACAATTTACAATACACTGGCCTTATACCAGGTCTTTCTTGTTTTTACTCAAATGTGACAATTTTCTGAGCAATATATAGCAATGCAAGTGTTTAAACAACCATAGAATGCTATGATAAATGTTGCTCCATTTTTAAATTACATAAAAATGTAGCCCAGCGAAAGCTGAATATTTTATAAACAAACAAAAATTAGAGAAAATGACCAAAAAACAAAAACAGCAAACAGAAGATATGTTACATTTATGGTATATTGTGAAAATAAGCACACACACACACACACACACAAACTGTATATGCTGTGACAAAGCACAGAGGGCATGAGCTGACTGGACTCAACAAAACTGTAGATAAACTGTCTACACAACAACACAAGAGCAATCAAGCTGCCTTTACAGAGAGGGAGAGAGAGAGAGTGTGTGTGTGTGTGCGTATGTGCATGCGCGTGCTGAAATAAATACACATGGGAAAAGACCATTCAAGATTATTTGTTAATGACCCATAGAATTTATCATCGGAGCGAAATTAAACGGAAGCTGTTTATTGTTTTCCTCTCTGGTTTCTCATGACAGAAACATGATGTTGCTGAATTAAAGCAAACACAACTTGAAACAATAAAAATATAAGCCATATTTGTTTTTAAATGTACTGTTCTGAATATTCTTCTTCTTCTTTGGTTCGCTCGAAATTTGTCTATATCTGCAGTGTTTCTTGTATGAATTTCACTGTTCCGAGTCAAAATAATTTCAACGTTCTGAATCAAAATAAAGAGTAAAACTATTTTGTTTTTCCCTGTGTGCGTATTTTCTGTGTCACTGTTATCTGAACCTACTGGATGAAGAGAGTGCACATCCAACTATAATTTTTTGAAAAACTGATATCCTGGCTAGAGACAAAACTAACACTTGGCTGGCAATATCAATGGACACACGATCAATGTGATAGGATTGTGAAGACAACACTTACACTTGGCTGGCAATATCAATGGACACACGATCAATGTGATGGGATTGTGAAGACAACACTTACACTTGGCTGGCAATATCAATGGACACACGATCAATGTGATGGGATTGTGAAGACAACACTTACACTTGGCTGGCAATATCAATGGACACACGATCAATGTGATGGGATTGTGAAGACAACACGTACACTTGGCTGGCAATATCAATGGACACACGATCAATATTATGGGATTGTGAAGACAACACTTACACTTGGCTGGCAATATCAATGGACACACGATCAATGTGATGGGATTGTGAAGACAACACACCAAGTGGCAGACAACACCTTGTATATGAGAGTCCAACCATGAGACTGGAGGGAAGTCAGTAAAAGCCAAGGACCCAGCTACCTGCCTAGAGGAGTACTGGGCATTTGGTGCTAGCCACATATTTGTATAGAACAATGGCACCAGAGGCTTGATGTGGTCTGTTTCACTCCAGCCACCGTTGCTTCCTAAGACATTTCCTGGGATCCATGTTAGGCTGGGTCCATCTAGGAGATCAGGTCAATTTTAAAATTCTGTCTCATGCAAATTCGAACCCATGGCTAACAGATCAGCAGGCCAGCATGCCAGCCACAATGTTACCATAGCTCCCTGACACTGGAGGTGCTGAGAATTCATATCTTTCACTGTTGTTACTTGTGACAAAAACAGCATGTAAACACACTAATGCCTGTAGTAACAGAAACAATACACTGCAGTTCTAAGATAAAACAGTTGAACAGGATACGACATATTATGATCATCAAACAAATCACTAACAACATTAACACAATCAACAAACTGTCATTTAAAAAAAAAAAACTGTCATTTACTGCCAATATAGTACCTTGCGGTGTATGGCAGAGGGGTCTTTGAGCCTGAGGAATAAAGGCCGCCTGGCTAGTGCAGTCGCCGCGAACTGTGCAGGTTAGGATTTTCTTTTTGCCCCCGACAGAAAAAAATCCGACAACTTACCGAGGGATCGAACCCGGGCCTCCCGAATGAGAGTCCGGCGTTCTAGCCTCTCGGCCAGCCGCTCCTCAATCAACAAACGTTCACAATAATTCAGAGTATATGTGCATACATAGCAACCAGTGAACCATCCTTTCTCTTCTAACATTGTACATTCTATGATCTGAACATAGCAATCACTGAACCATCCTTTCTCTTCTAACATTATACATTCTATGATCTGAACATAGCCACCAGTGAACCATCCTTTCTCTTCTAACATCGTACATTCTATGATCTGAACATAGCAACCACTGAACCCTTTCTCTTCTAACATTGTACATTCTATGATCTGAACATAGCAACCAGTGAACCATCCTTTCTCTTCTAACATCATACATTCTATGATCTGAACATAGCCACCAGTGAACCATCCTTTCTCTTCTATCATAGTACATTCTATGATCTGAACATAGTCACCAGTGAACCATCCTTTCTCTTCTAACATTGTACATTCTATAACCTGAACATAGCAACCACTGAACCATCCTTTCTCTTCTAACATTGTACATTCTATAATCTGAACATAGCAATCAGTGAACCATCCTTTCTCTTCTAACATTGTACATTCTATAATCTGAACATAGCAACCAGTGAACCATCCTTTCTCTTCTAACATTGTACATTCTATGATCTGAACATAGCCAACAGTGAACCATCCTTTCTCTTCTAACATTGTACATTCTTTAATCTGAACATAGCCACCACTGAACCATCCTTTCTCTTCTAACATTGTACATTCTATAATCTAAACACAGCCACCACTGAACCATCCTTTCTCTTCTAACATTGTACATTCTATAATCTAAACACAGCCACCACTGAACCATCCTTTCTCTTCTATCAATGTACATTCTATGATCTGAACATAGCCACCACTGAACCATCCTTTCTCTTCTAACATTGTACATTCTATGATCTGAACATAGCCACCAGTGAACCATCCTTTCTCTTCTAACATTGTACATTCTATAATCTAAACACAGCCACCATTGAACCATCCTTTCTCTTCTAACATTGTACATTATATGATCTGAACATAGCCACCACTGAACCATCCTTTCTCTTCTAACATTGTACATTCTATGATCTGAACATAGCCACCAGTGAACCATCCTTTCTCTTCTAACATTGTACATTCTATGATCTGAACATAGCCACCAGTGAACCATCCTTTCTCTTCTAACATTATACATTCTATGATCTGAACATAGCCACCACTGAACTATCCTTTCTCTTCTAACATTGTACATTCTATGATCTGAACATAGCAATCAGTGAACCATCCTTTTTCTTCTAACATTGTACATTCTATGATCTGAACATAGCCACCACTGAACCATCCTTTCTCTTCTAACATTGTACATTCTATGATCTGAACATAGCCACCAGTGAACCATCCTGTCTCTTCTAACATTGTACATTCTATAATCTGAACATAGCCACCAGTGAACCATCCTTTCTCTTCTAACATTGTACATTCTATAATCTGAACATAGCCACCACTGAACCATCCTTTTTCTTCTAACATTGTACATTCTATAATCTGAACATAGCCACCACTGAACCATCCTATCTCTTCTAACATTGTACATTCTATAATCTGAACACAGCCACCAGTGAACCATCCTGTCTCTTCTAACATTGTACATTCTATGATCTAAACATAGCCACCAGAGAACCATCCTTTCTCTTCTAACATTGTACATTCTATGATCTGAACATAGCCACCAGTGAACCATCCTTTCTCTTCTAACATTATACATTCTATGATCTGAACATAGCCACCACTGAACCATCCTTTCTCTTCTATCAATGTACATTCTATGATCTGAACATAGCCACCACTGAACCATCCTTTCTCTTCTAACATTGTACATTCTATGATCTCAACATAGCCACCACTGAACCATCCTTTCTCTTCTAACATTGTACATTCTATGATCTGAACATAGCCACCAGTGAACCATCCTGTCTCTTCTAACATTGTACATTCTATAATCTGAACATAGCCACCAGTGAACCATCCTTTCTCTTCTAACATTGTACATTCTATAATCTGAACATAGCCACCACTGAACCATCCTTTTTCTTCTAACATTGTACATTCTATAATCTTAACATAGCCACCACTGAACCATCCTGTCTCTTCTAACATTGTACATTCTATAATCTGAACATAGCCACCAGTGAACCATCCTGTCTCTTCTAACATTGTACATTCTATGATCTAAACATAGCCACCAGTGAACCATCCTTTCTCTTCTAACATTGTACATTCTATGATCTGAACATAGCCACCAGTGAACCATCCTTTCTCTTCTAACATTGTACATTCTATGATCTGAACATAGCCACCAGCTGAACCATCCTTTCTCTTCTAACATTGTACATTCTATGATCTGAACATAGCCACCAGTGAACCATCCTTTCTCTTCTAACATTATACATTCTATGATCTGAACATAGCAACCAGTGAACTATCCTGTCTCTTCTAACACTGTACATTCTACGATCTGAACGTCGAAGAAAACTGGCTCATAAACAGTCTTATGTTGAAACTAAAATTACTTTGGCCATGTTAAACCTCACAGTGACCTGGAAACAATATTGATGGAAGGCATGGTTCCTGGAAGTAGTAGTCCCTAAGGGTCCAGCACTTAACCTTGATAAGTTAAGTACAAACAAAGGACCCCATTACATGCTTTAAGGCATAATGGGCACATAGAGCAAGCCTCCATACTTTTCTATATCAATTGTGCTGCAGCTATCACACTGGCCACCTTTTTAAAATTCTGACTCAATGCAAATTCAAACCTGTGATTAACAGGCCTGCAGACAAGCATGCTAGCCACTACTCTACCACAGCTCTCTAAAACTGGAGGTGTAGAGAATTTATCTTTGACTGTTGTTACCAGTGACAAAAATGCATGTAAACACACACCAATACCTGTAGTAACAGACACTGTGTTCATTGGCACCTTTCCGTTTTGACAGACGATAGTTTGGTACATTGTGCTTCACAAAGGCTTAATAACTACGACCCATGGCGGTGGCGAGTGTGGCTGAAAAGGCCAATTCATGCTGTAAATGCTTGTCCACAGTGAATGCATTTGAAAACATGGTCATTTCCACCATCATGTGTACTTTATCTGCAATTATTTTCTCCTTTGTCTTTATTCCATTTCTGATAGTTGTCCTCCATGCAACACGTTCAGCGGCGACTTGCTCCCAATGTGCATTATTAATGCCTGTATCAATCATGTCCCGCTTACACACATCTTTGTATCGTAGTAGAGGCCGACGCTGAGATCTCCTACCCATCTGTAATTCACCAAAATAGATGTAATTGGAGAATGCAGATAGTAGATTATGTAATTCTTCCTCAGAACTGTTAGTGTTGGAACTCTTCGCTGGCTGCTGAGGATGGGGACGGAGCGCTTATGGGAATGTCCCGAATGCTGTGATGTCGGTTCCTAAATCAATCAATCAATCAATTCTTCCTCAGAGTGGGTCACAATTGCAGCATCATCCGCAAAAAAGCAACTCTCTGATTAGTACCCTCCTAATTTTGGTCTTGGCCTTCAATCTCTGAGCATTATAGAGGCCGCCATCTGAGCATGAGTGAATGTATATACCAGGATACTGATCACGAAAGACATATTTCAGTAGAAGTGAAAAGTATACAGACACTAAAGTAACAGACACTATACACTGCAGTTATAACCCAAACATGTTGAACAGGGTATGACCTATTCTGATTATTAAACAAATCACTTATAACATTCACATAATTAACAAACATCAGAGTATTCACAATAATTAAGATTGTATATGCATACATATAAATCACTAACACATCTTTTCTCTTCAAACATATATCCAATGCAGGAAATGAAACATCTAAGGAAACCACCATACAAGCATTATCAATCACATGCCTAATAATAATTGCTGGGGTACCCCTGAGACCATGAAACAGTGTGAGAAATACATTTATAGGTACTGATCGGCACCTACAGAAGTAGAGGAAAGCAGCTGAGATTAGAGAACACATAAGACAACATTGTTATGCTGTCTAGTTCAGCCGGCTCCGTGGTGAAGGGGTTACAGACGCAGTTCATAATCCTGCATACTGCATTCAAAACAGTTGCATGCGATTTGGTAGCAGACCGCCTTGCGTTGGTTTTTTACAAAATGGTATGGGTGCCATGATCAGAAAGCAATGGCAAACTACTGAACGTAAACTTGCCCAGTAATCTCAAATAGCCAAAGAATGGTAGGGTTGACTGCTACATCCTGCAAAGGATATGCAACTAACTTTTAGTCCATCCATGATTTATATTTCTTTCCTCTGTTTCTATAATTGCCAAGCAATACCTGTGAATCTGTTTTCAGCAGAATTAGTTTACTTTCATCAGTATAACATCATGTAGTTCTATCATTTTGTTCACATAAACTCACATAAATATCTTAAAGGGCAATTACAGTGCAAAGAATAAGAAACAATAACATTAGAAATATCATGATACGGCTCCTTTTATTGAGTCTGTTGTTAAATCAAAAG
This sequence comes from Cepaea nemoralis, assembly GCA_014155875.1. Taxonomy (NCBI): domain Eukaryota; kingdom Metazoa; phylum Mollusca; class Gastropoda; order Stylommatophora; family Helicidae; genus Cepaea; species Cepaea nemoralis. The sequence continues at coordinate 441,749 of JACEFZ010027082.1, read as the reverse complement.
CTATAGATATCTTGTAATAATGAAACCAAACAGCTACTATGTGCCTATAGCTGAAACCAAACAGCAAATATGTGCCTAGAACTGAAATCAAACAGCCACTCCTATGTGCCTTGAACTGAAATCAAACAGCACTATGTACCTAGAACTGAAATCAAACAGCACTATGTACCTAGAACTGAAATCAAACAGCACTATGTACCTAGAACTGAAATCAAATTGCTACTGCTATGTGCCTAGAAACAAAGAACCTCTAGTTAACAAGCTTGAAAACAACCCAACCATAGATTGATCATCAAAGGTATTCTACACAAACTCAGTGTGGTCAGGGCAACACATTTGTCTACTAATCAAATACTGCAACTATTCCTACAGGTAACAGCAACTGTGCAACAAAAGACTGCTTGAAAATGTTCATAACGGCATAGATTACAGACAGAGCAGATGGACTTAAGCAAGTTCTAAACTCCACCAGTGGCAAGCAGAGTAAAGGGGGCTTCTGATTTGTGTCAAAATAAGTCCTTCTCTTCTGTGAATGTTTCACCCATTTTGTATTCCTACACTGAAGGTGGGGTGGGCAGGAGAGTATAATGGACTCACTTTGGTCATAATTCATAAGCATCATCATGTGCCATGCCGGTAAGCATGGGCTGTCATGATCCACCATCTCACATGATCACAAGAATTGGATCAGATCTGAGTTCTGATCCCGATTACGACTTGTGACTAGGCTATTCATTTATTTATCTCTTTTTATTCCCCTTACTCTGTTTCCAACAAGTGTGTCATTTATCACAAGTTTTCACTTTTATTTCTCTTCATAATGTGTCCAAACAGTCTTGACTGTCTATGTCTAATTTCTTTAATCAATTTACAGTCTTCATTCGTTTCTTGAAGAACTGCCTCATTCATTTTTCTGCCAATCCATGGTATTCTTGGCATTTTCCTCAGAAACCACATTTCCACTGCCATCAGGTGTATCTCAGCTTGTTTGCCTATTGTCCATGTTTCACATGCCTACATGTATCGGTTCTATACAGCATTTTAACACTGCTTTTCTCACTGCATATGACAGCATGCTATTAAGAATTCTCAAGCTCAATTCCTTTGAGTTATCTGAAACTGTATAATAATGTCTTGCTATTGTTACATGTCTTTTTCTGCATGATTCATATCTCACTAGTGTTACATGCCTTTTATTACTTGATCATGTCTCACTAGTGTTACATGTCTTTTACTACTTGATTCATGTCTCACTAGTGTTACATGTCTTTTACTACTTGATTCATGTCTCACTAGGGTTATATGTCGTGTTACATGTCATTTGCTACTTGATTCATGTCTCACTAGTGTTACATGTATTTTACTACTTGATTCATGTCACACTAGTGTTACATGTCTTTTACTACTTGATTCATGTCTCACTAGGGTTATATGTCGTGTTACATGTCATTTGCTACTTGATTCATGTCTCACTAGTGTTACATGTATTTTACTACTTGATTCATGTCTCACTAGGGTTATATGTCGTGTTACATGTCATTTACTACTTGATTCATGTCTCACTAGTGTTACATGTTTTTTACTACTTGATTCATGTCTCACTAGTGTTACATGTATTTTACTACTTGATTCATGTCTCACTAGTGTTACATGTTTTTTACTACTTGATTCATGTCTCACTAGTGTTACATGTCTTTTACTACTTGATTCATGTCTCACTAGTGTTACATGTATTTTACTACTTGATTCATGTCTCACTAGTGTTACATGTCTTTTGCTACTTGATTCATGCCTCACTAATGTTATATGTCATGCTACATGTCATTTACAACTTTATTCATGTCTCACTAGTGTTACATGTCATTTACTACTTGATTCTGTCTCACTAGTGTTAAATGTCATTTGCTACTCGATTTATGTCTCACTAGTGTTATATGTCTTTGCTACTTGATTCATGTCTCACTAGTGTTACATGTAATTAAAACTTGATTCATGTCTTACTAGTGTTACATGTCATTAAAACTTGATTCATGTCTCACTAGTGTTACATGTCTTTTATTACTTGATCATGTCTCACTAGTGTTACATGTCATTTACTACTTGATTCATGTCTCACTAGTGTTACATGTCATTTACTACTTGAATCATGTCTCACTAGTGTTACATGTCATTTACTATTTGATTCATGTCTCACTAGTGTTACATGTCATTTACTACTTGATTCATGTCTCACTAGTGTTACATGTCTTCTGCTTCCTGCTTTAATGATGGGATAGCCTGTTTCAAGAAGAAGAAACTTTCCTTTCTCTCCTCCCCCTCCCCCACCCTACCAATCCTGGGCTTGTGGACCATCAGACTGATGCAGGTGCTATCTATTCACTCTAATTAATTTTAACATGCAACAATGACTGATAGACCTTCAATGTTACATCAGTCCATGTGATAAAGTAGAGGAAAGTTATATGTTACTAACATTTCAATGCCGTATCTCGTGAGGTGTTCACAGCAGAGTTAGATATAACATGAAGTGAATATATTAATCCTTTCTAACTTAAATACATAATGCACAGTCACTGTTACTACTCAAATGAAAAGCATATGTTACCAAGGTAATTGCAGATTTACTACCAAGTTTTCCTGTTTACACAGCTAGAGTTTCTAATGACGGAAGCTTCAGCAAATTTGAGTATGCATAATTTACGACAGGAAAACACTGTTTTGCGCTTCTTTACCAAAAAAAAAAAAAAATCTAAATCCATAAACCAGTTCCCAATAGTTAACTGCACTAATGAGATGCTCCAATGTATAGCACAGCAATCCATTTGCTACCTTATGCATTAATGACAATGGCTCAGATAGTATATCTTTTATAAAAATACAGTAATCTGAATTGTTAAAGAAACTACAAAAGAAAAACACTAACTACACATAGAATTTTATCCTGCTCATATTTTACAAAAATGGCATTCAATTTGTAGAAAGTGTTATCAAACAGACATACAGATTACTCTCAATATTTTGAAGTGTCTGTACAGCTGTAACATGAAATATATAAACACTAATCATCATCAAGTGCCCTGCCAGCAGCCGTAGGCATTCATGGCTCTCCACAGATCTCGGTCTTTGGTTTTCTGGATCAACTCTGCTACTGATATTCCTCCATGCCACCGCCTCAATCCATCCAGCCTCTGCTTCAGGCAGTCGTTGTTAGTTACTCAGGCAGACCAAGGAATTCGCAACATTCGTCTCAGGATCCACATCTCTGTTGCTTCTAATTTCTTCTTAATTTGTTCATTTACATTCCAAGATTCACTGCCATACAGCAAAACTGGTTCTACATAGCATTTCAGCACTCTGTTTTTTACATTCAGTGATAGTGACTTATTGCATAAGTTACTCTCCATTTTCTGAAATGCGGCTTTTGCTTGCCCTATTCTGCTCTTAATCTCTCTTGTACATCTTCCATCTGACGTTATAAATGCCCTAGGGATCTAAAATTATCCACTTGGTTAAGAATTTTTCCTTCTATTTCTATGTCACATTTTGGTGTCACCATTTACTTTCATATCACCATTGTTACGATTTTCTTGATATTCAAGGAGAGTCCTTTCTTTGCACTCTGTTATTACAGTGTCCAACAATTGTTGCAGGTCTGTTGATTTATCCGCCACCAATACTGTGGCATCTGCATAGCGTATATTATTTATATTATAACCTCCAACTAGCATTCCTGGCGTCTCTTTGATCTCTCTCATTATTACTTCTCTATATAGGGAGAAGAGATCTGGTGACAAGACACACCCCTGTCATACTCCTAGCTTTATCTGTTCGTAACTACCCTCTTTATTTCCCATTTTAATTGCTGCTACTTAGTTCCAGTAAATATTCTTTGTTATTCTTAAATCTTTCCCATCAATGTTGATATCTTCCAACATTTTAATCAGTTCATCATGTTTTTTAACACTAATAATCACATAAATATATGACACTATGTACATACATACAAATATATATATATATGCAAATATGGTACAAATGAACACAAACATCTAGACTAAGTAAGGACATACCCTCACATGTAAATCAACGAGAAGAGAAATACTGTTTACATACAAAATAAGCAACTGATCCCCAGTTAAAGAGCTACAGAACACCACATCTTGCTAAGGCAGATACATATTAACCTCAAATCTTTTGATGGTGGACATCATTTTTTCCTTAGAAAAGAAAAATGTTGCAGATTTTACAAAAATATCTCAACACCAACCAAGAACCACTCTAAAACGCTGCTTCCAGTTGCAGAATCAAGCAGAAAAGTATCTAACTCTTTGTTTCCCCAGACAGTTTTTAATTTAACCTGTTCTGCTATATCCTAGTTTATGTGTTCAATGTTTTCAGAACCAAGACAAGTTTAATCAGTTATCTCTATGCCTACTAAGGAACTGACTGTTGGCAACAATGGGCAAACAACATATAGCTCCTACTTGGGACAACAACAATGGCCAAACAACATATAACTGATATTTGGGATAATAGCAATGGGCAAAGAACATATAACTCCTATTTAGGATAACAGCAATGGGTAAACAACATATCTCAGTTATAACATCAATCTGAGATATAATATATCTACAACTCCTATATGAGACAACAATGGGAAAACAACATTCTCAAGTGACAACCCCTATCTGAGAACACAACAATGAGAAAATAACATTCTCAAGTGATAACTCCTATCTGAGACAACAATGGGAAAACAACATTCTCATGTGATAACTCCTATCTGAGACAACAATGGGAAAACAACATTCTCAAGTGACAGCCCCTATCTGAGAACACAACAATGAGAAAATAACATTCTTACGTGATAACTCCTATATGAGACAACAATGGGAAAACAACATTCTCAAGTGATAGCTCCTAACTGAGACAACAATGGGAAAACATTCTCACGTGATAACTCCTATATGAGACAACAATGGGAAAACAACATTCTCACGTGATAACCTCTATTTGAGACAACAATGGGAAAACAACATTCTCAAGTGATAGCTCCTAACTGAGACAACAATGGGAAAACAACATTTTCACATGATAACCTCTATTTGAGACAACAATGGGAAAACAACATTCTCAAGTGATAACCTCTATTTGAGACAACAATGAGAAAACAACATTCTCACGTGATAACTCCTATCTGAGACAACAATGGGAAAACAACATTCTCAAGTGACAACCCCTATCTGAGAACACAACAATGAGAAAATAACATTCTTAAGTGATAACTCCTATATGAGACAACAATGAGAAAATAACATTCTCAAGTGATAACTCCTATCTGAGACAACAATGGGAAAACAACATTCTCATGTGATAACTCATATCTGAGACAACAATGGGAAAACAACATTCTCAAGTGACAGCCCCTATCTGAGAACACAACAATGAGAAAATAACATTCTTACGTGATAACTCCTATATGAGACAACAATGGGAAAACAACATTCTCAAGTGATAGCTCCTAACTGAGACAACAATGGGAAAACATTCTCACGTGATAACTCCTATATGAGACAACAATGGGAAAACAACATTCTCACGTGATAACCTCTATTTGAGACAACAATGGGAAAACAACATTCTCAAGTGATAGCTCCTAACTGAGACAACAATGGGAAAACAACATTTTCACATGATAACCTCTATTTGAGACAACAATGGGAAAACAACATTCTCAAGTGATAACCTCTATTTGAGACAACAATGGGAAAACAACATTCTCAAGTGATAACCTCTATTTGAGACAACAATGGGAAAACAACATTCTCAAGTGATAACCTCTATTTGAGACAACAATGGGAAAACAACATTCTCAGGTGATAACCTCTATTTGAGACAACAATGAGAAAACAACATTCTCACGTGATAACTCCTATCTGAGACAACAATGGGAAAACAACATTCTCAAGTGACAACCCCTATCTGAGAACACAACAATGAGAAAATAACATTCTTAAGTGATAACTCCTATATGAGACAACAATGGGAAAACAACATTCTCAAGTGATAATTCCTATCTGAGACAACAATGGGAAAACAACATTCTCAAGTGATAACTCCTATCTGAGACAACAATGAGAAAACAACATTCTCAAGTGATATCCCCTATTTGAGACAACAATGAGAAAACAACATTCTCAAATGATAACCCCTATTTGAGACAACAACAATGAGAAAACAACATTCTCAAGTGATAACCCTTATTTGAGACAACAATGGGAAAACAACATTCTCACGTGATAACTCCTATTTGAGACAACAATGGGAAAACAACATTCTCAAGTGATAACTCCTATCTGAGACAACAATGGGAAAACAACATTCTCACGTGATAACTCCTATCTGAGACAACAATGGGAAAACAACATTCTCAAGTGACAACCCCTATCTGAGAACACAACAATGAGAAAATAACATTCTCAAGTGATAACTCCTATCTGAGACAACAATGGGAAAACAACATTCTCAAGTGATAACTCCTATCTGAGACAATAATGAGAAAACAACATTCTCAAGTGATAACCCCTATTTGAGACAACAATGAGAAAACAACATTCTCAAATGAAAACCCCTATTTGAGGCAACAATGGGAAAACAACATTCTCAAGTGATAACTCCTATCTGAGACAACAATGGGAAAACAACATTCTCAAGTGACAACCCCTATCTGAGAACACAACAATGAGAAAATAACATTCTCAAGTGATAACTCCTATATGAGACAACAATGGGAAAACAACATTCTCAAGTGATAACTCCTATCTGAGACAACAATGGGAAAACAACATTCTCAAGTGATAACTCCTATCTGAGACAACAATGAGAAAACAACATTCTCAAGTGATAACCCCTATTTGAGACAACAATGAGAAAACAACATTCTCAAATGATAACCCCTATTTGAGACAACAACACTGGGAAAACAACATATCCAAGTTATAATTCCTTTCTGAGATAATAACAATGGGCAATCAAAATTCTCCTGCTGTAAGTCCTATCTGAGAAAACAACATTCTCAAGTTATAATTCTTATTTGAAACAACAGTCAAACCACATATCCATTATTACCCCTATCTGATACAACAATGGGCAAACAACACATATAAGTTATTACCCCTATCTGAGACAACAACAATGGGCAAACAACATATCCATTATTAACCCTTTCTGAAACAGCAAAGGACAAATAATTTATCCATTATTATCCTTATCTGAGACAAAAACAATGGACAAACAACGTATCCGTTATTATTCCTGTCTGAGACAACAATGCGCAAATAATATATCCATTATCATCTCTGTTTGAAATAACACCAATGGGCAAACAATGTGTCCCATTATTATCCTTGTCTGAGACAACAATAATGGGCAAACGAAGTATCCGTTATTATCCCTGTCTGAGAAACAAAAGACAAACAATATATTCAAATTATTACTCCTCTCAAAGATGACAACAACATGCAAACAACATATCCGTAATTTCTCCTATCTGAAATAACAACAATGGGCAAACAACATTCTTAAGTTATTACTCCCATCTGAGACAACAATGGGCAAATAATATACCCAAGTTATAACTCCTCTTGAAGATAACTACAGGCAAACATTTGTTCCATTATTACTCCTCTCTGAGACATCTCCTTTCTGAGACACATTTTATCTCATATCTGAGACACATGTTATTCCACTTCACACTATCCCCCTTTTTACTTTAGCTCCTTCTTACTGAGACAGCTCATATTTAAAGCAACCAGTGAATTAATATTAAAAGTTGTTAAAAAAAACATGAAATTCAATGAATTTACCTCATTTTTATTTCTGTGGTTTTCTTCCTGAGAAATGAAATATAAATTAATAAAAAATATACACGTGTTTTTATTCAACAGACTCATGCAAGCAACACAGACAGAACACAATTCTACAGTTGTTATATTACAATACAAATATCAAACCAGACAATGTTATATCTTTGGCTAAAATGGCTAACCTTTGGCATTCTGAAATAATAATACAAAAACCATCATAAAGAGTTACAATTTTTAAGAAAGAAATATTTTGTGAAGTGTTAGCATTGAAATGTTAAATTGTTTTGAACATGTGGCCAAACATTGAGGGTAGGAGAGAAAACACATACTGCAATATCAAAAGTAGAAAACAATCTCATTATAATAGGTAACATCAGTCCAAAGACCGGTGTTGGAAGTGATCTGATCATGTCCGTCCACTATCCCCTATACTCAGACATTCTCTTCTTCTTGGGAGGCCCTGTGGCGAAGTGATCAAGCCATCTATCTCATGCTCCGAAGGTTGTGGGTTCAATTTGGGGGATACATCTTTCGGTTCATGAGTGGGAAGTCATCGCTGGAGGTACAGAGTTTATGCTTTGTGCAATGCTTTCGGTAGGCCGTCCTGCGGAAAGAGACTGAGCCAAATGGGATCAAACCAAGTGCAATGAAATCAAATCTCTCGACTTTTAAGACTTTTTTTTATTCTCTTCTTCTTCTTCTTCTTCTTCCTCTTCTTCTTCTTCTTCTTCTTCTTCTTCTTCTTCTTCTCATAGTCATGCCATGTTATGTTGACTATTATCTCTGTGCAAAACTGTTTCTCTTATGTGCTACCAATCATTTATGATACAGATGGATACTTCATGACATGATGTCAAACTGTCTAGCATTGTTTCTCCAGCTCTCTCTCCCCACTTCTGTTTCCTGTTGCCACTACAAACTCCAATGTTCCCCTTCTCATCATGTGCCCAAAGAGTGTGGATTGCCTCCTTCTGATGCCAGCAGCCAAGTCTCATGACACTCTTTTTTTTTTGGCGCTCGCTCGCTTTGAACCCAAGCATAGTCCATACACACTACTTCTAATGGTGCTGGACTGAAGTTTGCTTGTGGATTAGCTTTCCCTATTAACTGTGTCCCTCGCCATCAGGTGAACCCACTCCAACTTCCGAAGTACTTGTAATTTACATCCCCAAGTCAAGGACAACATGTTAATATTTTAGTCCAACTGTCCAGTGCAGGGGTTGAACCCCTTACCTTGGCATCAGCACACTGGATGTTTAAGAACGCGCGTTCTTATTCATTCAGCCATGTTGACCTACCTGATGAGACAACTTCCTTCAAGATATCTTGATTATGCTTGTCATCTGTCCATGTTGATCTTATCATTCCTCTATAAAACCACATCTCTGCAGCTTCCACATAATTCCTTTCTACTATTATAATTTTCCATGATTCACTTCCATACATCAGAATTTGCTTTATATAGCCCTTACACTCTTTTTTTCCCCACCTGGACTGACAAAGATATATTGCATATAATATTCATCTTGTGACATGCTTGTTTTGTTTGGGCTATTCTACATTTAACTTGTTAAATACATCTTCCATCTGCAGTTATCAAAGTACCCAAACACTTATATACATTGACTTGTTTCAGACTAGTTCCATTTACATTCATATTGCATTTGGGAAGACATTTCTTCTTTGTAATTACCATTACTTTTATTTTTCTGCTATTCATACTAAAACCTTTGTTTTGACTTTCAGTTGCGATTATACCTATGATTTCTTGTAACTCTTCAGCTTCATATATAAATCTAACACCCCATGTTCTTGCATGCCTATATAATGCAGTTGTTTCTTGGACATCCTTATTCTGTTTCTGATGGATTTTGCCATCCAGCATTTTCAAGAGTTCAGGTCCATGTCTCATATTGCGACAAACTCAATACAGCCTACTATTTTCATTTGCCAATAATAATCTACTTCTTTCCTACCCAAGACTACTGAAACCTACTATGTTCATTTGTCAACAGTTGTCCATTTCCTTCAAATCCAAGTTTAATAAAAATGTCCCACAATGTTTTTGCTAAACTTCAAACAATGACTATGAGGAGAAGCGGCTAAATGAGTATGAACAGCATGATAACAGGGTAAAAGATACATGTTATGAATATTTTCACATAAGAAAACTTTTTCATCTTTTCTTAATTCCCTTTTCAGATTAAGAAGAGGCATCTGGAACTAGTCTTGGTGCGTGTTTGATTTAAGGTGGTATTTACAATGCTAGTATACGGTGGTATTTACAACTTCAGATTTTCAATCAATTGTACAGGGATGAACTCTTTCCCATTGTGCCTAGGTCCTAGAGATTTCTGTGTGGCGCCATCCTCTGGTACTCTTAATACATGATCAAGCCATTTGACCTGCTGCATTGTAATCGAGACCCCATGGCACTGTCCTCACTTGTTCAGGGGGGGGGGTCTGCTCTAATGGTCTGTTTCCATTATGTCTAGGTGCTATAACTTTCTGTGGGGCGCCGCGTTGTGATACTCTTATTACATAACCAAACCATCTAGAGCTAGGGCTTTCTATGAGGCGCCATCCTCTGGTCCTCATATTACATGACCAAGCCACTTGATCTGCTGCATTTTAATGTAAACTCACATGTCAAGTGACCTAGTACAAGAGAAAGTATTCCAACAAAGCCACCTAATTAAGTCAATAAATTATGTTAGCATAAACAAAAGTACAACGCAAGTCTATTCTACTCAAACTGATGACAATCCTGGCTGACAGCACAAAGTATAAGGAAAACATTCTTTGATTTAAAAGATAACAATCTAATAATAATTAGTGTGCCTTTCTTTCTCCCTTTGTCCCCCATAGGACCTCAACCAACTCACGCCAGGCTGTCCGACCCTTAGCTATTTCATGCAGCTCTTACGTGCACACATTTATACAAGAATAGTTTGTGCCCTCATGACATATTGGGCATACAGTGGCAAGCTCATATTTCATTAACCAAATGATACTTAATGAGTGACGCGGTCAATATTAATCTTGTGGAAATTATCTGACAAGGAAAGATGGGTGGGAACAGGTCACCTTACCTCATTAAATTGTGACCTAGTTCAAGTGAAGGTATCCCAACAAAGCCGCCTAATTAAGTCAATAAAGCCATAGCTTAAAAAAGTCGCTTAAAAGTCGACAGGGTTGACTTCATTGTGCTGGGTTGTTATCCCATATGGCTCAGTCTCTTTCCGCAGCACGGAAAGCGTCACACAAAGCATGAACTCTGTAGCTCAAGCGACGACCCACAGGAGTCTCCGAAATAAATGCACTCGACCGAAGGACACAGCCTGGATTTGAAACCACAACCTTCGGATTCCGAGACAGACGGTTTGACCACTTAGCCACGGAGACTCACGGGTTACCACCATATGCCCAATACACCTTAACCATTTACAGGGAACACGTTTTTTCCATTTGGTACCTCTGAATGGGCAAGATTTTTCAGGTTTAAGGTTATGGTTAGGTTTACGTTAGTAAAAACATCAAATCTAAGGTGTTAGTGAAAGTATTTTTGTACAATAAAAACCAAAATGAAGGAAAATGAATGCAATATAAACAAAAGAAGAACAACCGTCTTTTCTATTACAAGCAAAGAATTCACAATAAAAAGGAATTAGAATGGATTTGCCTAGTTAGGTAACATCATAATGGTGAAAGAAAAACATTAGCATCTGCTATACAAAAGTGATGCAGAGTAAATATTATTGCTAATAAAACTGCCTAATTTAGTGAACAGAATCATGTTAACAATGTTTGTAAACATCAGGACAAAAGTATCCTCAAAACAAAACCGATGTACATTAACACAGAATATCAACAAAACCACCAAGACCAGTCAACAACATAAAATTAACTTTAGCACATTCTATAATCAAGTAAACATGGTTGACAGTCAATGAAATTCAGGAAATAACTGTGGTAAATTGGAGATCTAAATACAAAATGAACAATTAAAATGTAAAAAGCAACAAATAAGCAAACAAAAAGCATCAGATAAGCAAATACAGGTACTAGGTACTTTAAGAAGCTTGTAGGACAAAAAAAATACAATAATAGGTGAGTCGTGGCTGAGAGGTTACATTGCGCGACTCAGGGTGAGAATTTTTCCACGAACCTTTGGTATCTAATGATATCACATTGGCCCCCTGATCTCTTTGGTTAAGAAATTTGATACCTAGCTTCCTCAGATAAGGGTGAAAAAACAGCAGGTCCCATGTTCAAATTGTGCGTGTTGCAAGTTCCACAACAGTTGGGAATCGTAAAGAGCAGGCCTTGGGGCTGTTGTCCTGGTAAAATTGTTCCAAGAGAAAACCTACCCATGGGTATACAGAGCCCACTTGACAGAGCTCACTAGACAGCCCATTAGATAGAGCCCACTGGACAGAGCCCACGAGACAGCCCACTAGACAGCCCACAAGACAGTCCATTAGACAGAGCCCACTGGACAGAGTCCACTAGACAGCCCACTAGACAGCCCACAAGACAGTCCATTAGACAAGAGCCCACTGGACAGAGCCCACTGGACAGTCCACTAGACAGTCCATTAGACAGAGTCTACTAGACAGAGCCCACTGGACAGAGCCCACTGGACAGAGAAATATGCAGAAAGTCCATTAGACAGAGTCCACTAGATAGAGTCCACTGGACAGCCCACTAGACAGCCCACTAGACAGAGCCCACTGGACAGCCCACTAGACAGAGCCCACTGTACAGTCCACTAGACAGCCCACTAGACAGAGCCCACTGGACAGTCCACTAGACAGAGCCCACTGGACAGCCCACTAGAGAGCCCACTGGACAGTCCACTAGATAGCCCACTAGACAGAGCCCACTAGACAGCCCACTAGACAGAGCTCACTGGACAGTCCACTAGACAGAGCCCACTGGACAGTCCACTAGACAGAGCCCACTGGACAGTCCACTAGACAGAGCCTACTGGACAGTCCACTAGACAGAGCCCACTAGACAGTCCACTAGACAGAGCCCACTAGACAGTCCACTACACAGAGCTCACTAGACAGTCCACTAGACAGAGCCCACTAGACAGCCCACTAGACAGAGCCCACTAGACAGTCCACTAGACAGAGCCCACTAGACAGAGCCCACTGGACAGCCCACTAAACAGAGCCCACTGGACAGCCCACTAGACAGAGTCCATTAGACAGAGCCCACTGGACAGCCCACTAGACAGAGCCCACTGGACAGCCCACTAGACAGAGCCCACTGGACAGCCCACTAGACAGAGCCCACTAGACAGAGCCCACTAGACAGAGCCCACTGGACAGCCCACTAGACAGAGCCCACTAGATGACAGAGCCCACTGGACAGCCCACTAGACAGAGCCCACTCACAGCCCACTAGAGCCCACTAGACAGAGCCCACTAGAAAGTCCATTAGAAAGAGTCCACTAGACAGCCCACTAGACAGCCCACTAGACAGAGCCCACTGGACAGAGCCCACTGGACATCCCCCACTAGACAGCGCCCACTGGACAGCCCACTAGACAGAGCCCACTGGACAGAGCTCACTCACAGCCCACTAGACAGAGCCACTCACAGCCCACTAGACAGAGCCCACTCACAGCCCACTAGACAGAGCCCACTGGACAGCCCACTAGACAGAGCCCACTAGACAGTCCACTAGACAGAGCCCACTGGACAGCCCACTAGACAGAGCTCACTGGACAGCCCACTGGACAGCCCACTAGACAGAGCTCACTGGACAGCCCACTAGACAGAGCCCACTGGACAGCCCACTAGACAGAGCCCACTGGACAGCCCACTAGACAGAGCCCACTGGACAGCCCACTAGACAGAGCCCACTAGATGACAGAGCCCACTGGACAGCCCACTAGACAGAGCCCACTCACAGCCCACTAGACAGAGCTCACTCACAGCCCACTAGACAGAGCCCACTCACAGCCCACTAGACAGAGCCCACTAGACAGCTCATTAGACAGAGTCTACTAGACAGAGCCCACAGGACAGAGCCCACAGGACAAAGCCCACTAGACAAGAGCCCACTAGACAGCCCACTAGACAGAGCCCACTCACAGCCCACTGGACAGAGCCCACTAGACAGAGCCCACTAGGCAAAGCCCACTAGACAGAGCCCACTGGACACAGCCCACTGAACAGCAAACCTGACACAAGTCTGCCAAAGTTGGACACACTGACCTTTGACCTTGCATAACTAGGTATAATGCATTTTCCTCAAAAGAACAAAGAAGAAGAGGATTAAAATGAAAAAGATACAAGATCACAAGAGATCCCCACCCCTACCTGGAAACATCCTGTTGAATGAACACATCAGGATACTCTCCTATTCACAAATGGCATTCTTCTTCTTCTGTTTCTTATATTTCTCAATAAGCCCTAAACCAGCTGATGCCTAACCTTCCCATACTTTTGCTAACTCTTGTTCTTTTGTTGTTCCTTTTTTGATCCGATTTTGATCCTTTTTTGTCTCCATAACTTTTCTTTTTGGCTGGCTGATTTATTTTTCTTTTCTGAAGACTTCTATCATTCATTGCAAAGCTTACTCTTCCTAGTCGCTTCCTGTGGCACATTTATACATTTAGTAGGTTGCAGTTCTAGTATCTTTTTGCTTCCCTTAAGGAAGCCATTCACTATTCATTAATTAATTTATTGGTTTCCTTGACAATCTCTAGTTTGTCTTAATTATTTTTTAATGTAATTACCAAATGTTTTGTGGATACACCTCCCACTCTACCTTCTTGACATCAAGTCTACTAGACACCCAAACCCTCATGAATCTTTCCAATGCATCCAGGATGTGGTGCCATCCAATTTGGGAACTTCTTCTCCCTTATCTCTATTGTAGCATAGGTCCTCAACTAACTCATACTAAGTCATTCTATCTTTTGCAGCTCCCTCCATGTCCTCCCTATTTTGTTCAACTGTCTCTAATTCTGTTTTTTGTTCATGTGTTTAAGCCTCCTATTTTGTTTGCCCAGTAGGTTCTTCACAATATACTTTCTGATTATACTATTACCAGGTTTACTTTGAGAACTAAATTGCTGATAAATAATAACTGGTCTTTATAGCCGAAAGAAATGCAACTGACAGAGGTATACACAAACCAAACAGCCCTAATTTTATACAATAATAAAAATTTGGTGTCCTTTTTAAATCTCCAAGTAAAAATGTAATCCATTTCTGAAACAACAAAAAATGCACTCTTTGTAGATTAACATTTCAGGTAACTAACAAGTCAGCTATGAGTAATATCCTTTAATTTTAAAGCATGAATTTTTATAATAAAGAATTGAAGACAGACTAAGGAGACGTCAACAACCTCAAGTTGACTGTTGCTTTCTTTAAGTGTGTTCAGGTTGACATCTGAAGGTGTATGAAGACAGACGAAGAGAAGTAGCTGGAGAAGGAAAATGAGCAGAAGAAGATGAGGAAAAAAAAAAAAAGAAGAGCAGGAGAAGAAGAAGAGAAGATCAGGAAATGCAACTAGCAATTTACAGCAGAGGTTACAGTACATTTTTTCACATCATGTTATCAAGTATTTCATACTATACCTTATTATCATGTAATTGATAATATTTTTGATTAATATCAAGTTTTAAGTATTTGATAATAACAATAACAAGATAATATACTATATAAGTAATGTTACTAAAACAAAGGAATCATGCACATGATGCAAGTGGGGCTTACGAGAACGTTATATTCCTGTACTTTTTTACAATGTTGCATTTTGTATATCTGAATGCAATCTAGCACTCATGGCATGTGTGCCTGTCTGTTCTTGTTCATATGAGCTGTATAATAGATAGTCTCACACAAGATAATCATATCAGACTCCATAACATGCTACAGAAAATTACAACTAGTAGTCCCCACTCCGAATGGACAGACAGCATTCGGAAGTCGCTCACCTGGATGTAAACACTCAGACATGCCGAAGTAAAAGGTAATGAATGTTCATTACCATGTAAACCAATTGGCAAATGATGCACCAATACAAAAGGGAAGAAGCAAAGCGATTTCTGATATAATCAATGCAGTACGGACTCGGCTGGCTTATACTTGACAATGCTCTGGCTCTAGCCCAACTATACGAACTGGGAGAGAAGCCTAGTCAAGCACACCAATGCCACCTTCAAGGACAAAAGAGGAGATATAATATCTCCTTATGGGAACAGTGAGCAGAAACACTTTGGGACGGCTGCAGCAACGGAAGACTGAGCACACCAAATGGGGAATGCCCAATGTGGCGTCATTCAAACTGTTCTAAGCTTCATTTCTCTGCATGTTAACAAATAAAATCGAGCTGTAGGTGGCTGAGTATTTAACTCCAGCAATCCTCACAATCAGGGACAAATGTTAAGATAAGGGAGAGGATTAACCTACTATAGAAAAAAGAAACTGAGCATGTACACTTGGTGGCGACTGCCAGGGCAAACTGGCCTAACACCTCAGCTCTCTACAAAAGACCAGGAATGGTACATGTTTCAATGATACTCTGTAAAACATAAAACATGATACACATACAGGTATATGATTACAAAAGCTTTATGATTGCTCCATTCACACACAATAGGAGACCCAGTCTATTCAATCATAATAATACTGAGATTTTGATTGGTTATTTGATGTCATGTGACCACATCATTTTATGTCTGCTTTGTTTGAGACATGCAAACTTATGAACTTGTCATGTCTTCGATGATGTAAATTTTTCACCATAATCATAAAACTCAAATTTCAAACAGGATGTAAACACAAATTCATCTTTCCTCAAGCCACATTTTCGAGACAGATAAGGAGACAGTGTCCTTCAGTCTTGTGATGAGAAACGTGGCTTTGGAAAATAGCATGTCGACAGGAAAGATCAGTGGTTAAAAAAAGCTGAGGCAGAATGGAAGAAATGATGCTAGATGGACTGAGATGGGGTTATGGAGGAACATCATCAGCAGAATAGATCCTGAGCACCAAGGACCAACACTTGTAGTGATGAATGAATGCCGACATCAGCTGGCAGGGCACATGATGATATTTTTGCGATGCAGTAAACTGCCATTCATGTCAAGATTTTATAATAATAACAAGATGCTAATATTATGAGTGAGGGAACCAGGTCATCAGAAGGGATTTCCTAAATCAAACAAATGAGACATGTGTCACACCAAATAGTTCTTTCTGTAGCTAGTGAAGACTTCTTACAGTGACATCCGCCAGTTTCATATTTGACCAGAGTAAAAACACAGGATGTCCATAAAGTAATTGTGCAGTTTTATACTTTTTATTGTTACTAGTGCCTTCTTGACCAAAAGTGGTCATTATTATTAGTTCCTTTGTTGACTAAAACTGATCATTAGTGCTTTTGTTGACCAAAACTCATCATTATTGTTAGTTCCTTTGTTGACCAAAATGGGTCATTATTGTTAGTTCCTTTGTTGACTAAAATGGATCATTTTTGTCTTTGTTGACCAAAACTCATCATTATTGTTAGTTCCTTTGTTGACCAAAAGTGGTCATTATTGTTAGTTCCTTTGTTGACTAAAACTGATCATAAGTGCCTTTGTTGACCAAAACTTGTCATTATTGTTAGTGCCTTTGTTTACCAAAATGGGTCATTACTGTAGTACAAAAACTGGTCATTAGTACCAAAACCAAATGGCCAGTAGTGGTGGGATTTTATAACACCATAATGGCTTCAGAATTGACTAAGTCTTGAAAAATGGCTACAGGAAAATAAATTAAAAACAGCAATGTTTTAACAGTACAAAAACCAGCTAAAGAAACAACATTTGTCTTTAAAGAAAATATGTCCAAAACATCTTACATATTGTTTGATGCAAGCCAATAATGTTTAAGTTTGCAAGTACCAAAACTTGAAGATGTTACATATTGTTTAGTGTAAACCAAACAATTTTAAGTTTGCAATTACTAAAACATGAATATGCTGTATATTATTTAGTGAAAACCAAATAATTTTAAGTTTCCAATCATCAAAATATGAACATGTTACATATTTTAGTGCAAACTAAATATTTTTAAGTTTGAAATTACCAAAACTTGAACATGTTATGTATTGTTTAGTGTGTTTTATAATTTTTAGAGTAAAATCAAACATTTTTCAGTTTGCAATTACCACATCTTGAACATGTTACATATAGTTTAGTGCAAATCAAAACATTTTAAATTGAAATTACCAAACCTTCAAAATGCTACTTTTTGTTTAGTGTTTTATATTTTTTAGAGCAAAACCAAACATTTGTAAGTTTTCAGTTACAAAATCTTGTATATGTTACACATAGTTTAGTACAAATCAAACATTTTTAATTGAAATTGATAAAACTGGAACACGCTACATATTGTTTAGTGCAAACCAAACACTTTAAAGTTATAAATTACCAACACTTGATCATGTTACATGCAAACATTTTAAAGTTTGCAATTACTGAGACTATATCCTTCAAAACACTGATTTTTATTGAAACACAAATAAATGTCATGGCATCTTTATGAAGACTCATTTCAGCTGTACACACTGACAAATGCATACTGATCTTGTGAGGTACAATATGGATACAGATAACAATAAACTGACTGAGCTAACACCAACAGGCATGACTGAAGCTCTTGTTTCTTCAACCATGTATCCACCATCATGGCTCAAGTCTTCCTTCTACACCCAAATGAATTTATCACTAACTATTGCTGCTGCTACCACAACACGAAAGCCAGGACCTGCCCCGACCCAGTAGAGTCCGGCTGCTAAGATTTAAGTTGCATGTCTGACTTGACTCCATGCTGACATCATCTCCAAACCTCCTCTTCAGCTCCTAAAGTGAAAAAACAATGTTGACATTTGTTAAGACATGCTACTCCAGTGAATTCACATTGCTGTCCAGAATAAGAGAGACTGGAGTAAGAACTGGCACGGCCAGACACGAGAGGCACATTGGGAGAACAAGGGGCCTCGTCAACAACACAGAGCTGGCACTGATGCATATGTTGGGGATAGGATCTCAGCATCTATGGACTTGTCCCGAGTGCAAGGATGATACCCCATCAGATAACAGATTAGATTTTTTTTTTGCGCTCACTCGCTTTGAACTCAAGCGTAGTCCATACACAGGATTTATAGTAGTGATAGACTGAATTTTGCATGTGGATTGGTTTTCCCTATTAACAGTGTCCCTTGCCATCAAGTAAACCCACTCCGACTTCAGAGGTGCTTGTAATTTACGTCCCCAAGTCAAGGACGACAGGTCAACATTTTAGTCCAGCTATCCGGTATAGGAGTTGAACCGCTTATCTCGGTATCAGCACACCAGATGTTAAGAACTCGTGTTCTTACCGATTCGGCCATGAGGACCTGCGGATAAGATATTCTATATAGATATTGTGTTGCATTCATTCAACCAAGTTAAATGATGAATTAAAAATGGATATAACATAACAGATAGCAGATAAGAAATTATATATATAAATATTATGTTGCAGTCAAGGTAAATGATGAATCAAGAACTGATATAACACAACAGATAAGACATAAGACATGTTATATGGATATTATGTTGCATTCATTCAATCAAGTTAAATTATGAATTCAGAATTGATATAACACAACAGATATCAGAAAAGACATTCTATATAGATATTATGTTGCGTTCATTCAATGAAGTTAAATGATGAAATCAGAATTGATATAACACCGTAGGCAAACCCACAGAGGCTCTGTCTCCCTCAACAAACACTGCAAGGTGCAGAACACTAAGGACAGAGATCTGTGGACAGACGTGAACACCTATGCCAGTTGGCAAGGCACATGATGAAAATTTGATTTTTAAAAGGTGTTCATGGTGCAAGCCGAGAAATTCCAAGTGTACTCTGAAAGGTATTCATGTTTTCAGCTGAGAAATTCTGAACGTTGTCTAAGAGATGTTCATGAACTAAGTAGAGAAATACCTAATATACACTAAAGAGGTGTTCCTGATCTAAGCTATGAATGAATCACCGAAAAACGAGAAGTAGATTGTGAGCTTTACTAGAGCACGACTACAAGAAACAAAATGGACGTTGCGGCCAAAGCCTTCGTCAGCACAGAACAAACAAACAAAAATAGACAAACAAATACACGAAAGACACTACATGAAAGTATTAAGGTTACTTATCTGTATCCTTGCTTGAGCGGCTATCCGTGGATGGAATAAACCGGATGTAGTGGTTAACAGGGTCAACTGACTAAAGGTCAATAAAGCCAGAAGCTCGGGGATTGGCTAAGACAACCGGTGAGGGAACCCACGCTGGGGGATGGGGGTGCGCCCATGAGAGCGAAAAGGAAAAATATGGATAGGTAGAGCACTGTAGCCGACTCTGTGGCGATGTAACGGATGCAGTTCGCAATTCCGCACGCCAAGCTCGAAACACTACTGCGGGCGATTTGGATGCAGACCGCCCGCGTTTGCCATCATAAAATAGCACAAGTGCCGGTTGTTCAGAAAGCAATGAGAAGCGACTGAACGCAAACTACCCGGGAAGTCACAGAAGGCAAAGATAATGCTGGCGTTGACTACGACGTCCTGTGAAGGACATGCAACTAGCTTATTAGTGGACTATACGACTACGGGGATGGGAGGGGGCAGGGGCGTTAGGGACTTAAATAAAACTGTGTTGGACATTGAGGCCGTGAGGGGAGAGTGAACCCAACTGGAAGATGAGACGGTTTTCCAATGTCTTGCGATCACGTTCGTGAGATGTGCACGATTTGATCGCTGTGACCTGTATGTCGGCAACGCCACAGTGGTCAGAACTGTTGAAGTGTAGGGTACCGGTTTCTGGGCACCACTGTTGATATCAGAGAGGTGTTGCCTAAATCTGTCCGCCAGACGAAGACCTGTCTCCCACATATCTCATGTCACAACGTGTGCAGATGATCGCATAGATAACGTTGCGACTCGTTAATGAGAAACCCTCCCGGATGTGGAAAGTAGTCTTAGGAAAAGCCAGACTCTGGGTTTGAAGGACATGTGGACAGGTCTTACAACGAGATCGAAGACATGGCACAGTGCCAGAAGATACTTGTGAGGTTGGAGTAGAGTGCTGTGGACCAGCACATCCCTCAGGATACGATCCCGCCTATGTGCCACTAGTGGGGCCTCTGAGAAGACATCGCGAGTGACCGGGTCTGCTTGGAGAATGGATACATGCCTCATGAGAATATTCTTGGCAGCAATATTATGAGGATGGTAGGTTAGTGAGAGAATAGGTCTATTATTACTTGGTTTCGGCCTGGAGGAGAGAGCCTCGGCACGACTAATAGACTGGCAGTGGTGAAGAGCTGTAGACAGAACATTCTCAGGATAGCCTCGAAGGCGGAAGAAATCCAACATTTCGTGGGCTTCTTGTCGTATTATCATGACAAAGCCGTCGAGACGTAATCAGTTAGTGAGAAAGGAATAGAATCCTTACAAGAGGGAGGATGGGAGGAGGGATAGAGAAGGAATGCGTGCGAGTCAGTTGGTTTATAGTAAACCGTCCGTGCATAGACCAGCAGAACCTAAGAAAACTGTTATGTCTAAGAAATTAACAGCCGACGAGGAAATAGTGAAGTTGAGTCTGATGCTTGGATGAAAGTCGGAGAAAAAGGCAATGAAGTTCCTGGAGATCAGACAATGGCTTGTCTGAAATACCAAAACAGTCATCGATATACCTCCTGTAGAGCTCCGGGAGCCTACCGGTGTATTGACTGAATACCTGGTGTTCCAGATAGCCCATGAACAGACAGGCATAACTCGGACCCATCTTAGTACTCATGGCCACCCCGCTAATCTGGTCGAAATAGTCCCCATTAAACTCAAATGAATTGAGGTTAAGGACTAACTCTGCCAGACGCAGCAATGGTCCGGTGGCTATGGTGGGGCCGTGCCTTTTGTCTAAGAAAAATTCCAAAGCTTTAAGACTGTCAGAGTGAGGAATAGGTGTATAGAGTGAAGTCACATCTAAAGTAAAGATGTGGTACTGAGAAGGGGTTGTGAAGCTGATGGATTCGAAGATAGAGATAGCGTGGTTGGTGTCTTTGATATATGAGGAGAGACTAGCAACCAACGGCTGAAATATGCTGTCAAGGAACTCTGAAATCCATTCAGTTGGACAAGAGCAGGCTGAGATGATGGATCTGCCTGGGTTCCCTAGCTTGTGTGTCTTAGGCAGCATATACAAGGTGGGTTTTCCCAAGCAACTGTCGTGGATGATCAGTGAGGTGGCAGAGCTAGGCAAGAGGCCTTGCCAGATGATGGCAAGGGTGATGTTACTGACCGTCCCATCTTCTGCCCTTGGTCTGTAGAAAGTGGCATCCCCAAGTTGTTTGTTGCCTTCCTGTATATACAAGTCCTTCCTCCAAACCACTAACGCTCCTCCCTTGTCGGCAGGCTTGTTAACCACTGATCTAAGCTAGGACATTCCTAGTACACTTTAAGGTGATGTTCATTAAATAAGCTGAGAAATTCCTAATGTACTCTAAAGAGAGTATTTCTAATGTAAAGAGGTGTTCATTATGTAAGCTGAGAATAGCCTAATGGACTCTACATAAATTAATTAATTATATCAAAATTAATTAAGTAAACTATTTTCACTTACTTGAGCCATTTTAAGGAATGTGTCATCGACATTGGTGTTTTCTTTGGCACTTGTCTCTACTGCATTAATAAAGTTCTGGAACTGGCTAAAGCCTGAGCTTCTGATACAGTGACTTCTCGCAAGCTCTCCTAAGTCACATTTGTTGCCTACAGACAAGTAAACAATCAGCCATGAGCATGCAGTTGGAACAATTTCTGGGTTTCATGCTTTACGTGATTGTACAACTGCTCTAATAATTTTTTTAATGCTCTTCTAAGTGAGTTTCACTACCCTATAGAAAATAGATATAACACACAAATATAATTTCTTCATTCACATTAACATCTTCATAATGATGTATGTTATGTTTGCTATTCACTGCTATTAGTTTAAGCATTGAATGAAAAGATTTTCTATTAAAATCCTGTTAAATCTAGTGTTTATCCATCAAGTATGATGATGACCATTCATTTCATGTAATGGGATTGAAAGTTTGGAGAAGTGAGTTCTAAAATGGCTGGTAAGGCCTATTTTGGTTCGAAATGTTCTGTGACAATATGGGCAAAGAATGCTTGACGTTCCAGTAGGAGGGTCTCCTGAGGTATCTTTTTTGTCCAGTCTTCTTTTTGCACAGCTCTTGCAGTCCTGTTTGCTTCACAAGTGACAACACCCTTACGTAATGATGTATGTCATAAATGTAGGTCTTTGGCAGCAGTCTCCAATGTGTCGTGCAGCAGTCTCCAATATGTCGTGCAGCAATCTCCAATGTGTCGTGCAGCAGTCTCCAATGTGTCGTGCAGCAGTCTCCAATGTGTCATGATGAATTCCAATATGTAAAATCTAGAATGGGAGTCATGGTAGTGAAGTGGTCTGATGCTCACCTGCAGGCCTGGGAATCAGTAGTTTGAATCCATATCAGAGTAGATTTTTTAACCACTGATTGGTCTATAACAATGGCCACATTTCCCATTGAGTGGTCTATAACACTGACGACATCACCCACCGAGTGGTCTATAACACTGACGACATCACCCATTGAGTGGTCTATAACACTGACGACATCACCCACTGAGTGGTCTATAACACTGACGACATCACCCATTGAGTGGTCTATAATACTGACAACATCACCCATTGAGTGGTCTATAACACTGACGACATCACTGCCATACGGCGGCACGACCCACCACGAAAAGTATAAATTGGGAAATGGGAATTTCCCACTCGGACACGAAAGTGGACGTAAACAAATGAATCCAAGGAGAATGTGGACAACGTCAGTAGACAGCAACGGGAGACGCTGTGATTGTGCTGTAGAACAAGGACGTGGTTTTTCTAAGGATCTGTGTGAGGTGACCTCTGGACGCGATGATATGAGCGTGAGACAGCTATGAGTCAGGAGAGGGGGATCTGTTGATGATAATACCTGCAGTGAAGTAACCGGGGGAAAAACCTAGAGTGGAATTACAGCTTAAATGGAATCAGTGGATCAGGGCAAGAAACAAAATGGACGTTGCGGCCAAAGCCTTCGTCAGCACAGAACAAACAAACAAAAATAGACAAACAAATACACGAAAGACACTCATCATCATCAAGTGCCGTGCCGGCTGGCGTAGGCGTTCATGGCTCTCCACAGATCTCGGTCTTTGGTGTTCTGGATCAACTCTGCTGATCATATTCCTCCATGCCACCGTCTCAGTCCGTCCAGCATCATTTCTCTTGGTCTGCCTCTGCCTCTCTTCCCCTCGATCTTTCCAGTTGTCACGATGTTCTCCAATGCCTCTCTTCTCATCACATGACCAAAGAAAGATGTTTGTCTCTTTCTTATTGTTGTATATAGTGTTCTAGTTTCATTAGCCTCTTTCAGGCAATCATTGTTAGTTACTCTGGCAGTCCAAGGAATTCGCAACATTCGTCTTAAAAACCACATCTCTGTTGCTTCTAAGTTCTTCCTAATTTGTTCATTTACATTCCAAGATTCGCTGCCATACAGCAAAACTGGTTCTATATAGCATTTTAGTACTCTCTTTCTTACATTCATTGATAGCGACTTATTGCATAAGATACTCTTCATTTTCTGAAATGCTGTCTTTGCCTGCCCTATTCTGCTCTTAATCTCTTTTGTACATCTTCCATCTGATGTTATAAGTGCCCCTAGAAAGACACTACATGAAAGTATTAAGGTTACTTATCTGTATCCTTGCTTGAGCGGCTATCCGTCGATGGAATAAACCGGATGTAGTGGTTAACAGTATCAACTGACTAAAGGTCAATAAAGCCAGAAGCTTGGAGATTGGCTAAGACAACCGGTGAGGGAACCTACGCTGGGGGGAATGGGGATGCGGCCATGAGAGCGAAAAGGAAAAATATGAAAAGGTAGAGCACTGTAGCCAACTCTGTGGCGATGTAACGGATGCAGTTCGCAATTCCGCACGTCAAGCTCGAAACACTGCTGAGGGCAATTTGGATGCAAACCGCCCCGCATTTGCCATCATAAAAAAGCACAAGTGCTGGTTGTTCAGAAAGCAATGAGAAGCGACTGAACGCAAACTACCCGGGAAGTCAAGAAGGCAAAGATAATGCTGGCATTGACTACGACGCTCTGTGAAGGACATGCAACTGGCTTATTAGTGGACTATACGACTACGGGGATGGGAGGGGACAGGGGGTGTTGGGGACTTAAATAAAATTGTGTTGGACATTGAGGTCGTGAGGGGAGAAGTGAACCCAACTGGAAGATGAGGTGGTTTTCCAATGTCTTACGATCACGTTCGTGCGATGTGCACAATTTGATCGCTGTGACCTGTATGTCGGCCACGCCACAGTGGTCAGAACTGTTGAAGTGTAGGGGTACCGGTTTCTGGGCACCACTGTTGATATCAGAGAGGTGTTGCCTAAATCTGTCCGCCAGACGAAGACTTATCTCACCGACATATCTCATGTCACAACGTGTGCAGATGATCGCATAGATAACGTTGCGACTCGTGCATGAGAAACCCTCCCAGATATGGAAAGTAGTCTTAGGGAAAGCCAGACTCTGGGTTTGAAGGACATGTGGACAGGTCTTACAACGAAGATCGAAGACATGCCACTGTGCCAGGAAGAGACTTGTAAGGTTGGGGTAGAGTACTATGGACCAGCACATCCCTCAGGTTATGATCCCGCCTATATGCCACCAGTGGGGCCTCTGAAAAAACATCGCGAGTGACCGGGTCTGCCTGGGGAATGAATAGATGCCTCATGAGAATATTCTTGGCAGCAATATTATGAGGATGCTAGGTTAGTGAGAGAATATGTCTATTATTATATGGTTTCGGCCTGGAGGAGAGAGCCTCAGCATGACTAATAGACTGGCAGTGGTGAAGAGCTGTAGACAGAATATGGAAGAAATCCAACATTTTATGGGCTTTTTGATGGAAGTTGTGAGAAAGGAATAGAATCCTTACAAGAGGGAGGATGGGAGGAGGTATAGAGAAGGAATGCATGCAAGTCAGTTGATTTATAGAAAATCGTCGTGCATAGACCAGCAGAACCTAAGGAAACTTAATGTCTAAGGAATTAACAGTCGACGAGGAAATAGTGGAGGTAAGTCTGATGCTTGGATGGAAGTCGGAGAAAAAGGCAATGAAGTCATGGAGATCAGACAATGGCATGTCTGAAACACCAAAACAGTCATCAATATACCTCCCGTAGAGCTCCGGGAGCCTACCGGTGTATTGACTCAATACCTGGTGTTCCAGATAGCCCATGAACAGACAGGCATAACTCTGACCCATCTTAGTACTCATGGCCACCCCGCTAATCTGGTCGAAACAGTCCCCATTAAACTCAAATGAATTGAGGTTAAGGACTAACTCTGCCATACGCAGCAATGGTCCGGTGGCTATGGTGAGGCCGTGCCTTTTGTCTAAGAAAAATTCCAAAGCTTTAAGACTGTCAGAGTGAAGAATAGGTGTATAGAGTGAAGTCACATCTAAAGTAAAGATGTGGTACTGAGAAGGGGTTGTGAAGCTGATGGATTTGAAGATAGAGATAGTGTGGTTGGTGTCTTTGATATATGAGGAGAGACTAGCAACCAACGGCTGAAATATGCTGTCAAGGAACTCTGAAATCCGTTCAGTTGGACAAGAGCAGGCTGAGATGATGGATCTGCCTGGGTTCCCTAGCTTGTGTGTCTTAGGCAGCATACTAGGTGGGTTTGCCCAAGCAACTGTCGTGGATGATCAGTGAGGTGGCAGAGCTAGGCAAGAGGCCTTGCCAGATGATGGCAAGGGTGATGTTACTGACCGTCCCATCTTCTGCCCTTGGTCTGTAGAAAGTGGCATCCCCAAGTTGTTTGTTGCCTTCCTGCATATACAAGTCCTTCCTCCAAACCACTAACGCTCCTCCCTTGTCGGCAGGCTTGTTAACCACTGATCTAAGCTAGGACATTCCTAGTACACTTTAAGGTGATGTTCATGAAATAAGCTGAGAAATTCCTAATGTACTCTAAAGAGAGTATTTCTAATGTAAAGAGGTGTTCATTATGTAAGCTGAGAATAGCCTAATGGTCTCTACATAAATTAATTAATTATATCAAAATTAATTAAGTAAACTATTTTCACTTACTTGAGCCATTTTAAGGAATGTGTCATCAACATTGGTGTTTTCTTTGGCACTTGTCTCTACTGCATTAATAAAGTTCTGGGAACTGGCTAAAGCCTGAGCTTCTGATACAGTGACTTCTCGCAAGCTCTCTAAGTCACATTTGTTGCCTACAGACAAGTAAACAATCAGCCATGAGCATGCAGTTGGAACAATTTCTGGGTTTCATGCTTTACGTGATTGTACAACTGCTCTAATAATTTTTTTAATGCTCTTCTAAGTGAGTTTCACTACCCTATAGAAAATAGATATAACACACAAATATAATTTCTTCATTCACATTAACATCTTCTGATGTATGTTATGTTTGCTATTCACTGCTATTAGTTTAAGCATTGAATGAAAAGATTTTCTATTAAAATCCTGTTAAATCTAGTGTTTATCCATCAAGTATGATGATGACCATTCATTTCATGTAATGTGATTGAAAGTTTGGAGAAGTGAGTTCTAAGATGGCTGGTAAGGCCTATTTTTGTTCGAAATGTTCTGTGACAATATGGGCACAGAATGATTGACGTTCCAGGAGGAGGGTCTCCTGAGGTATCTTTTTTGTCCAGTCTTCTTTTTCCACAGCTCTTGCAGTCCTGTTTGCTTCACAAGTGACAACACCCTTACGTAATGATGTATGTCATAAATGTAGGTCTTTGGCAGCAGTCTCCAATGTGTCGTGCAGCAGTCTCCAATGTGTCGTGCAGCAGTCTCCAATGTGTCGTGCAGCAGTCTCCAATGTGTCGTGATGAATTCCAATATGTAAAATCTAGAATGGGAGTCATGGTAGTGAAGTGGTCAGATGCTCGCCTGCAGGCCTGGGAATCAGTAGTTTGAATCCATATCAGAGTAGATTTTTTAACCACTGATTGGTCTATAACAATGGCCACATTTCCCATTGAGTGGTCTATAACACTGACGACATCACCCACCGAGTGGTCTATAACACTGACCACATCACCCACCGAGTGGTCTATAACACTGACGACATCACCCATTGAGTGGTCTATAACACTGACGACATCACCCATTGAGTGGTCTATAATACTGACAACATCACCCATTGAGTGGTCTATAACACTGACGACATCACTGCCATACGGCGGCACGACCCACCACGAAAAGTATAAATTGGGAAATGGGAATTTCCCACTCGGACACGAAAGTGGACGTAAACAAATGAATCCAAGGAGAATGTGGACAACGTCAGTAGACAGCAACGGGAGACGCTGTGATTGTGCTGTAGAACAAGGACGTGGTTTTTCTAAGGATCTGTGTGAGGTGACCTCTGGACGCGATGATATGAGCGTGAGACAGCTATGAGTCAGGAGAGGGGGATCTGTTGATGATAATACTGCAGTGAAGTAACCGGGGGAAAAACCTAGAGTGGAATTACAGCTTAAATGGAATCAGTGGATCAGGGCGTCAAGCAGAGCGCAGTAGACTGAACACTCATCGGTGGATCAGTAAAGTAGGCGCCGACCCTGTCTATAGGGGTCAACCTACAGGTCTACGTGAGTTTAATGTTCACATGTCTGCCACGGAATAAACTTCTGGTAGCGCTTTGAGATCTTGACTTGTGCCGTTGATTATCATTGTATTCAAGGTAAGGACGCAAATTAATTCCTCGTCCTTCGTTGCTGTTTTGCATTATTACGAGTTGAGTCGATACCTCGACGGTTGCCGGTGTAGGCACTTCGAGGCACATTGATGAATTAATCGAAAGCATGGCAAACTCGAAATTATTTTCGAAAATTGATCTCACCAAGGGATATTGGCAAATTCCTATGGATGAAGATTCTATGCACATCACTGCTTTTAGCACACCATTAGGTCTATACGAATGGGCATATCTTCCATTTGGTTTACAAAATGCGCCAAGTACGTTCATGCGAATGATGAGAAGATTACTCCATGGGATTACGAATGTAGCTACATATATGGATGATATTTGTATTCATACTTGTGATATTGACACACATGTCAAAATTCTCAAACAAGTATTCCAAAGAATACAGGAACATGGGTTGAAAGCGAAACCAAGTAAAATTGAAATAGGTTTTACGGAAATACAATTTCTTGGTCACAGAATTTCTGATGGTTTTAGAAAAACAGATCCATTTGTGGTTACGAAAATTCTCAATATCAAACCTCCAACATCAAAGAAGGAATTAAGAAGTGTGTTAGGTCTGATTAACTACTATCAGAAATTCATTCCTAATTTTGCTGAGATGACAGCAACATTTTCAGAACTTCTGAAGAAAGGTCAACCTGCAAAGATAGTATGGACAGAGGATCATGAGAAATTATTACAACAGATAAAAACTCTATTTAGTACCTATCCTATTCTCAAATTGCCTGATATTACAAAAGATTTTGTCTTACAGACGGATGCTAGCTTACATGCTATTTCAGCTGTATTACTTCAATTACACGAAGGAAAGCTACATCCTGTTCTATACTTCAGTAAAAAGCTATCAGAGACTCAGAGAAATTATGCTGTTACTGAACTAGAGGCATTAGCTTTGATTGAAAGTATTGAGAAGTTCTCGAGATATCTACTTGGTAGAAAATTTCTGGTTCTTTCGGATAACAAACCTTTACAAATATTCAAATCGGGTCATCCGAAGAACTCGAGAATTCACAGATGGTCTTTACTATTACAAGATTATGACTTTGATATCTGTCACATCCCAGGAAAGGATAATAATCTTGCAGACATTCTCAGTCGATTATAATTAATAGAGGAACAGATCTATGTTATAGGTTCTTTAATGATATTTTAATGTTCTGTTCTTTTATGAGTGTTATAAAATTTAATAAACATAAATTCTAAACG
The DNA here is from genome assembly GCA_014155875.1 of Cepaea nemoralis. Taxonomy (NCBI): domain Eukaryota; kingdom Metazoa; phylum Mollusca; class Gastropoda; order Stylommatophora; family Helicidae; genus Cepaea; species Cepaea nemoralis. The sequence goes on along the minus strand of JACEFZ010027082.1, from coordinate 411,759 downwards.
CACCTTATTGAATAACAATGTTACATTAATTGACAAAATATATAATGTAATGTAAGATGTGATTTAGTAGATATAGATACACATGGTAGCAATTTTTCCATATTGACAGAGTGTATGAATGAATAACTACGCCATCGGAAGTATCTACTCAATGTGTGATCGCTCGGTTGTTCAAACATTGGTTATTCGGACACGGATTCGAGCATACAAGTATTGTAACTGTATAGTGAACTTATGGACAGTGAACATTTTAATTTACATGTTGTAATTCTGTGGTTAAATAACAAATGTTAGTTAATTGAGTATTGATTAATTGAAATATTATAGTATGGTTTTGGGTTAATTAATCATTGTTCGGGAAAGTATTTGATTATAAGGTTAAGTCATTAGAATGAATCTCTAGTTGAATTAATTGTATTACGGGTCATTATTACATGAAGATCCATAATAATCAGTCATCGCTCTCAACATATCCACAAAAGTGAAAATATTTCTGAGGATTCTCGTGGAGCACATGTTACCCTACCCACAGATGGAAAAATTGTAAGAAGGGAAATATATGGAGTATACAATAATAACAGCAACGATAATCAACAATGAGGATGATCTACTTGGAAACCCCTTGATTACCCTCGTCCGAAACTCATGGTAGTACCTAGAGCTAGGACACACTTATCTATTGAGACAAGGTAGGGACTAATATGTTATTAGTTGGTCTGATCCCCATGATCAGCCACACGACGTCCAACGTTGGGTTTGGACAGGTGGGCGTGCCCGTCGTATAACTTTATTTTTTTTTAGGGTAGATAAACGGGGACAACCAAGTACTAGTCTGTTGTTATTATGGTTATAGTTAGTTATGATTATACAATATATTTATACACATATAGTTAAAAGAAAAAAATGTTACACATTTTTTTATCTGGGAGGGGGCATTATGCCATACGGCGGCACGACCCACCACGAAAAGTATAAATTGGGAAATGGGAATTTCCCACTCGGACACGAAAGTGGACGTAAACAAATGAATCCAAGGAGAATGTGGACAACGTCAGTAGACAGCAACGGGAGACGCTGTGATTGTGCTGTAGAACAAGGACGTGGTTTTTCTAAGGATCTGTGTGAGGTGACCTCTGGACGCGATGATATGAGCGTGAGACAGCTATGAGTCAGGAGAGGGGGATCTGTTGATGATAATACTGCAGTGAAGTAACCGGGGGAAAAACCTAGAGTGGAATTACAGCTTAAATGGAATCAGTGGATCAGGGCGTCAAGCAGAGCGCAGTAGACTGAACACTCATCGGTGGATTAGTAAAGTAGGCGCCGACCCTGTCTATAGGGGTCAACCTACAGGTCTACGTGAGTTTAATGTTCACATGTCTGCCACGGAATAAACTTCTGGTAGCGCTTTGAGATCTTGACTTGTGCCGTTGATTATCATTGTATTCAAGGTAAGGACGCAAATTAATTCCTCGTCCTTCGTTGCTGTTTTGCATTATTACGAGTTGAGTCGATACCTCGACGGTTGCCGGTGTAGGCACTTCGAGGCAATCACCCATTGAGTGGTCTATAACACTGACGACATCACCCACTGAGTGGTCTATAACACTGACGACATCACCCACTGAGAGGTCTATAACACTGACGACATCACCCATTGAGTGGTCTATAACACTGACGACATCACCCATTGAGTGGTCTATAACACTGACGACATCACCCATTGAGTGGTCTATAACACTGACGACATCACCCATTGAGTGGTCTATAATACTGACAACATCACCCACCTAGTGGTCTATAACACTGACCACATCACCCACCGAGTGGCCTATAACACTGACCACATCACCCACTGAGTGGTCTATAACACTGACCACATCACCCACCGAGTGGTCTATAGAACTGGACACATGACCCACCGAGTGGTCTATAACACTGACCACATCACCCACTGAGTGGTCTATAACACTGACCACATCACCCACTGAGTGGTCTATAACACTGACCACATCACCCACCGAGTGGTCTATAGAACTGGACACATCACCCATTGAGTGGTCTATAGAACTGGACACATCACCCATTGAGTGGTCTATAGAACTGGACACATCACCCATTGAGTGGTCTATAGAACTGGACACATCACCCATTGAGTGGTCTATAGAACTGGACACATCACCCATTGAGTGGTCTATAGAACTGGACACATCACCCATTGAGTGGTCTATAACACTGACCACATCACCCACTGAGTGGTCTATAACACTGACCACATCACCCACTGAGTGGTCTATAACACTGACCACATCACCCACCGAGTGGTCTATAGAACTGGACACATCACCCACTGAGTGGTCTATAACACTGACCACATCACCCACTGAGTGGTCTATAACACTGATGACATCATCCACTGAGTGGTCTATAACACTGACGACATCATCCATTGAGTGGTCTATAACAATGACGACATCATCCATTGAGTGGTCTATAACACTGATGACATCACCCATTGAGTGGTCTATAACACTGACGACATCACCCATTGAGTGGTCTATAACACTGATGACATCACCCACTGAGTGGTCTATAACACTGACCACATCACCCACTGAGTGGTCTATAATACTGATGACATCATCCACTGAGTGGTCTATAACACTGACGACATCACCCATTGAGTGGTCTATAACAATGATGACATCATCCATTGAGTGGTCTATAACACTGACGACATCACCCATTGAGTGGTCTATAACACTGATGACATCATCCACTGAGTGGTTTATAACACTGATGACATCAAGTGGTCTATTGCACTGATGACATCATCCATTGAGTGGTTTATAACACTGATGACATCACCCACTGAGTGGTCTATAACACTGACCACATCACCCACCGAGTGGTCTATAGAACTGGACACATCACCCACTGAGTGGTCTATAACAATGACCACATCACCCACTGAGTGGTTTATAACAATGATGACATCATCCATTGAGTGGTCTATAACACTGACGACATCACCCATTGAGTGGTCTATAACACTGATGACATCATCCACTGAGTGGTTTATAACACTGATGACATCAAGTGGTCTATTGCACTGATGACATCATCCATTGAGTGGTTTATAACACTGATGACATCACCCACTGAGTGGTCTATAACACTGACCACATCACCCACCGAGTGGTCTATAGAACTGGACACATCACCCACTGAGTGGTCTATAACAATGACCACATCACCCACTGAGTGGTTTATAACACTGATGACATCACCCACTGAGTGGTCTATAACACTGACGACATCACCCACTGAGTGGTCTAAAACACTAACGACATCATCCACCGAGTGGTCTATAACACTGGACACATCACCCACCAAGTGGTCTATAACACTGGACACATCACCCACCAAGTGGTCTATAACACTGACCACATCACCCACCAAGTGGTCTATAACACTGGACACATCACCCACCAAGTGGTCTATAACACTGGACACATCACCCACCAAGTGGTCTATAACACTGGACACATCACCCACCAAGTGGTCTATAACACTGGACACATCACCCACAGAGTGGTCTATAACACTGGAACACATCACACACCAAGTGGTATATTACACCACATCACAAACCAAGTGGTCTATTACACCACATCACAAACCAAGTGGTCTATTACACCACATCACAAACCAAGTGGTCTATTACACCACATCAGAAACCAAGTGGTCTATTACACCACATCACAAACCAAGTGGTCTATTACACCACATCACAAACCAAGTGGTCTATTACAGCACATCACCCACAGAGTGGTCTATAACACTGGACACATCACACACCAAGTGGTATATTACACCACATCACAAACCAAGTGGTCTATTACACCACATCACCCACGGAGTGGTCTATATAAATATGGATCCAGCACCATATGTAGAATGTGCCTAAAGGTGTACAAGGATCCTTGACATTTACTTGTTCACATCTAGAATATCAATCATGGCACACTTGACATTTACTTGTTCACATCTAGAATATCAATCATGGCACACTTCACATTTACTTATTCACATCTAGAATATCAATCATGGCACACTTGACATTTACTTTTTCACATCTAGAATATCAATCATGGCACACTTGACATTTACTTGTTCACATCTAGAATATCAATCATGGCACACTTGACATTTACTTTTTCACATCTAGAATATCAATCATGGCACACTTGACATTTACTTGTTCACATCTAGAATATCAATCATGGCACACTTGACATTTACTTGTTCACATCTAGAATATCAATCATGGCACACTTGACATTTACTTGTTCACATCTAGAATATCAATCATGGCACACTTGACATTTACTTTTTCACATCTAGAATATCACTCATGGCACACTTGGCATTTACTATTTCACATCTAGAATATCAATCATGGCACACTTGACATTTAAGTTTTCATATCTAGAATATCAATCATGGCACACTTGACATTTACTTGTTCACATCTAGAATATCAATCATGGCACACTTGACATTTACTTTTTCACATCTAGAATATCAATCATGGCACACTTGACATTTACTTTTTCACATCTAGAATATCAATCATGGCACGCGTGAAGGTGTTGAAGAACCCTGCTGATTCATGACTTATATGACTTAAATAATTGGGGAATGCCAATGACTTGGGTTCCACCCTCATAGGTGAGCAACATAATCATTGTCAACATATTCATGAGCTCTACAAGCAGTTTTATTTGTAACAATACAGATCTGGTGCTCGCAATTTTTCTTTACTAAGAAGGGAAGCAAAGAACAGAAACACTGTAACCATGTCATAAGAGGTGACTAAGGAAGGCTGGCATGAGGCTGGCTACTTCATACTGTAGCTGCAAAATCCAACCAATGGCTGCTTCATTCTGTAGAAAACATTAGCTACAAAATCTAACCAATGGCTGCTTCATTCTGTAGAAAACATTAGCTACAAAATCTAACCAATGGCTGCTTCATTCTGTAGAAAACATTAGCTACAAAATCCAACCAATGGCTGCCTCATTCTGTAGAAAACATTAGTTACAAAATCCAACCAATGGCTGCTTCATTGTGTAGAAAACTAGCTACAAAATCTAACCAATCATGAATAAGTAACAGGGCTTGGCTTGAGTTAGTTGAGGGTCTGTGCTTCAATGGGAAATGAAAGACTGAAAAGGGTAAAGAACCCCATTTCCATGCCATTGCGGTCTTTTAGGATTGTTATGCTATACCTGTATTTTCTTGACTAAACAGCACTCTGCTGAAGTGCTATATAGAACCTGTTTTGCTGTATGGCAGTGAATCTTGGAATGTAAATGAACAAATTAGGAAGAACTTGGAAGCAACAGAGATGTGGTTCCTAAGATGAATGCTGTGAATACCTTGGACTGCCAGAGTAACTAATAATGATTGCCTGAAAGAGGCTAATGAAACTAGAAAATTATATGCAACAATAAGAAAGAGATAAACAGCTTTCTTTGGTCATGTGATGAGAAGAGAGGCATTATAGAACATCGTGATGACTGGAAAGATAGAGGCAGAGGCAGACAAGAGAAATGATGCTCGATGGACTGAGACGGTGGCATGGAGGAATATGAGCAGCAGACTTGATCCAGAACACCAAAGATTTTGAGATATGTGGAGAGACATGAATGTCTACACCAGCTGTCATGGCCCTTGATGATGATGATGATAATGAAACAGTACTCGATAGGTGCTGTGATTAGTATCACACTGGTTGTCAGACCTTTCACAACATTTTCTGGCACCCATTTTATGTGACAGGGTCAAGCCTGGGAGCCATGTGGTTACAAAAATAAAAAAAAAGATAATTTTTTTAGTAAGTAACTGAGGCCTTACCGACAAGTAACTGTACAACATTAGGACCAGCATACTGCCTGATATCATCAAGCCAGCGAGGTATTGCCTCAAACGTTTCCCTTTTGCTGATATCATAAGTAATGATAACACCATTGGCACTGCGATAGTAGCTCTGGGTTATCGTACGAAATCTCTCCTGACCAGCTGTATCCCAGATCTGAAGCTGTGACATCAAAGCAAGAATAAAATACATAAATACTAGGCAGAAAATATACAGATTAGTTATTTGTTGACAGAACCTATGTTAATGTGGTGATATACAGATTAGTTATTTGTTAACAGAACCAATGTTAATGTGATTTTTTTTTTTGGGCGCTCGCTCGTTTTGAAATCAAGCGTAGTCCATACACACTATTTATAGTAGTGATGGACTTAATTTTGCAAGTGGATTAGCTTTCCTTATTAACAGTACCCCCACCATCAGGTGAACCCACTCTGATTTCAGGGGTACTTTTAATTAACGTCCCCAAGTCAACATTTCAGTCCAGCTGTCCGGTATAGGGGTTGAACCGCTAATCTCGGCATCAGCATACCGGATGTTTAAGAACATGCGTTAATACCCACTCGGCCATGTGGACCTGCTGTTAATGTGATGATACATCAATTAGTTATTTGTTAACAGAATCGATGTTAATGTGATGATACACAGATTAGTTATTTGTTAACAGAAACAATGTAAAATGTGATGATATAAAAATTAGTTATGTATTAACAGATCCAATGTTGAGTTAAGAAAAACACAGTACAGAGGACATTCCCATACATGCCCCGTATCCAACTTCAACAGCCAGCAAAGAGTCCCAATACTACTCATACCAGTTGCGGTCTGATTATGTGTTTGTTTGGCCATTCTTTGGAGGTCTATGCCTCGACCAGATCCTCTGGAGATCCAATGTCAATGTGGAGATATACAGATTAGTGTCTTGTTACAGATCCAATGTCAATGTGGAGATATACAGATTAGTGTCTTGTTACAGATCCAATGTCAATATGGAGATATACAGATTAGTGTCTTGTTACAGATCCAATGTCAAAGTGGAGATATACAGATTAGTGTCTTGTTACAGATCCAATGTGAATGTGGAGATATACAGATTAGCGTCTTGTTATAGATCCAATGTCAATATGGAGATATACAGATTAGTATCTTGTTACAGATCCAATGTCAATGTGGAGATATACAGATTAGTGTCTTGTTACAGATCCAATGTTAATATGGAGATATACAGATTAGTGTCTTGTTACAGATCCAATGTGAATGTGGAGATATACAGATTAGCGTCTTGTTATAGATCCAATGTCAATATGGAGATATACAGATTAGTGTCTTGTTACAGATCCAATGTCAATGTGGATATATACAGATTAGTGTCTTGTTACAGATCTAATGTAAATGTGGAGATATACAGATATAGTCTTGTTACAGATCCAATGTCAATATGGAGATATACAGATTAGTGTCTTGTTACAGATCCAATGTCAATGTGGATATATACAGATTAGTGTCTTGTTACAGATCCAATGTGAATGTGGAGATATACAGATTAGTGTCTTGTTATAGATCCAATGTCAATATGGAGATATACAGATATAGTCTTGTTATAGATCCAATGTCAATATGGAGATATACAGATTAGTGTCTTGTTATAGATCCAATGTCAATATGAAGATATACAGATTAGTGTCTTGTTACAGATCCAATGTCAATATGGAGATATACAGATTAGTGTCTTGTTACAGATCCAATGTCAATGTGGAGATATACAGATTAGTGTCTTGTTACAGATCCAATGTCAATATGGAGATATACAGATTAGTGTCTTGTTACAGATCCAATGTCAATATGGAGATATACAGATTAGTGTCTTGTTACAGATCCAATGTCAATATGGAGATATACAGATTAGTGTCTTGTTACAGATCCAATGTCAATATGGAGATATACAGATTAGTGTCTTGTTACAGATCCAATGTCAATATGGAGATATACAGATTAGTGTCTTGTTACAGATCCAATGTCAATATGGAGATATACAGATTAGTGTCTTGTTACAGATCCAATGTCAATATGGAGATATACAGATTAGTGTCTTGTTACAGATCCAATGTCAATATGGAGATATACAGATTAGTGTCTTGTTACAGATCCAATGTCAATGTGGATATATACAGATTAGTGTCTTGTTACAGATCCAATGTCAATATGGAGATATACAGATTAGTGTCTTGTTACAGATCCAATGTCAATGTGGAGATATACAGATTAGTGTCTTGTTACAGATCCAATGTCAACGAACTATATGTAAACTCACTAGTTATTAGTCCACACAGCAAACTATTCAATAAATAAATAGTAAAAGCTGTCAGAAGAAAACAAAGGAACAGGACATTGTTTTCATGCCATGGTAATATTGAGAATATGGTTTTCATGCTCAAATGGCATTCAATGACTGAATGATGTGGCCACAGTACCTCCAAGAGAATTTTTTGGCAACCCATTTTAAGAGGTAAGCTTTACAAGATATCAGTTGCGGTCTCTTTCACCACATGACCTCAATGTCCAACACAGTTTCATTGAATGAACTTGTTTTTAAATCTGATCCTCTCACCATCACTTGTCTGTCATTCTCACTTCTCTAATTGTGTACTTCCCTTTCTTTGCTCTGTGACCACTCCCCTGTGTCTTCCCTATGGAGACTGATCTAACTCAACCTACCCCCGCACTTAGCTTAAACTTTACAACAATGTCACTTCCTGTCAGCTGACTTACAGAGATAGTGGCACCGAGATCTGTGAAGAGCCATGAACGCCTAAGCCAGCTGGCACGGCACTTGATGATAATGATGAGGAGGATTTAGATGTCTTATTTTATGAGGGTGAGTTAACTCTGGAACCTTATAATCACGAAAGTAAACTACACAGTACATAGTAAATTTTTTTCTTCTTTTATCGGCTCTGTGACGAAGGGGTTGCAGGCGCAAATCGTAATCCTGCCCACCGCGTTGAAACACACCTGAACGTAAATTTGCCAAGAAATCACAAACAGCCAAAAAATGCTGGGATTGACTGCAACATCCTTAAAAGATATGCAGCTAACTTTTTTTTTGCATTTTATCTCCCATTGGAGCATAGGCTCTCAAAAAAAAACATAAATCACACTCTCCTATTCTTTCCAATCTCTTTCAACTCTGCCCGTGTCTTCCCCACATTATTCAACTCTCCCCACATTATTCAACTCTCCCCACATTATTCAACTCTCCCCACATTATTCACCTCTGTATCTAATTCTATTCTCCATGTGTTTTTAGGTCTCTCTCTATTTCATTGGCCCTTTGGTTTGTAGACAAAGTAGTGTCTAGTCTCTTATCAGATTTTTTCAATGTGTATCGTCAGCGATTCATTGGTACATGTTCAATTCTCTTCATTCAGGGATATGCTTCTATCATCTGTGTGAAGTATATCACCAACAGAGTGGGCAGCAGTGAAGTCTAGAATAATAACAGCAACATTTAGAACAAATAATTTTTTTTAAAAAGTAGACATGAACGTGACCAGTGTTCTTATTCTTCTGCTGCCTTTCATATCTCAATGGATCATAGGCTCTTGTAAACTTCTTCATCATTGGTTTGATTTTGCAGTAAAGTTTTCTATAAAACAACGTAGCCAGGAGCATGCTAACTCTCCTCAGTCATCTCTTACTAGCTGCATAGTAGGTTAGAGTGTTACTATTCTTTGCTTCCATTAGGGGCCCCAGTAAAACAGCTGCAACTCTGTGATCTACCCAGTCTGTTAATATGGGTACCAGATGATTTTCAGACTTGTCTGGAAAGAAAAAGCAGCAAGGAATGGAGCCATTCACCCAGGATGTGCTGTAATCTAAAGTGTGTGTAGACTTTAACACTTATTACTCTTGTGACATCGAGAATGAAAGTAGAACATACACAATTATAAGAAAGAGAAAACAGAGTTTTTTTAAAATCATATAATGAGATGTATTGGAGAACATCAGGATGGCTGGAAGGATCAGTGGAAGAAGACACAGCAGTAGAAGAGGCAGAGGCACACCGAGAAATGATGCTTGATGTCTACGACAATGGAATGGAGGGAATGTCATCAGTAGAACTGATCCAGAACACCAGGGACAGAGATTTGTGGAGAGATATGAATGCCTGTGTCACTTTACAAGGCACATGATGAGATATTACAATTTTTTGAAAGTAATGCATTGGTGGTCAGCATGGCCGAATGGGTAAGGTCACCTGTTCTTAAACATCTGATGTGCTGATGCCATAGTAGCAGGTTCAACCCTTACACTGGTCAGTTGTACTAAAATGTTGACTTCTCATCCTTGACTTTGGGACGTAAATTACAAGTACCTCTGAAGTCAGAGTGGATTCACCTGATGGTGAGGGACTGTGGTAATAGGGAAAGCTAATCCACATGCAAAGTCAGTCCAGTACTCTAGAAATAGTATTACATATATGGACTGTGCTTGAGTTCAAAGCGAGAAAACAAAACACACAAAGTCAAGCTCTTGTAATCATTCACACTGAATAGTGAACAGAGGTTCATCAAGAATGATGATAAACAGGTGATACTTGGTTGCACCCATTGTAACCATGCTAGATACATGTGTGGTCTTTTGTCCATCAGATCATGTCATGTTACTGATGCACTTGTAATCATTCACAATGAATAGTGAACAGAGCTAATGTTCATCAAGAATGATGATAAACAGGTGATACTTGGTTGCACCCATTGTAACTATGCTAGATACATGTGTGGTCTTTTGTCCATCCGATCATGCCATATTATTGCTGATGTCCAAATATCAAGCATATATTAGTGTGACCAATGATTCTGCAGAGAGAGGTTTGGAGGACAAATCAAAGCAGAAATTCAGTAACTGTTAGTGGACCACAGCAGTGATTATGATACAATTATTTATGCTGATGGATCAGTGGTGTGAGGAGTGCTCAGGATGACAGTCTATCACAGGAGTGCATGGTACAACTGTAGAAGAACAGAGCGGATCTTATACTGTCACAACATCCAACAAGAGGTTGGAACTGGAGTAAGTTACTGCTGTGCTCCATGGTTCCCAGGCACTAATTATGACAATGTGACTCTTGGTCAAGGTAAAAAAACTGATGGCTGTGGTACACATAACTGCCTTTCGCTAGTGCAACAAACTTACAGAAACTTTTCTGGACATGCAGGAGTCTGTGGCAATCAATGAAGAAAGGGCTTCAACATGAGGCAATCAATTTTCAAATGGACAAATCTTCAATAGTTAAAGCGATCAGGAAAAGACTTCTGTGTAATGATAAAGAAGGCAATGAGATAAAAATGTACAAACTGAAGGATTATAATGAACAAACTGGAACTAGTGCTACATGTTGATTGCATGGATGTGTTAAGTGTGTATGACTGTAACCAACCAGTACTGTAACAGAGACAGTATCTATTCCGTACAATTTTATATCTCTGCTGAGGTGGACTCAGCCTTATCTGCATGACCTGATTGCAGTGATGTTGCTTTTGTAATAAATAATGTGTATGCGATACATCCTGGTGTTGCCGACCATTGTGGGCAGATGCAAGGTGTTGCAGGCAAGGTCGTACCTCAAGGTAGCTGAGGACAAGGAACACCTACATGATTCGCTGGATGCAGTCAAGGGTCATAGGCTGCTAAGAGAAAGATCATAGATGGTTCAGGCAGAACATACCATCAGAAAAGAGAGGACACTTGAGAAGATTGGCAGAGGCAAGGAGTGGGTCAGAGTGCCAAATAGAAATTCAGACTTGTGGGGTTATAATCACTGTGGATCCGAAGTGTAGGGAGCGGCCAGGAGGTGCTATGGAAGCTGAAATTCAGCAATTAATTCATGACTACTCTCGTCCTGGCGATGTGATTATCTATACTGATGGCACTGTGTTAAGAGGCAAAAAAATGTGCCTGGGGATTCATAGCAAAAGGAAATGGCTGATGTCTAGTGAATGAGAGCTTGGCATATGACACCACAACCTCAAGTCTGAGAACAGAGGTGAAGGTGGTTACTGCAGCTTTCTGCTCGTTGGAGAACAAATTGTATATGCATGTGGTGATTGTAACTGATTCACAAAGCATGCTGGCAAAGGTGAAGACTGGCATGCTTTGGGCAGAATGACTTGCATCAATTCAGAGGATCGTAGATTGTGAGCATTCACTGGATCTCTTCTCCAGGACATTCTGGTATGGTTGGAAATGAGCAAGGCAGACAGATTGACTGCTTCCTGCATCATTAAGGGTGATTTGATGCACATAATAAGGCAGAAGTGGTGAAGGCCCTCTGGGAGAACAGAATATGAATAATGCAGAAGAACAGATAAACTATCATGGTCTAGAGAGAATGCAGCAGCAAGGGGTGGTCTGAGGATCTGGTCGACAGTCGTCACTCAGAGGTAAAGCAATACGGACATATAATCAGACTGCAATGGGCACCATTAGTACTGGAACTCTTCACTGGCTGTTGAAGATGAGGACTTGAGCACTTACAGGAATGCCCCGAGAGCAATGATGTTGGTTCTTGACTCAACTCAACTTGTAATAAATAACTAATAATGCACTCGTAATTTTTATGGTGAATAGTGGTTCCCCTTGGACATCTGCAGAATACTAAGCCGAACTGTCAAGTCAAAGAGTCTCCTAGAATCATTTAATGATTCTCCAGCCACATTTAATCAACGAAGTGATTATTTGCAATCTAATTCCGAATAAAACTGAGCGTTATTCGCAATTGTGGCTGGTCACGTGACATAATCGGGATATGTGTTTGACTATATTATTAATTTTTGTTGAACTAAGATCGTGTCCTCAGTACCATAGTGGTAAGTATCTCCGCCTGTCATGCGGGAAACTCAGGTTTGATTTCCTGCTGTGGAGGCAATTTTTTTTAAATATTTTTCAGAAATTAATTAGGTGATATAATAAAAAATAACATCTGGCTTGAAACAGGGTGATGCACTATCGCCGCTACTCTTCAATCTGGCTCTAGAGAAAGTTGTAAGGAAGGTAAAGGAGGAATGTGATATTGGAGGAACATCCAAGCTGCTTGGTTATGCAGATGATATAGATATTATAGGGGAAAATGAACAAAAGACATTAGGAAATATTGACTCACTTAAAGGAAAAAGCCCAACAGATGGGGCTGGTTATCAACCAAGATAAGACAGAATATATGGTAACTTCAAGAGAAGGAATGGCTAAAAACTCTGTCCACATACAAAGAGATAATATGACCATTAAAAGAACGGAAACATACAAATACCTGGGTACAATCTTCAACTGCTCCAACATCATAAGGGAAGAAATACAAACTAGAATCAAGTTCTGGAAATAAGATATACTATGCACTACAACATCTACTAAAATCAAATGCGCTATCTCGTAACACCAAAATCACAATATACAAAACACTGATCAGACCAGTTGTGCTGAATATTACACATTACGAACTAAAATATAGAACTGAGAAACTCGAAGCTTGTGAATAACATAACGCGTGCTTATGGATTTGCGGGAGCTGCCGAGGCGGGGGGGGGGACGCATCCCCCAGGCAGCGATGGAGTGATCAAGTGTCGGAATCGATGGATCCAATAGATGTCTTTGTTTAACATGAATTTTATTTGTCAAATGAAATATCGCCCCCGAATCAGCATATCACAACTAGCATAATCACCTAATTAGGCCCTGCAAGGGATACTTTTTACAATAAATAATTTGGGACCGTTATTCGGAAGACCAGCCGTGACAGGCGCAATTGCGAATAAAGCTCAGTATATTCGCAATTCGATTGCGAATAACGCCACCCTTTAATCAATGATTTATAATTTTTCATCATTCTCCGATGCTCGAGCAATTACAGCCTAGAAAACTAAGAAATATGGTGAAATTCACTCGCCTTTACGAGTTTTCCATCAATATTTAGAGTCTTCATTGTGAAATCTACGCCGATGGTACTGCCGTGTTTTTCAGTGTATGTACCCGATTTAAATCGCTGCACAACACAGGTTTTGCCGACACCAGCGTCGCCTATAAGCACAATTTTGAACAGATAATCAAACGTCTCATCAGGATCTGTTGCTCGGTACGCCATTACGAAATTGTTTAATATAACAATATGATTCACAAAGACAGAAAGCCAAGACAGCTTTCACCTCTGACAGTTCATCATGATTGTTTTTTTTTTAATTCTTGTTGTCACCGGAAATGGCAGTAATGTACACGAAAATTGTGTATCGTTCGTTGCGGGAACTGTCAGATTCTGTCTGAGGGATCTTCAGCCTGGGGAATATTAAGGCCGCCTGGTTAGTGCAGTCGTCGTTTTCTTTTTATCCTCCCACAAAAAAAAAAAAATTCCAAACCTTACCGATAATTCGAACACGGATCTCCAGAAGGGAAGCCCGGCATGTTAGCCTCTCGGCCAGAAAAGCACAAGATAGAGGAGCCGTGGCTGAAAGGTTGTGTGTGATGTCCGCCTTAGACGCAGATACTTATTTCAGGCAATTTCCATCCCCGTATACATAATCTTGTTCTCTTGAGGATACTTAGCTTTCTCACGTTAAGCCGAAAAACACGAGGTCCTGTCTGTAAGCTATGCGCGTTAAAAAAATCTTTCGCAGTTCGAAACTGCAGAGTAGGTCATAAAGTCGCCACCCTGGTATTGGTAAATTTGTTAGGAAAGGAAACAAAATAACCTACCAACGGGTTAGATAGAGCCCGTTACCTTGGATGGAAACTATCTTCTTCTTCTGCTGCGTTCATCCGGAGTTTTTTTTTTTCGGACGTGATTGCGTTGTGCCTGTTTACAGCAGAGCTGCGTTCTTGCGCCGTTAGGCCGACACATCCGACTTCTGTGGGGAAACTATCTAAAGGAAACAAACCTTTAAACAAATTGCATACCCGGGAAGGTTAACCCGGTCAACAAATGCCTGCAGAAGTCGGATTTGTCGGTCTAAAGGCGCAAGTATCGTAGCTCTGCTGTAAATAGGCACAACGCAATTACGTCCCGAAAAAAAAAAAAACTCCGGGTGAACACAGAAGAAGAAGTGGGGGATGAGTGGTTTCGAGGTATGGTGTCCGCCTCGAGTGCTGGAGGTCCCGGGTTCAGGCCCCGGTGAGGATCGGGATTTATTTTTAAAAATCCACGTGGACTTCCAATAATAAAATTTCCCCTGGTCTCTGGGTAGTGAGATCGGACGACAGTGTGTGTTGTTGCGCACGTAAAACATCCCTTGGCAGATGGAAATCGAAAAGAGTAGCCTAACAGCGCTGCCCGGGCAAAATTTCGAGTAAAAATCTACCCAAAATATTTCAGGATCCTCGCCGATGCTACGGAGTTCGTGCATTGAGCTGAGTTCTCCAGACTCAGGTTTGAGTTAGGAGGAAAACGGAGCACTTATGGGTTGCACCCGTGTGCCGTGATGTTGATCCGTCGACTAAACTAAACTAAACTAAACAGAAGAAAAAGAAATGAAACGCATGCTAAGTCGGACACACGGACCTTTGAAGTGCATAACCAAAGAGGCACGACGAAGAAGAAATAGTAATGGAGTAATCTGAGCTCTTGGATGCATGGGAAATTACCTGAAATGAATGAGTATATGATACAAAAGAATTGCAACAGAATAATATATACTATATAGATATGGACCTCTTAAATTGCAACATACAATATACCTGTGTTTT
The DNA here is from genome assembly GCA_014155875.1 of Cepaea nemoralis. Taxonomy (NCBI): domain Eukaryota; kingdom Metazoa; phylum Mollusca; class Gastropoda; order Stylommatophora; family Helicidae; genus Cepaea; species Cepaea nemoralis. The sequence goes on along the minus strand of JACEFZ010027082.1, from coordinate 396,086 downwards.
TCTCCTTCGAGTGCCTGGTCTGGAGCAGACATTGGCGATCACGTCTCTCCAATCCTCTATGTCATTTGACATTTGGTTGAAGTTGGTGTTGCTTATGCCATTATCTTGTGTACAGATCTTCTGTCGATATGTCCCATAAATTTAATTCATTTACCTTTTCCGTGTGTTCATGAAGGATGACTATGACGCCTGTATCTCATTTCCTCAATGCTTGTTTTCTTCTTTGCCCATGATACTCTCAACGTTCTTCTCAAAATATAAATCTCTCTTATTCTAGTTTCTTCACCATTTCATTAATCATTTTCCAAAACACACATCCATACAGAAAAATATACCACATATACCTTTTCAGTAAGTTAAATTAATGTGTTTACTTTCTTTTCTTTTTTTTAAATACAGCTGGAGTTTACAGCTGCTCGTTTATTTGGTCAATAAAAAAATCGGTGGAGATTTGCCAGCAACAGACGAGCAATATCTCCGGCGGCCTATTCCCGGTGATCGCGGGATCCGCACAAGTCAGGCGGGGAGTCTGACGGTAGTACACGCTTTACACAGGTCGGGACACTGGTGATTGACAGAAGTACGCGTTCTATGGTCCAGTCGCGTACGAGGCCCTCACCTGTGGGACTTGGCTGAACGCCTCTAAGTCGGATTCCTTGGGTTCCAGGGTCTGGCAACCACTCGCCACCTGCTCGTGGAGGCGAGATCTCGGAGGTTTGACGCTGAGCCTCCAGCGTCTGCAGCTTACCTTGTTCCAGACGTATTGGTTACCCACTCCTCTGGAATACACAAGGCAAGGCCGAGAGAGGGAACATGTTGTTTGGGCGCCCAGGCATTGTGATGGAATTTTGGCCGCATTCCAACTCACATACTTTGGTCTGTCAAGACTGTAAGGTGCCACTCACTTCACCCAGTACTCTGCGTCAATTTTTGACCCAGGCTTTCTTAACTTGGTTATTCGGGCTTGGAATCAGGGCTCCATCAGACCACCGCCCCGATATCTGCGGATCTCATTAACCGTGTAATTACGGTTTGTCTTCATTGCTCCCGTTAACTTACTCACCGCTAGGTAGTCCTCGGGGATTATCTGGGTGAATTCAAGAATGTGGCTGTCTTCCCCTGTACCACCTGATAAAATCTGACCTTGCCCCTCAAATGCAGTAGGGAACATGCATTACATGACACCTACTGGTAAGAACAGAACGATCTCAACTGGATCAATATCGTGGGCAATGGCTACCAGCTGAGCTTGCTTAGACTCAACGACTGTGTTAATGTTAGTTACCGTGTTAATACCTAGATCTCACAACTTGGGGTTCATTTTGTTGATTTGTCAACTTTGTCAGCAGACCTGTCTTTAGCACGACGCCGCCGACGTTCATCTTATTTTGCTTCATCAGCTCAGGTCTGTATTTATTCATAAGACGAAATAGATGTGTAGCTGTCTGGCTACCCATGGCTTGTTTGAACTGGATGATGGCTGAAGAAACTAAGGCGCTGCTTTAGGTCACTACAGACGAATATACTTGTGCCATATCACAAATTGGCTGAGTAAGTTGGATGTCTTGATCAATTCCGAAGTTCTTCGGTCTCTACTCAAATAACATCCCCGTAAATCATTCCCACATTCACATTTGTCTATAATATTTTCTACAAATTATGCTGTTTTTCCCAATTCATACAAAGTTCTAGCATTACAGGTGCGACATCTGGATATTTTCCGAGGTGAAAACGGCATCAGCAATGTTGCTCCATGATGGACCATTTTCCTTTTGTCTGTTAACAGGGTGACAGATCATGCGTTCTCAGTGACTCAATGCGTATGCTCATGAAGATCGAGGTGGCATAGGCTCTAAGTAAATTGGTGGAGTCTCTGAGGAGGTCCAGGTTGACAACAACATCAACAACAAACAAAATAAAAAACAAAACAAAACAAAAAAACTCAATTTTTGTGCCAGGCTGCGTGGTTGTAGGAGGAAATGAATAAACTCATAGACCTTCGAGCCTGCTACTATGGACGGGCTGATAATGCGGCCAGCGAGGTTCGACGATTACGCTAACACGTGATGACTGTGAATCTGCAGCCTTGACAATATTACAAGAACATCAAGTCAAAATGGTGAAGTCAGATAAGAATACTCTTCGGGGGAGGGGGGGGGGGGGAATGAAGTGTAAAAGAAGAATAGTCAACAAATACAGAACTGATGTCGTCGACCCTTCACGCTGAGGGAGATACTGTGGAGGGTATCCGAGCACTTATGGAATGAGTCGTTCAATGTGCTATGAGAATAACCTATCGATTAACGAACTGAAGTTGACTTGTTGACAACGTGGTCAAAACTGAACCTGGGGAAAGACAATAAGAATAAACGCCTTCTTCTTGTAATCCTTGTGTTACAAAGTTGGCCGCCTTAAGACAAATATAATAAAAGTAAAGTAAATGACACTTTTACATGACATAGGCGTATTGTACACGTGGTAAAGTAAATGACACTTTTACACGCATTGATGCTTTTTGGTCATAGGGTAGAGTAAAGTAAAGTAAATGGCCCTTTTACACACATAGATGTTTATTGGGCACATGGTGAAGTATAGTAATTGGCACTTTTACATGCATTAAAGTTTATTGGGCATATGGTGAGGTATAGTATAGTAAATGACACTTTTACATGCATAGGTGCTTATTGTGAAGTACAGTAAATGACACTTTTACATGCATTGATGCCAATTAGGCATATGGTGAGGTATAGTAAAGTAAATAACACTTTTACATGCAATGATGTTTATTGAGCATATGGTGAGCAATATAAAGTAAATGACACTTTTACATTATTGATGCTTATTGGGCATATTGTAAAGTAAAGTAAATGACACTTTACACGCATTAACGTTTATTGAGCATATGGTAAAGTACAGCAAATGGCACTTTTACACGCATTGACACTTATTGGGCATATGGTGGCGTAAAGCAAAGTAAAGGACACTTTTACACGCATTCATGTTTATTGTGTGGTGAAGTAAGGTAAATGACAATGTTACACGCATTGGCGCTTATTGGGCACATGGGGAAGTAAAGTAAATGACACTATTACACGCATTGATGTTTATTGGGCACATGGTGAAAAAGAAATCCCGTACATGCCTTGAGTCGTATTGTGCTGGCAACATATTTGCATAGACCATTCCACACACGAAGAGGTGATTTGGTCATTATCACGGGAGCCGCTTTCTCTTCCAAGACACTTCAAGACTGGTATCCATTTGAGACTGAGGCTGTCTGAGACGTCCATAGTGCTAGCCCCTTATTTATATAGGCCAATTTTAGGTTGCGTCGACCTGGGTGCCCGGGTTAATTTAAAATAAACCCCCCTTCGATGAGGATTGTAATACTTGGTCATCAGGCTTACAGACAACTTTCTAGCCACTTTGCCTCCGACATATACTGGCGCATACATCGGTAGGGCAGGGGTATCCATATCAAAGGCGAAGAAAGGCACCCCTGTCTCTCCCTTAGCCCGACGGATACGCTTGGGGAGGGTGGAGTACTTATTTAGTCACCTGACCAGGGTAAAGTCATACCATGACATCCTACTTGCTTACTTATTTTGTATTAAATATATCTACTTTCATATGTCATATTTCGGGGAGCAGTAGCTCGGAGATTACGGTGTCCGCCTCAGGCTAATGAAGATATCGGGCTCGATCCCAGCAAAGGGCTGGTAATTGTTCCCAAACCTTTGGTATCTTTTATCACTCGTCTCCCTATCCTGTAGCGAGATCGAATACCTAACCAACGGTAGTCGGAAATCGCAAAGAGTAGGTCTTTTTATGGTCGAGACAGGAACACGGAGCTGATCCACGACTCTGGTGATCGAGTGAGATGGCAAAACATGACCTGACCACCCACGCTTACCGTCATGGCACATGATGGATGGATGGAGGTCTTTATACCACTGCCCGGGGCAAAATTTTTAGGAAATAAAACATATACCCATGGGTAGGTAGAGCCCATTACCTTGGATGGAATCTATCTAGAGGAATCAAACCTTAAAACCAATGCTTGCTGAAGTCGGAAACGGATTCCAAATGTTGCTGTTATATAGCCGGTGGTGCAGAGTTGGGGTGATTGCCCAACCTTGCATAAATACTCCATGGCTCGTGCATTCACCAGCTCTACAGCAAAAGTCAAACTCTTGGCCTTCACATGGCGGACCTGTTTTAACTAACAGGAGAAGGGGCGGCGGCGAGTCTCTGGCGCCGAAAAATAACCAGAATGCTCTAGATGAGTATGCACGTACATGCATGCGCATACACTTGTGTGCGTGCCTACACATCTAAACTCGAGTAAGACCACAGGCTGTTTTAGTAAAGGAAAAGTACTGAAGACGGAGGCAACCATCCAGGAGGCGCACCACAGAAATCAGGATGCCGCGCAATTACGCAATGAGATATGTCAATTACTGCAAAAAGTTGTTATAGATAGTGTTCGCCCACGGACCCCCAGTTAGGTGCAGTGCCGGGCCCTATGCCTCGAAAGGGCCCAACCAAAACGACTGGAGGTCCTTCTCATATGTCATGTGGAGCCAGGGGACCTGAGAAATGAGTGTCTGGCCATACCAAACAAAGACTAAGACAGTTAATTTCATACAAGAGACAGCCAGTTATAGACATATTTCAAGTGAACGAAAGAAGCAGCAGAAGAAGGAAGAAGTCGGACACATCGACCTTTGAGATGTGTGACACACTCTTCTCGAAATAGGAACGAAAATGCAAAATTTGACAAATAATCATGTAAATAGCAAGTCCCTATTCACACGTGTTATTGCTGTATTTGTGTTGTCAACAAATATGGCAGACAGGGAATTAACCAGTGAGCCGACTGTGGCGTCGGCTTCAAACAATCCTTTATCTAGGAAACTAAATAAGATCTTAGAGACTCGACTGGACAGTGACAAGGCATGAGTCTATTTTCCTTACTAAGCTCTCTTCAGTAAACGTTATTAACTTCATTGCATTCAAACATACTTCTTCTTCTTCGTTCATCCGGATTTTTTTTTTTTTTGGACGTGACTGCGTTGTGCCTGTTTACAGCAGAGCTGCGTTCTTGCGCCATTAGGCCGACACATCCGACTTCTGCGGGCATTTGTTGACCGGGTTAACCTTCCCGGGGATTCAAACATACTATCATACCTAGCACTAGCGGTTTGATTTCATTTCCATCTACTCCAAAATTTGGACCAAAGAAAGCATCCGTATAAAAAAAAATATAAATTTATTTTATTTTGATTATTTTTGTCGACAGAAGTATAGAAGTGTAAGAACATTTTTATTATTTAAAAAAAAAAATTAACACCTATTATTGGATCAATCAGTCAGGTGCCGTCTCCTTAATGAAGGTTGGGGCACTCTTCCGACAGACGGGTCTAAATAGTTCTGCAGTGAATAATTTTATATAGCTAACACTAACCCTAACCCTAATCACTTATTCACTGCAGAACTATTTAGACCCGTCTGTCGGAAGAGTGCCAAGGTTGGCTGTAAATACTGTAACGAATCTGGCTTTGATTATAATAATTATAAAATGGAGGCGTTATTCGCAGTATACTACGAATAATACTGAGTGTTATTCACAGTGCACTATGAATAATACTGAGCATTATTCACAGCAGCGACCAATCGACAGGTATCACTGCGATAAAAAAATTAAAGGGTCTTATTGGGTGATTAGCCGGCTTCCTGGCCTAGAGGTTAGCGACGTCTCTCCGTAATCTCGTATACTATTCGTAAGTAACATGATGACAGTGAGAATCAGCAGTGGTTCGAATCGCGTCGGTAACTTATGGGGTATGTGAGCCGGCCACTCAGAAAGCAATGGCAAACTACTTGCCAAAAAATCAACAATCAGCTGAAAGATGCTGATGTTGACAGCGATGTCCTGTAAAGAATATGCAAAACATTTTTTAATTAGGTGATTATGCTAGTTTATGCTAAGGCAATATGCTGATTCAGGGGTGATATTTTATTTGGCAAATTAAATTCACGTTAAACAAAGACATCTATTGGATCAATCAATTCCGTCACTCGATCACTCTGTCTGTGCCGAAGGGGCTGCGCCCCCCGGCAACTCCCGCAGATCCATAGAGTTAGAAAGACTGGCCGATGGTACTGCCACCAAGTTATTTCCCAACAATTTGTATAATGTTCCACTCCAGGTCATGCCACCTCCCTTTCTAGAGCAAGAAATTTTTAAAAATTAATTAATTACTTACAGTCGCTGCGGTGATTCAAATCCATGACCCGCAGAAACAGTGACAACAAAAGTTATAAATGTGCGTGCAGATGTACCAACTGACTGTACTAATGATCCCTTAAGGAACAGTAGACTGTGAATGTATAACTACCGGGCTATCAAAGTAAACATCACATGACCAGTGCGACTGCGAATAACGCTCCCTGTGTTATTCGCGGTGCACTTCGAATAATCACTTTGATTATAAAATACATTATACATTCTGTCAGACTGCTGTTGTCCATTTCTTGATGTTATCTTCCCACTTGTATTGTTGTCTACCTCTTGCTCACTTGCCTTCAACCTTACCCTCCAGTATGGATTTTATAAGAGTGTTACTTTTGATGTGGCTGAAATATTTCACTTGCCTCATTTTTATTTCTTTCATCAACTCTTTTCATTTCTAGTTTTTCTAATACCATTGAATTTGATTGTTTTTATTCTATAGAGCTGATAAAATTAAATCTAATGATATTCCAATCAAGTCCCAACGTCAGTTATATGCAGATATATCATATTCATTATTCTAGTAAAGAAAACCCTCTCACGGGTAGATAGAGCCCCTGACCTTGGATGGAACCTGCTTAGAGGAAGCAAACCGTACACAAATACATGCTGAACTTGGATACACTGACCTTTGAGGAACATAACTAGGTGTTATAAACTTTGCTCGAAAGAGAAATGAAGAAGAAGATATTTATGTCTTAGCATTTATGGGCATTCAACATGTAACAGTAAAAGAGAGATAGAGAAACACACACAAAAACTTGGTTGTTGAATTACAAATGTGTGTTTTGACAATGCCAGTTTGTGTCGTACATATGAGCTTGAATACAACATTGCAACATGCTCGACTATGCACCACTAATGTTTAACATTACTGTAATGATACATCCAGGCATATTAGTTATGCTAGTTTGAAAAAGAAATTCATGCTTCGGGGATTGAACACATAACCACTGGGTCAGCATGTTTACATGCTAGTCACAGTGTAACCTTGGTTTTCTAACTATCCCAACTTATTTCAAAAATATATATAAATATAATTATAATGTAATATAATTAGGTCCAGACATATTCATTTCTGTGATAAAAATATGCTTTTATAAATGTGGATATGAAGGATCTCGACTGAAGCAAGGTATAACATAAAGAAACAACAAGATATTGTAAAATCCTGCAGAGAAACAATACAAACAATTTGAATAACGAAGACACAAACAATAGATTGCACGATTTATTGCCTGGCATATTTCGCTGCATCTCGTCAGGTACATACTGCAGAAGTCGGAGGACCTGGATGCTATAATGAGGAAAGAGATCCAGTCACTTGTGAATGCGGGACTCATCAGTGAGGCCACTGCAAAAACGCTCACACCACGTGGCTCGCACACTCCTCAGATGTACGGTCTACCCAAACTTCACAAGCCCGGCATCCCGCAAAGACCTATTCTGTCCATGGTTAACTCTGCACAACACCGAATGGCGAGATGGCTAGCCAAAATGTTAAAGCCAGTACGACAGTCATTCGATCCAAAAATATTCAGAGATTCCATTCCAACTGGTGGAATTATTGGATACTATGGACATAAATAACAAACACATGGCATCCATGGATATAGCCTCCCTATTCACTAACGTTCCATTAGAGGAGACAGTGAAAATAATAAGGGAACGCATTGAAGACAAGCAACTAAAATTAGGCATACCAACACCTATTCTGGAGAGGCTACTACTACTATGTACCGCTAACATACAATTCAATTTTCTAATTAAGTCATACCGCCAAATTGACGGAGTGGCCATGTGGAGTCCTCTTGGTCCTATTCTAGCGGACATCTTCATGGCACATTTAGAAGAAAAGAGATCCTCAGACATCAACAACTTGGCCTTTTACCGTCGTTATGTGGACGATATACTAATTATCACCAGAGACGAGCTACAAGCAACATCGTTTCAGGCCATAATGAACATGACGCATCAAAACATCTCTCTATCTATGGAACACGAACACAATGAAGCGTTACTGTTCCTAGATATTCTAATGAGACGTAGAGCAGACGGCACAATTCAAAGATCGGTGTATCGCAAAGGAACATGGACTGGCCAATACCTAAATTTTCAGAGCTTCACACCTGTCCAGTACAAACGGGGCTTAGTACGGACCTTGTTTGACCGTGCTAGAAAGATATGCACCCAGGACACACTGACAGAACTCTGAAGAATGTCTTAAACCTGAATGGGTACTCCACAGGATTTATAAAGCGCCACTGCCAACAGCCCAAACCCAAAGCAGACGTAACTACAGTCCCTAAACTCAAGGTATTCATCCAGCTAACCTTTCGAGGGGACGACGTAATGCAACGTCTACAAGACCGGCTTACTACAGCAGTAGGTCGAACATTCTGTGCGGCAACTCCAGTCATTAGATATAAAACCGTACCGATTCCTACACCAGCAGTCAAAGAGCCTGTTCCTCTCTACGCCACCAACAATTGTATTTACCAATTCACATGTAGATGCCAGGCCGTTTTCATTGGTAGAACAGAGAGTCAGCTTAACAAACGGGTGTCAGAACACATACCTCAATGGGTCAACAAGATACAACACACAGGAAATGCTAGCCTCGTGGGGCCGACACACCGGAAGCTCCCGGCGTCTTCAATTTGTAGGCACATTGTCGACAGTGGCCATGTCGTGGACAGAGACACTGCATTTCGTGTGTTGTTTAACACACAAAATACTCGCTTGTTAAAATTTGCAGAAGCAATTATGATCTATCAACGCAAGCCAGAATTGTGTAAACAGAAAGACATGTTAGTCAGCTTAAAATTACCGTGGTAGATAAGTGACATTACTGTGCGAATATGTGTATATTTCAACTTGAAGGATTTATCTAGTTAATTCACGTAAGTTGTGTGACTTCTGCAGTATGTACCTGACAAGATGCAGCGAAATATGCCAGGCAATAAATCGTGCAATCTATTGTTTGTGTCTTCGTTATTCAAATTCACTACGGGAAAACATTGTTTTGAATACAAACAATGTTGCAGCTTTTCTATGCCTTGATTATACGTAAAGAATTCGCACTTAAAACTATGGCTGCAATGGACATAGAGCAGAGAATGCTTTTCAGACTATACCAGCACTTGATCCTTTCAGCGATTGATTATGGACTAGGACTGCTCACTGTCTCAAAGAGTCAGCTGGTGAGATTGGAGCGCATACAGAATGAGGCTATGCGGGTCATTCTGGGATGCACCAGAGACACCCCAGTGGTGTGTATGCGTTACATCCTTGGTTTGCCGACTGTTGCTGGTAGGCTCAAGGTGATGCAGGCGAAGGCATACCTCAGAGTAGCTGCTGACACAGATCACCCGTTGCATGAGGCGCTGGACGCAGTTAAGGGCCAGCGACTGATAAGAGGGAAATCATGGATGGCTCAGGCGGAGGATACGATCAGACAGGTGTGCCCCTTGGAGAACATTAGGCGAGGAGAGGAGTGGGTCAGAGTGCCAGCGGAGCAGTTAGACTTGTGCAGAGTTATAATCACATTGAGCTGGGAGTGCAGGGAGTGGCCAGCAGGGGCCACGGAAGTGGAAATCCTGCAACTAATTCAGGATAATGCTCGCCCGGGTGATGTGATTATCTACACAGATGGTTCGGTGTTGAGAGGTAGTAGAAGTGCCTGGGGGTTCTTGGCAAAGGCTAATGGTCGACGTTTGGTGCAGGAGAGCCTGGCATATGATACCACAACATCTAGCTTAAGAATGGAGGTGGAGGCAGTCAGTGCAGCTTTCCGCTGGATGGAGAATACGATACACACACACATCGTGATTGTAACTGACTCAGAAAGCATGCTAAGTAGGGTGAGGACAGGCAAGCTTCGTGCAGAGTGGCTTGCTTCGCTTCGGAATTCACGGGTGGCAAGCATCGTCTGGATCTTTTCTCCTGGGCATGCCGGTGTGCTGGGGAATGAACAGGCAGACAGATTGGCTGGCTCTGCAAAACTTGGTGGAGTATTGATGCATGATAAGGCAGACGTGGTTGCGGCCTTGTGTGAGCACGTGTACACCTCGGAGGAGCAAATGGATCACCATGGTCTGGCAAGAATGCGACAGCGAGGAGTGACGAGGGGATCTGGCCAATGCTCGACGCTTAGAGGAAAGGCGAGACGCACATATAATCAGATTGCTACTGGTACTATTGGGGTTGGAACTCTTCGCTGGCTTCTGAGGATGGGGACGGAGCGCTTATGGGAATGCCCCGAATGCTGTGATATCGGTTCCTAAATAAATAAATAAATAAATCAATCAATCAATCAAAAGAATTTCAGAATGTATGCTTTCTTGGAAACTCCATGCATTCATTTTGTTTATGTGATAATAGATCTCCTGGAGTCATGGTGGCATTGTGCTTAGTGTCCTTGCCTGTCAAGACGGTGGTCTTGATTTGAACCCCAGTATTTTTTTCAACCATTTTGACTCTAAGGGTTGATCCAGGATAATAAAAAATTGGCTACCAGAACATGTTCAGAATTTTCTAGGAATTGTTTGAAATAGAATGGTGATGAGAGAACAAACTGGTCTCATTTGTCATGGCCTACAACATGCGAAGACCTAACACTTCACACTTCAATGGCAGTATCTGCTATGGAATAAAAATATAAAATGTCCCGAAGCATTTTCCTGCTATGGGTCTGTGATGTGATAGGGCCGTTACATTTTGTAGGCTGAGTGCACGGAGGATTAGGTGGTCAGTCTTTCCATAAATTAGCGAGATAGTGAGTATAGGCATCGAACCCTCAACTGATCCTGCTCATGACACCAGTACAGCTCCATATTAATTACGCTAATACACTTATTAACTGTTGGGACAACCTTTATCTTAAAAATTTACTGGCTCTGCTGTAATGCTAATTAATTTGTCTTTCATTTTGAAATTTTCTTCAGAAGAATATTAATCCCCTAATTGGTTTAATTATTTATTGTAACTCTAGGAATTGCTTGAAGCATTGAAAGCCCTCTCCAGTTTCTTCACTGAAAACAGTTTACGGAACCGGCGCAATTTGCGCAGTGACATTGAAAAAAGAAGTCTTGCAATAAATGAAGAGTTCCTGGAAGCTTTCCAAGCTGTGAAAGAGGTATTTTGTGCAACTTTATTGTTATTGTTATCTAGATCTAAAATGGACCCTCACAAAAGGCAGACACTAGTAATGGTACAAAATAACTTTGAAATCATGGTAAAAACAATCTGAGGTGTAGTCAAATTTGTGAGTTTGTTGATTCGAACGCTTCTAAATATATATTTGCTGTGATGAAAAGGTTGCAAACGCAATTCAAAATCTTACATGCCATGTTCAAAACACAATGCTGGTTTTTATACAAAGATGTGAGTACCAGTCATTGACAAAGCAATGACAAACTACTAAATGCAAACTTGCCAAGAAATCACAACCAGCAAAAAACAAAAAAAGCTGAAGTTGACTGTGACACCTTGTAAAGGAGACTAACTTATTATTAATGAACTGCATGACTGGTTTCAAACTTAGTCGTCTTCTAACTTTCTCATTCCCAATTCTATCTCTCATGGTTACTCCTGCACCACTTCTAAGGCATCTCATCTCTGTCATTATGCTTTTAAGCATCCATGTTTGACACTGGTAGCATAATGTCAACCCAAAAAATAGTTCTGTTGAGATTTGCTGTAGAGCTTACAGGTACTATTAAGACACTGTACTGATCAGCTGTTCATGTTGGTAAGTATTTGTGCAAAAGCCACTAATCATGATCAAGGCTACAAAGGGTTTGATGTAAGTTATTTGAGGGCCTATCCCTCATTAGGAGATGAAAAGTAGAAGAAGACATATTTGGTGTGTGGTTGTTGATTTCATACTTATTCTCTCTAACATTGTTTCAAGCCATTTTGATAATTGATTTTTGCCTTCTCAAGCTACGAGGGGAAGTCAATAAGGAAGTCACAAATGGCTGTAGAAAAGTAACTAAATATGATAACTTGAAACCAGTTTATTTTTATACATACAGTGATCCTTTATTTCTCAACGCAGTTTCCACCAACATTGATGCACTTATCCCATCATTTTATCAGTCCTCCTAAACTGGCTGCATAGAACTGCGTGCTCTGTTTTCTAAACCACGTTTTCACTTCACATTCAACTTCAGCGTCATTCGCAATATGTCTCCCACCAAGGTGGGTTTTCAGTGGACAAAAAATGGTGGAAATCGCTAGGGGCTAAGTCGGGACTGTACTTCCCTCTTAGTTGGTTAATTTGCTCTTGAGTTAATCGAGCCATATGTATTTTGGCATTGTCATGAAGAAGCAACATGCCTCTTGTCAGCAGGCCTTGAGAAAATTTTTCTACCCAGCTATGCACCACTTTAGAGGACAAACATTTGTCAGCATAAACAGGAAGCATTTCCTTATGAATGTCCTTTGCAGGCAGTCCTTTTGTCCATAAAAAATGCACAACAGCATGTTGCTCTTTGGTTGTACACTCCATAAGTACAGTCGCCATTTTGTTTATGCGCTGCACTTGCGCATGAGACACCTAGCGTCACCTGACGAACGGGAATATAAAGTTTGATGTTGCTGTCACCTAATGACACCTGTAGAAAACACCAACTACATTTACCTGCCATCCCACAGAACTGTGTGACTTACTTATTGACTCACCCTTGTATGTTAATAATTGATTGTTTCTTCTCAAACTATGTTGATAATTGATGGTGTCTTCTCACTGCAGCAACTGGATAGTGTCTATTCTGATGTCCAGGCTATGAATGAATGCTGTCAGGACATGACAAACAGGCTGAAGGTATTTTGGGCTGAATATGTGTTCTTATGGTGAAATTTAGCTGTTAAGTATATCCTTCTTGGGAGCTGCGGTAATGTGAGGGATATCCTGCATGCCTGGTGGTCATGTGTTCAAATCCAAGAGGATGGGGGGGAGGGGGGGAATTGACGTGGACTCAATCTACATTGGGGTGTATTTAAAAAAACTGACCTGGACTCAATCTACATTGGGGCGTATTAAAAAAAATTGACCTGGACTCAATCTAAATTGGGGCATATTTTTTTTTAAAAATGACCTGGATTCAATCTACATTGGGGCGTATTAAAAACATGGACCTGAACTCCCACGTTGACCCAGCCTAAAATAGGTACCAGGAAGTAAAGTTAGGCAGCCGACGTGGCACTGACCACATCACCCACCAAAGACTGATTGATTGGTCTATAAAAATATTCATCTAGCAACATATGTCCAGTGCATCTGAAGGTGTGAAAAAGGGTCCTGAACTTTTTTTCATGACTCTGGCCCACTCAGTCTAAAACGGGTTCCAGGGAATGTTATGGGAAGTAAAGGCGACTGGCATGAATTTGACATCACCCGCTGATTGCTGATTGGTCTATACAAATATGAAGCCAGCACCATATTTCCCACACATTTCAAGGTGTGGGAAAAGGCCTTTACCATATAATTCTTAAATGAGATTTATAATGTGAGCTGAGTCAGTTTCCGTACAACTTGGCATATTGAGAAAATGGTGCTAGGCCTATATATTAGTGACCAAACAGCACTGATGGCTGATGTGGTCAATATTATGTGGGCCACGTTATCGCCCATAAAATTTTCTGTTACTCATGCCATGGGGCTGAGTCAGCCCTAGAGTAATGTAAAGTCAACAGTCAGTAAGGGACCCGTTTACACACCTGGAGGTAGTTTGGGTATATGGTGCTGTTCCCACATTTGGTGATCTGGTCAATATCATGCAGACTGCCTTTACTTCCCTGGACATTTCCTGGTGCCGACTTTACACTGGGTCAACCTGGGAGCCCAGCTCAATAAAAAAAAAGATCTGCCTTTATAGAGATTTGAACTCATTACCGCTGGACTGGCAGGCAAGCATTCTAGCATTCTAGCCACTATGCTACTTTGGCTCTCCTATAATGATGTGTTATGTTAAGGGAGATTTGAATTCAAGACTGCTGGGTTGGCAGATAAGACATTAGCCATTGTGTTACTGCAGGACTTCCGGTCGCTAACATGGCGGTTAGGCGTTGAACCGTTAAGGCCTGTGGCGTGTTTATGCTTGCAGCTACGGTTTGCAATCGCATTTTCCTCATGTTGGACTGGTAGTACATGGTTCCGTCGCCCTGCTACTGAGTGAGTGCGTGGGTGACACTGTGAGCTGTGAAATTCGCGGGGAATGCTTTTACATCTGTCCTGTACAGTGACCTGCATGTTCGGAACAATGGCTACCGGCTGTTGCTGAATTGACTGAGTTGCCTTTTCGGTTCACGAGTGCGTTTTTCAGGAGACTCCCGGGAGTCGGTGCTGAAGCTGCGGAGTTTGTGCTTTGTGTGACACTTTCGGCGTGTCGCCCTGCGGTAAAAGACCGAGCCATGTGAGAAAACCCGGGTCAGTGAGGTCTTTCTGGTGACTGCCGAGTCCATCGACGATGAACTGTGGTTTTCGTGGATTAATTTTGTGTTGGCATTCTGGCGGCGGCATTATGCACAGTGTACCTCTGCGGGCTGTTGGATTGCCGAGACTCTAGCCTATTCCACTTTTCACATTGGACAGTGGGGAGCATTTTGTTTAATATTCACTGGCACAGGAACGGAGCATAATGGGGACAACCCGTTGCCGTGAAGATGGAACCTCGACTAACTAACTAACTAACTAACTACTGCAGGTATGCATACTAAAAGAGACAAGTAAACCACACTCAAAGAGTTAATCTTAGTATAGTGTTTCTTTCTGTTTTTAAATAGTCCTCCACAGACTGAGATAATATAATTTATGTGTTCATGTTATCATTACAGGCGGCAAAGGCAAATACACACCATCTGATTTCACAGACTACATCACTGCACAATGAGAGGTTCTTTGTTTTGTTAAGATTTTCTTTACATTGTGTTAAGTGAATTTATAAGTAATAAGAGGCGGGGGAATTTAGAAGTGAGAGAAATAGAGAGATTTAGAAGTGAGAGTGAGAGAGAGATTTAGAAGTGAGATAGAGATTTAGAGGTGAGAGAGATTTAGAAGTGATAAAGAGATTTAGAAGAGAGAGAGAGATAGAAATGAGAAAGATTTAGAAGTGGAGATAGAGATTTAGAGGTAAGAGAGATTTAGAAGTGAGAGAAAGGTTTAGAAGTGAGAGAGATTTTGAAGTGATAAAGAGATTTAGAAGAGAGAGAGATATATAAATGAGAGAGATTTAGAAGTGGAGATTGAAAACAGTTAACAGAAATTAATGAAATTGTTAAATGGAGGTGACCACTGATAAGCTGGGATAGAAATTAGTTCACAGAAATGTTACCCAGTAAGAGAGACAAACAGAAGGAACTTTTTCAGTTGAAGTCATTATCAAAGAACTAACATGTATTTAGTGAAATAACATCATTGCCATCAAGTTTCAACTGTGCAATGAAGATCAAGTAGTCTCAAACATCAATTATTCTACATCTTCACAGTTCACTCATACAGGCTTCTTCCAATCCATCAGTTGATGCTGTCCCCCCACATGTCACATTGTCTTTCTCTTGCATGCTTTCTTAACACTTTTCCCTCCAGCATGTCCTTTAATGATGGGGCTATTTCTGTTAATATGACTATAGTAACTTAGTTGTCTGATCTTCATCTCTGTGTACATTTATTTAAAAATTTGTGTTTTATTATATTTTGTATGTGTGATTTATTATTTTCAGATTAATAAATTTCAATCAAATATAAATTTAGTGACGTACATTTAATTTGTCTTGTATATCTACTACCTGGAGATGTGATAGTGCTGTGGTATGTGTGCTTGATAGTGCTGTGGTATGTGTGCTTGTTTGTTAGCCCTGTGGTTTGATGATTTAATGTTCAATTATTAGTAGTGGCAGGCTGGATTTGGTTTTTACTAGTTTAAAAACAGGTTGAAATGCTGGAGGACTGACTTCATTGCACCAAGTTTTATCCTGTATAGCTCAGTCTCTTTCTGCAGAGCAGCTAACCACCCTTCAAAAGCGTCACACAGAGCAGTAACTGCTTTACCCCAGTGATGAACCCTAGGGGTCTCAGAAAAAATTGCACTTACAAACCGAATGATGAAGTCTGAAAACAACTTCTGAGCATAAGGCAGGCAGCTTCAGCACTTTGCCACAGAGATGTTTGTTCTGACTAGCATATCATTGGACAAAACAACACACCAACAGAGCAAGCAGATCTATTGGCTTCAAGAGCACTGGTAGTTAGAACATTCGAGATAGACAAGAGAGACATTCTGAAGACTAACTATGAATGACTGCTAGTTAAAAATGCATTAACAGAGGAATCAAGGCATTTAAGGATGCATGGGTTTGGATTTAAGTGGAGCTCCCGCAGGGAAGAACGTGTGAGGGATGAATTTGATGTGTTTACAACAGAGTTTGAAACGATCATCATTTGCACTCTACGACATTTGCTGTGGGAGATGGGGCATCTGTAGGTTTGCCCAAAGTGTTATGGAATCTTAATGACAAGTATATGCACACTTCACATCTCTGCAATAGTGGCTGTTATAGGAGTACTTGTTTTCTAGTTCCCGAAGCTAGTGAAAAGCACATAATTATCTTTTTAGTGTCAATGGCCTAGTCCCTTAAAAGATGAAGTTAGTGAAAAGCACCTAATTTAATTATCTTTTAGTGTCATTGACCTAGTTCATTAAAAGATGAAGTTAGAGGAAAGCACATCATTTAGTTGTCTTTTTAGTAACATTGTTAATAATATACATTAATTTTTGTTCCTTTGTTCCTACAGCCAAAAACTGCAAGTGAAAGAGCAGGTAGCACATGCATTTCTGGATAAGTTTCAACTGAAACCAGAAGAAATCAAAATTCTCAGAGGCACCAGGGATGGAGCCTTGCAACCTGTGAGTTTTGTTTTTTGACATCAGCAGTTTACGAATAACTTGCAACCATATTGATGTACATGCATTGGTTGTGATTAAACATATATCTAATTAATACAAATTATCACTTAGAGAATGTAGTGACCCTGAAAACCCTTGAAAAACAAAGAAGAGCCTTGAAATAATAAGTGTTTACAAATAATAAAAAGGTGTGAGCTCTTGAAGTTAAAAAATTGAAGCCTGAAAAATCAAAAGGAAAATCATAGGCAAAACATATGTCATACTCTGTAAATGTTTTTTTTTAAAATCTGGTTTCTTCTCTAAGATATGAGATAGATTTGATGAATAAATATGGTGTATGCTTGGTTGACAAGATTCCATCCTATTGTGTTTATCAGGAAATGAGAAGAGAGACAAATTGGCACAAAACTAGATTTTTCAGTTACATATTACAAAAAGAACAAATATGAAAAAAATCACTCTTAAAGTCACCTGTTCAACTACAGGATGACTTTTATCTATTGGACAAGACTAGACAAGTTACTATCTTTAAGACTAGACACATTACTATCTTTAGATGTAGAACAAGACACAACAGATTCAATAGGCTCATGTGCACAAAGCTAAAGATAGGTTCTATGAAAAATGTGCATGCCAGAAAGTACCTCAGACTCCAGAACACATACAACAACAATGTACCGACTACAGTTTGGGAAGGTTCTTTCTATGGCCGAATGAAATAACCCTGGAACTGTGGAAGCCTGCAAGAATTGCAGAAGACAGTGCATTTCATGGAGGAAATAAATTGCAGATATGCTGGTTCCAAATGAATGAGAAGAAGAAGAAGATCCAGCACAATTACTGATAATGCCATCTTTGAAAGAGTCATAATAGACTTTTATCATTCTTGAAAAAGACTTCATGCAATTTTCTACAATTGCTGAATAATTACTCTATTATTTGCAGGAGTTTTTTAAAGCTTTGACAAGAGTGAAGCAGATTCATAGTGATTGTAAGATTCTTCTGCGAACTAATCATCAGACTGCAGGGTAAGATTTATTTAGACTGCAACTTTTAAGTATTAACGTTTATTAATATGGCAATCAAACATTACGTTTGTGGAGGAGCAGGAGCAGAATTAACAAAAGGAAGTAACTAAGGTCCACCTGTACTAAATAAATAAATCACTGATGCTATGAAGCTGTTGGATGATATCTGCAACAGTGGTTACATACCTAGTGATATGAAGAAATCTGTATTATTATTATTGTTTTATTGCACTCGTTTTGAACTCAAGCGTAGTCCGTACACATGCTACTACTTCTAGTACACTGGACTGATTTTTGCTTCTTCCCATATTATCAGCGACCTTCGCCATCAGGCGAACCAACTCCGACTTCAGAGATACTTGTAACTTATGATCCCACGTCAAGGACGAGAAGTCAAAATTTTAGTCCACCTGACCGGTGTAGAGGTTGAACCGACTACCTTGACATCAGCACACCAAATGAGCACTCTTATCCATTTGGCCATGCTGACCTGTGAAATCTGTATTTATAATTGTATCCAAAAGTCCGGGAGCAGTTGAATGCTGGGAATTTCTTACAGTCAGCCTCATGGGCCATGTCACCAGATTTCTACTCAGAATTATAATGAGAAGAACAGGAAGACAAATACAGCTGGAGATTAGTGAAGAACAGTATGCATTTGTTGAAAAAAAAAAAAGAAGACAATATATGCATTCTGAACACTAGTGGAGAAATGAATTATGACACAGAAAAACCTATACTTGAAGTTTATAGATTATACCCAGGCATTTAATTTAATATTAGTAAAACATCAAAATGGTGGAGGGTATTAAAATTGATTGGAAAGATCGAACAATTGTTTTGCAAGAAACAAGTAGCAGCAATTAAAATGGGAAATAAAGTGGGCTGTTATGAACAGATAAAGCAAGGAGTTAGACAAGAATGCGTTTTTTCACCATTTCCCTTCTCTCACTGTAGCAGAATAATGAAAGAAATCAATGATATACCAGGACTAATAATAGTTGGAGAAGGGTCTCCCCCAAAAAAATTGCACTCTTGAGCTGAATGATGGATACCGAAAAGGGACCCAAGACCTTTGTAGCACAAAGGCAGGCAACTTGTCCACTGTGCCACAGTGAACCCCGTACTTCAATGTATAATACCGGTACATGTAAATGTGTCTGCTAGTTTAATCCGGTAAATTTTAGGCTTCTTGTTAGCATTACACATCCACTGTTATTGATCCACGTTGCAATTACTTTTAGCAACCAAGACAAACTTAGCCTAGAAAATGTAGCCACTTATTTCTTGCAACAAGGCACATAGCTAACTTACAGGAGTATATCATAGTTGGAAGACCAGCTTTTTTTCAGATTCAAGACAATGTTGTTATTATTACTGTAATGTCATGTTAATTTATATAATTTTAGTCTGGAAATCATGGAATCCATGGCCCTTCACCAGGAATCTGCATATGAAAGGCTTTACAGATGGACACAAAGTAAGGCATTTCTGATTGTTTCATTTAGTTCTTAATGAAGAAGTTCATTGAAGCATTTGGATTACTCAGTGTATGAGCCAGCATTATGTTATAGAACTCTGTTATGTTTCCTTCATGCCACACTTCTGGAAAATTAAAAAAAAATTCACCACATTAATTTTCCAAGAATAACTATTTTAGGGTTTTATTTGTGATTCATAAGTTAGCTGTTGTGATTCATGGCCATTATGGTCAATAATTTAGCAGTACTTGTTATCATGTTATGGTTGATAGCTTTTATGGTCCATAATTATTATGATCTAGAGTCGTTATGGTGCTTAAGTTAGTTGTTGTGGTCCATAGCCTTGATGATTACGAGCACTTTACACAGTTTGCTAAACAAAAAAATGGAACAATAAAGATTCTGAGCAAATTACTTCATAAACCTGAAAGTAAAAATATTTATTTAAAAAGAAATCTTTTGAGACATTTCTATTCTCTCTCACCACAATGGTGTTTACTTAAAAGATATAGAGAATCCATGAAGTCAGTATAATTAAATTGCAAAATGAAAGATGGTTACTGCAGCAGAATCTGGTAACATAAAATATCACAGTTAAGGTAAGAGAGATCTGCAGAGAAACAACACATTCAGACTCTATTACTGTATTCGTCTTCAACTGCCTTACATATCCCAATGGAGTATAAACCTTCTACCAGCTCACACCAAGCCAGTATGTAGAATTGTATATGAGTGGATGAATTTTGCAGCTAAAGTTTTCTGCAAAATGAGATAACAAGTCTCACACCATCCTGACTTAGTCACATGGTAGGTTACAGTTACAGTTCTTTGCTTCCCTTGTGGGATCCAATAACACATGGGTGCTCAGTACTGTAGCTCATACATAAATATGCAGAGTTTGTATTCATTGAAATTTGTCAGGATTTTACTTCTTCTTTTGTTTGTTTGAAATTTGTCCTATCTGCAGTGTTATCTCTTGTATGCATTTCAGTCTTTTCTAGTTCACTCAGTGGTCCATAAAGTATATCTCCCATTGTTGTTTCTCTAGGCCAGAAGGTTTGCATAGGTATGTTGTATTTTGGGCAATCTTGGAATGTGTGATCTGCTGTCTGTGGCACCAATCCACATGAGCAGACTGATTCGCCAATCTTGAATTTTGTATACATGTGGTTGCATAATCTACTGTAGTGGTTCTCAACCAGTGGGGAATTCCCCCCAAGGGGGAATTTTAGGGTTTCCAAGGGGGGAATTAAGACCACAGATTGGCAGACTCAAAATGGCTTCAGGCACAATATCCTGGTTTTCTATTGAGCATTTTGTTTGATTAGCACAATTTTCTGGCATTCTGGTGTTGTGTATTAAGTGACAATTCTTTGACGTTTTAACTGTTTGTTTATTGTAATATGATTATAATTTGGTGTGTTAATAAAATATTGTGAATATAAAAAATGCACCTTTTGATGCTGACAATTTTGCTTGTGGATTAGCTTCCCATATTACATCATGACATATAGTGAAAGGGTGCATGGGCCAAAAAAGGTTGAGAACCACTGACCTATTGTGTCCTGTTCTGAAGTGCAGAATAATGTTAATCATATTTTGAGGTGGTGTTGGTGGCTTTCTGATTGATTTGATCATTCTTGTCTTTTGGTGGTATGTAACAGGCACATCAGGTTGTTCTGTTGCTCCTTTTTTTTCATCTGGTTGGTCAGCTCTCTTCGATATGCTGATGATACAGTATTTCTATCCACAACACAGAATGGTATAGAAAACCTAATAACCTTAACCCAATTGAACAGTGAAAATCACAACTTATAATATCTTAACATAGCAAAAACGAAGATAATGCGTACAGACAAAACTATTATGGAGAAAGAAATATATGTTAATGAGGAAAAATTTAGGTGGTGGACAATTTTGAATATCTTGGATCATTGATTACCAACAATGGTGACACAATGAAAGAAATTAAAAGACGAATATCTGTTGCTCTTCAAAGACTAAAACAACTGAATAGATTGTGGAGAGGGACAGACAGAATTAAAAAATTAGATTTTTAAGAGCATGCATCTTTCCCATTGCAACATACACCTGTAAGACCTGGACACTTACTAAACAAGCTGAACAGTGCATAAATGCTTTGAATAAACATGTTATAGATGAGTTCTAAGAATATCTTGGATAAAGAAAATAACAAATGCATCAGTACTTCAAGAGCTGAGTATTGAAGAAGGTTCACTATTAAAGATGATAAAACAAAGAAAATCAAAATATTTTGGTCACTTGCAACGTCACAACGATTTGGAGAGAACAATAATGGAGGGGTATATGCCTGGGAAGAGAGGAAGAGGAAGGTCAAAGAGAAAATGGGTGCAGTATATGGCGGATGATCGCCAGATGGGTGTATTGGATGTGGGACATCTTGCTTATGATCGAGAGATTTTCCGGAAGGTTGTTATGGAATCGAGGTTCTGCAAAGGACATGCTACTGAATGAATGAATGAATGAATGAATGGTCAGCTCTCTCATTTTCAGGTACTCCACAGTGAGATGGTTTCCACTGTATGGTGACCTTACACTGGCTGGCCAGTTCAGATAATAGTGTCCGTAGTGCTGGCAATTACCCAGACTGGAGGGTCACAATTACTCATTTTGCACGTGTTAATAGCACCACAGGCTGTGTACCATGGTTGTTATTCAGTAATTTCTCTGTTGCTATCTTGATTGCCTGGATTTCCACATCTTAGCTGTGGCAATACTTTTCAGGATTTTTTATCCAACATCAATGTCAGAGCACACAGGGCAAGCCCATACATGCTTTTTCTTCTTTTTTCAGAGTCTCTCTCCAGGATTACTACTTATACAGTCTGTTATATTTTTGTAGTTGAATGATGGTCACAGCAGAAGAAGACTGAAAAGGCCAGGGTTGATTAGTTTTTGTTCTGCTTTCAGATCAGTGCCGGCTGGTAACTCAAGACACACCCGATGTTAGCTCACTTCTTTGTCAGGCTATGGAAGCCCTGCAGGACAGACCTGTGCTGTTGAAGTATGTTCTGTTTTTATTGTATTCAGATATGTTATGCTGCCCTCAACTAGATTCAAAGGTACAGTGGAACCTCGCTTAACGAGCATAATTCGTTCCAGAACCTTACTTGTAAAGCAAAACACTCGTTAAGCGAAACAGTTTTTCCCATACAAATTAATGTAAAATACGATAGTGTGTTCCATGTCGAAAAAATACTCAAGATATTTTGTATAACGTTTATTCAATGAAAATTATATATGCATTGTTAAGGAGCGTGATTCATCTTCCTCTTCTATCGCGGAATGAACAAACATGGAATGAGAATTCGATTTGTAGAAAAAAAAAATTGAAATAATTTATAATACATACCTAATTCTGTTTTACTAGAAAGCTGTCTAGAGAAATTTGTTTTTGCCGACGCTTCAGAATTTGGTGGAAATGCGACACAGCATTATCATTAAATAAATTAGTAGCTCTCATAGCCACTGCCTTAATATGGTGATGGTTCTCAATGTATGATAGTTTCCCATGCTTTCAGCATTTCTCTTATTGCGCCAGAAGATTGTTGGTTTGCTGTTACCTTCTCCTCCTCCTCGACAAACTCTCCTCCGAAACTTCTTGCTGTGAAACACAATGTAATTCCATAAGCTCTTCGGTGGTCAGCTCTTGGCTATGTTCTTCCACAAGCTCATCGATATCTTTGTTATCCACCTCCAGTCCCATGATCTTGGCCAAAGACACAATCTCGTTGACTACAGGCTCCACAGGTACTGTCTCAAACCCCTCAAAGTCACATTCGACAACGCTCTCCGGCCAAAGCTTCTTCCAAGCAGAAGTGAGGGTTCTCTTGGTAACCCCTTCCCACGCCTTTTCGATCATCTTGAGGCAGGCAACGATGTGGAAGTGATATTTCCAAAACTCTCTGAGAGTGAGATTGGTCCCTTCAGTCCCTCAAAACAACGCTTGAAGAGCGCTTTAGTGTAGAGCTTTTTAAAGTTAGAAATAACCTGCTGGTCCATGGGCTTGAGTAATGGAGTAGTGTTGGGAGGCAGAAACTGGATCTTGATGAATTTAAATTCTCCAAGAAGGTCATCTTGTAGTCCTGGAGGATAGGCAGGAGCGTTGTCCATAACAAGCAAGTTTCGGAGTGGTAGATTCATCTCAAGCAAATATTTTTTCACAGAAGGACCAAACACACTTCATTGATCCAATCAGTAAAAAGGTCATGTGTTACCCAAACCTTGTTGTTGGACCTCCACATCACATTTAGCCTGCTCTTCTGAACATTACAGTTCTTGAAGGCTCGTGGAGTTTCTGAATGGTAAACAAGCAGCGGTTTAATTTTGAAATCGCTGTTTGTATTGGCACAAAATAGCAGCGTGAGACGGTCTTTCATTGGCGTGTGGCCGAGTAATGCAGTCTCCTCTGCTGTTATATAGGTTCGCTTCAGCATATTTTTCCAAAAGAGACCCGTTTCGTCACCTGTTGCGGCAGGTAACCCTAAGAATCTACGAGCTTCTTGAAGTTGCCGATGAAGTTCTCTGCTGCCTTTACGTCGGAGCTTGCTGCTTCACCGTGCCTCACAACGCTGTGGATGCCGGTTCTTCTCTTAAACTTTTCGAACCACCCACAACTTCCCTTAAATACTTCTTCTTCAGCCGTTGATGATCCTGGAGTCTTCTTAATGAGGTCGGTGAAAATCACTTTCGCCTTCTCACAAATGATGTTCTCATTAATAGTGTCGCCTTGCAGTTGCTTTTCGTTTATCCATATGAGAAGCAACCTCTGAACATCATCGAGAATACGTAACCGTTGTGTAGATATTCTTGTCACTCCCTTTGAAGCATCTACCTCTTTAATCTTGTCCTTGTTATTGAGGATAGTGCAAATCGTTGATGTAGACCGATTGTATGTGAGTGCTAGATGAGCCACGCTCTCACCTTGTTCTCGCTTTTCAATGATTTTATGTTTCATTTCCACGGTTATTTTTATTCTCTTATGGCTGTCTCCTTGCGGCTTTTTCTTTGGGGACATTTTTGCAAGGGTTATTAAACTTTGCACACACAAAATCACAAATAATATGTCTGAACAAAAGTTTGGAAAAATATGTGATCACAAGCGGCACTAAGATCCTAGCGGAACGAGTGCGAAACACAGACTGAAATCCAAGCACGCTGTCAGCAGCAGGTTTGCAGCTAACGCATGCGTTTCTCGGATTGGCTGATTTTGAGACGTCAAGCGACTGCAGCGCTCTGTAATTCTGGCCCTATATAGAGTGATGTTCTGCAAAGAATCGACTGCATGATGATGAGGCCGTGCTGGCTGCTGCTACTCTGACAGAATTTCAGGATTAGAATACCCACCCACAACAGACATTATATGTGTGGATTCTGGTGTACACATTGGGATCCTCTCCCACAATACAGAGTTAATTCATGAGAATGTGAACATCTTACTATGATTAGGAGAAATGAACACTAATGGATAGTTTCACAATGCTATGAACATGACCCTTGTGTTCAGTTCATAAAATATAAGAATTGCAATTAACATCTTAAATTGAATGTCATTGTTCCATTTGTGTTGATGGATGATTGTGTTGATGTTTTTGGCATCTTGTCTTTTCTGACACTCTTATTTCCATTTGGAACCCCAATCAACACTCAATGATTGATGCGGTCAGTATCACGATAGTTGCCTTTACCTCCCAGGATATTTTCTGGTAATTATTTTAGGCTGGGTCAACCTGAGAGCCCAGTGACTGAAAACATGTCCTCACCCAAACTAGATTTGGATAAATGACATCCAGGCCTATAGATAAGTGTACTAGTCATTGTGCTGATGCAGCGCAGCCCATTTAATAGATACACGCACACATGCACGCACACGTGTGTGTGTGTTAGTGTAGTTGATACTCTAATGTCATAAGTGCCAGAGCCGAGGGTTCAACACCTATGTTCATCAGCCACTAACAGGAAAAGCCTGGCCATCTTTTCCTCCGTGCATTCAGGCCAACAAAATGTCATGGCCCTATCACATCACACATCCATAGCAGGTTCCTACACACACACACACTCACGCTTGCACACAGAGAGAGAGAGAGAGAGGGAGATGTTCATTTGTTATCATTTTCACAGATATTCCCTGGACGAGTTTGGCAAGGCTCGGAGAAGTGCAGTTGTCCGGGGTTTCATAGATGCGCTTACAAGAGGAGGTAGTATCATGTTTCATTCAGTATTTTATTGGTTCTTTTTTTACATGCCTGTTTATAGGAAACATCCTAGCCCGAACTAGCAACCTTTAATCCTGTCAGCCCAGAAACACCTCCCTGTCGACACCAGCAATGGTACATCTGCTGTGAAAGGTAAAGATAGTCCCATACCATATTCTGCCACTGGGGTGTTTAGTGTAGGCCTTTACATATTCTAGTCCAGAATATATGAGGTTAGATGGCTAGTTCCCTTCCTCACACCTTTACTGCCAAGAAAATATTGTACATTCCTTGATGTTCTCACGCAAAGATTTTCTCTGTCCTTCTCTTCTCCACTTGCCTTCAGCTGTCCCCTGGAGGGATTTTTAAAGACATTCATCATGGGTTACATGTCCAAATTGGCAAGCTTTCAGAACTTCACTGTTGATAGAAATTGTTCTGTGTTTCAGATCCTTATTGTAATGTTGGTATTATCAGTATTTGATTTATGTGTTTGTCAAAACAATGTTTTCCCGTAGTAAATTTGAATAATGACGACACAAACAATAGATTGCATGATTTGTTTGCAGAAACCAACGTGATTAATCTTCATAAGCCATTTTTGTGCAAACAGAAAGACATGATAATCAGTTTAAAATTACCTATGTAGACAATTGAAATTACTGTGCGAACAATTGTATATTTCAGCTTGAAGGATTTCCAGTAATAAGATTTCCCCTGGTTTCTGGGTAGTGAGATCGGACGCCCGTGTGTATTGTTGTGCATGTAAAAAATCCCTTGGCAGTTGGAAATCGAAAAAGAGTAGCCTAACGGCGCTGCCCGGGCAAAATTTTGAGTTAAAAATCTACCCAAAGTATTTCAGGATCCTCGCCGATGCAACAGAGTTCGTGCATTGAGCTGAGTTTCTCCAGACTCAGGTTTGAGTTAGGAGGAAAACAGAGCACTTATGGGTTAAACCGTGTGCCATGATGTTGATCCAATGACTAAACTAAAACTAAACTTGAAGGATTTATCTATAGTCTGTTTGCTTTTGTCTGCCCCAATATAAAATTCCACATCTCAGTAATCAATTGAGGGGAAATAATGAGATTTAGCATATAACCTTATCATTATGTCCACCCAACAAAAAAAGTTTTGTTCTGGAGATTGTACGGCAGATTTCAAAGTTTGTTTATGTGCGGTACATAATTTACGGGACAGAGATGAAGTTCTTGTTATTAAATGTATTACGTCTTCACATGGAAACATTCATTCATTCATTCAGTAGCATGTCCTTTGCAGAACCTCGCTCCCATAACAACCTTCCGGAAAGCTTCTCGATCACAAGCAAGATGTCCCGCGTCTGATACACCCATCTGGAGATCAT
Organism: Cepaea nemoralis; assembly: GCA_014155875.1. Lineage (NCBI taxonomy): Eukaryota > Metazoa > Mollusca > Gastropoda > Stylommatophora > Helicidae > Cepaea > Cepaea nemoralis. The sequence continues at coordinate 368,770 of JACEFZ010027082.1, read as the reverse complement.
CCGCCACATCCTGCACCCATCTTCTCTTTGGCCTTCCTCTTCCTCTCTTCCCAGGCATATACCCTTCCATTATTGTTCTCTCCAAACCTTCGTGATGTTTCAAGTGACCAAAATTAGCGCTGAATAATTAATTTTCTCGTGGAACATGGGATTGGCCTTATGACAAGTGCCTCGCGTAGAGCCTTGTGTCGTCATCCGAACTGGCGGGAAATTACTGTAAAACAAGTTTGTTAGCAAGAAATCACTAGTTTTTCACCAAAACATCAAAGAAATGTCGCCGCTTTCCATGACTTAAGTTGCTTTTGGACCTATCAAAGACATATTCCTTGAGTGGGGGTAAATATAAGACGGCAGGAAAATTTAATAACGATGCAACAGACAGTTTTCAAAATAATTGATTGTGAATGAAGGCATTCATTTCTGGACAGACTATAGTTACTTTACTTCATTATTTGTGATTTCTGCATTATGTGTTTGTGTTTTCATTTCGTTTATGCCAGTTCTCTAATTTATTTTAATATTTGTTCATTATGTTATTCATCTGAATGTCTGTTTCAGGTCCAGGTGGCACACCACGACCTATCGAGCTCCATTCCCATGATCCCCTGCGATATGTAGGTGACATGTTAGCATGGTTGCATCAGACGTCAGCCTCAGAAAAAGAATACCTCCAATCATTACTGAAAAATTGCACAAGTAGGATAGGATTGTTTCCTGTATTTGTCTTATTTAAGTTAGTTGCATATCCTTTACAGTACGTCGCAATTAGCCTCAGCGTTTTATGACTGTGATTTCTTGGAAAATTTATGTTCAGTAGTTTGCCGTTGCTTTCTGAATGACTGGCACTCATACCATTTTATTAAAACCAACTCAAGGCGATCTGCTACCAAATTGCCAGTAGTCGTGTTTCAAACGCTGTATGCAGGATTCCAAATTGCATCCTTAACCCCTTTGCCACAGAGCCAGTAAGAATGCTTAATTTAAGAATGCTTAATTTAAGAATGCTTTATTTAATAATAATCATTGCCATCATTATCTTTATTGACTTCATAATGACTATAATCATCTTCATAATCACCACCACCGTAATAATGATAAAATAATACAATGTCATCAACATCATAATGATCACTATTATCATCATCATTATAGTCATAACACTTGCTATCACCATCATTCTAGTGATCATAAACATTATCATCATAATTTCCACCATTGTCACAATTATCATCATAATGATCACCATCATCATTGTTATCATTGTTATCATCATAATGATCACCATTATCACCATTACCATCACCATAATGATCACCATTGTCACCATGATCATCATCATAATGATCACCATCATCATTGTTATCATTATCATCATAATGATCATGATCATCATCATAATGATCACCATTATCGTCACCATAATGATCACCATTGTTACCATTATCATCATTATAATCATCACCATTATTATCATTGTGATGTCAAGGTGTTGGATGATAGCAGGACCGACTAGTGACAGAAGAGGGGCAAGGACTAATAGGACATAGAGACAGGACCTCTATAAAGGTATAGACAGAATAGAGGCAGCACCCAAGCTAGGACATAAGAACAGTAATAAGACTAGACTCGGGTGGGGACACTAATGTGTTATAGTTAGGACAACAGAGGGACCGACCCGAGAACAGGGGCGGGTACAATAGGTCACGGGGAATACCGTGACGACGTAAATTAGAATAAAACTTTAGAGGGTAACGAGTGCTAAGACGACAGTGCTGTGTTCAAAGGTCATTCCGCGCACTTCACAATCTTTCGTTCTCGCTACTGCGTTTCATTCCGGCCACAATTTCAATTGAACATTTAGCCGTACTTTGCTAATATCTTCAGGCGTGCGTTTGGGTATGCGTTCAATCCGTGGCTCTCACACAAATTCTGTCACACTACTTTACTATATATAATTTAATTCAGGCGTGCATTCGGGCACTTCTGACACCATTAGAATGTTGCCTGTCACAGTCTTGTGTTTACTCGCAATCAGGCAACGTTATCCGTACTTCAATCATAACTTCAGCTCGTACAGATGTTTTTATATGGAGTTTATTTCAGGCAAGCCTGACAATCACACAAGGCGTTATCTGCCTGACACATCAATATAATAATCGCCACTCGTCACAAAATATATAGATACACATCATCTAACATGATCACTCTCTCGTTAACATTGCATGCATTCACAACAATAGATAATGGCTTCAGAACAACACTACGTCCAGTCGGAAGGCCGTCCTGTCCCTGTCTGAAGCAGCTCAGGTTGTCGCTTGCCTACGTGGTCAAAACTCCCTCGTGGGGTTCGCAACTCTGCGTGCCGTTTCTCTTTGCACGCAGCACTGTCGTCTTAGCACTCGTTACCCTCTAAAGTTCTATTCTAGTTTACGTCGTCACGGTATTCCCCGTGACCTATTGTACCCGCCCCTGTTCTCGGGTCGGTCCCTCTGTTGTCCTAACTATAACACATTAGTGTCCCCACCCGAGTCTAGTCTTATTACTGTTTTTATGTCCTAGCTTGGGTGCTGCCTCTATTCTGTCTATACCTTTATAGAGGTCCTGTCTCTATGTCCTATTAGTCCTTGCCTCTCTTCTGTCACTAGTCGGTCCTGCTATCATCCAACACCTTGACAGTGATGATCATGATCATCATCATAATGACCACCATCATCATCATAATGACCACCATCATCATCATAATGACCACCATCATCATCATAATGACCACCATCATCATCATAATGACCACCATCATCATCATAATGACCACCATCATCATCATAATGACCACCATCATCATCATAATGACCACCATCATCATCATAATGACCACCATCATCATCATAATGACCACCAGTGTCACTGTTATCACCGTCATGATCACCATTGTTATCCTAATGATCATCATCATCATTATAATGATCATCATCAGCATCGTAATGATCATCATCAGCATCATAATGATCATCATCATCATAATCACCACCACCATCATCATAATGATCACTGTCATCATGATTATCATCATAGTGACCTTGATCATCATAATGAGTACCATCATCATCACATCATCATCATCATCATCATGTTATAACTATCATAATGGTAATTATTATTTTTATTTTCTGATAGAGTATAGTGTCTTTTATTCGGAAAGCGATTCCTGAAGCATTTCAAATGTTTCTGTAGTTATGTTTTCTGGACAAGGATTAATAGTCTATATAGGTGGGAATTATGATGCCAAGGTCAGATGTTGCTGTAGTAGTCTGAACTTGCCAGTGTTGACATATACTATGTTTGTGAATCATCTTTCCTCTACATTGGAGAGTAGTGGAAAATGTTTTCAGATTTTGTATGGTTTTTATTCTCTCTCTCTCTCTCTCTCTCTCTCTCTCTCTCTCTCTCTCTCTCTCTCTCTCTCTCTCTCTCTCTCTCTCTCTCTCTCTCTCTCTCTCTCTCTCTCTCTCTCTCTCTCATCCTCCCCTCCCCCCCCCCCCCTGTCTCTCTCTCTCTCTCTCTCTCTCTCTCTCTCCCTCTCATTCACTCAGTGTTTCTTTTCTCACACACATGCTAACATGCATACATACAAACATGTTCACACTCCTCTCCCCCTTTCTTTCTTTCTTTATTTTTTTCTTTCTTTCTTTCTTTCTTTCTTTCTTTCTTTCTTTCTTTCTTTCTTTCTTTCTTTCTTTCTTTCTTTCTTTCCTGAAATGTTTCTGTCATATTTTATATGGCATATTTCTTGACGTGTTTTAATTCCATGCTCTTGTAATTTCAGCGACTAGTTTTCAAATGGATGAAGTACTAGGACATATAACTGAAGGTGTTTGTACCCCATTTAAGGTATTTGTAGATTATTTTAGATGATAATCACTATATTACTCTGTAGTGTCACATATTTTCTATATTGTTGATTTATATAACATTACTTGTGTAAGTAAATCTGAACTTGTGTAAATCCATTGTGATAAACAACTTTCACCAGCCTCCAACTTTGAGACAAGAATTTCAGAGCAAGCAAAATTTCACAAACCATTGTTGTTAAACAAAAATGAAAAGATTTAGAGGTATGGTGTCTACTTTTGATTTTGAAAGTGCAGGGGTTGAATTCAACTGAGGTAAAATTCTCAGGGTAGTTTACTGAGGAAATGGGTTACTTCATAATGCTACCTGATTTCATACTCGTACCTGATCGCATACTTCCATCTGATCTCTTTCTTCCATATGATCTCATACATCCACCTGATCTCATTCTTCCATCTGATCTCATAATTCCATCTGACCTCATACTCCTGTTGGATCTCATACTTCCATTTGATCTCATACATCCATCTCATCTCATTCTTCCATCTGATGTCATACTTCCATCTGATCTCATACTTCCATCTGATCTCATACATCCACCTGATCTCATACATCCACCTGATCTCATACTCCATCTGATCTCATACTTCCATCTGATCTCATACTTCCATCTGACCTCATACTCCTGTTGGATCTCATACTTCCATTTGATCTCATACATCCATCTCATCTCATTCTTCCATCTGATGTCATACTTCCATCTGATCTCATACTTCCATCTGATGTCATACTTCCATCTGATCTCATACTTCCATCTGATCTCATACATCCACCTGATCTCATACATCCACCTGATCTCATACTTCCATCTGATCTCATACTTCCATCTGATCTCATACTTCCATCTGACCTCATACTCCTGTTGGATCTCATACTTCCATTTGATCTCATACATCCATCTCATCTCATTCTTCCATCTGATGTCATACTTCCATCTGATCTCATACTTCCATCTGATCTCATACTTCCATCTGATCTCATACATCCACCTGATCTCATACATCCACCTGATCTCATACATCCACCTGATCTCATACATCCACCTGATCTCATACTTCCATCTGATCTCATACTTCTGTTGGATCTCATACTTCCATTTGATCTCATACTTCCATCTGATCTCATACATCCACCTGATCTCATACATCCACCTGATCTCATACATCCACCTGATGTCATACTTCCATCTGATCTCATACTTCCATCTGATCTCATACTTCCATCTGACCTCATACTCCTGTTGGATCTCATACTTCCATTTGATCTCATACATCCACCTCATCTCATTCTTCCATCTGATCTCATAATTCCATCTGACCTCATACTCCTGTTGGATCTCATACTTCCATTTGATCTCATACATCCATCTCATCTCATTCTTCCATCTGATCTCATACATCCATCTGATCTAATTCTTCCATCTGATGTCATACTTCCATCTGACGTCATATTCCTGCCTGATCTCATATTTCCATCTGATCTCATACTCCTGCCTGATCGCATACTTCCATCTGATCTCATTCTTCCATCTGATCTGATATTTCCATCTGATCTCATACTCCTGCCTGATCGCATACTTCCATCTGATCTCATACTTCCATCTGATCTGATATTTCCATCTGATCTCATACTCCTGCCTGATCGCATACTTCCATCTGATCTCATTCTTCCATCTGATGTCATACTTTCATTTGATCTCATACTTCCATCTGACGTCATATTCCTGCCTGATCTCATATTTCCATCTGATCTCATACTCCTGCCTGATCGCATACTTCCATCTGATCTCATACTTCCATCTGATCTGATATTTCCATCTGATCTCATACTCCTGCCTGATCGCATACTTCCATCTGATGTCATACTTTCATTTGATCTCATACTTCCATATGTCATATTCCTGCCTGATCTCATATTTCCATCTGATCTCATACTCCTGCCTGATCGCATACTTCCATCTGATCTCATTCTTCCATCTGATCTGATATTTCCATCTGATCTCATACTCCTGCCTGATCGCATACTTCCATCTGATCTCATTCTTCCATCTGATCTCATACTCCTGCCTGATCGCATACTTCCATCTGATCTCATACTTCCAACTGATCTGATATTTCCATCTGATCTCATACTCCTGCCTGATCGCATACTTCCATCTGATCTCATACTTCCATCTGATCTCATACTTCCATCTGATCTGATATTTCCATCTGATCTCATACTCCTGCCTGATCGCATACTTCCATCTGATCTCATTCTTCCATCTGATCTCATACTCCTGCCTGATCGCATACTTCCATCTGATCTCATACTTCCAACTGATCTGATATTTCCATCTGATCTCATACTCCTGCCTGATCGCATACTTCCATCTGATCTCATTCTTCCATCTGATCTGATATTTCCATCTGATCTCATACTTCCATCTGATCTCATACTTCCATCTGATCGCATACTTCCATCTGGTCTGATATTTCCATCTGATCTCATACTCCTGCCTGATCGCATACTTCCATCTGATCTCATTCTTCCATCTGATCTCATACTTCCATCTGATCTCATACTTCCATCTGATCTCATTCTTCTATCTGATCTCACACATCTGCCAGATTCTTGTTTGTACGAGCCACTGTTTTGAATGTGATTATTGTCAGCAGTATTATCTTCAAGCCACACCCACACACTAGCATCTTGACAATCACTTCTCTCGGTCTGCCTGCGTATTATTGTCAGCAGTATTATCTTCAAGCCACACCACCCACATATTGTATCCAGTTTTATAAGAAAACGCTGTTGGAACTACATCAGCCATGTACTCAGAATGGACAAGACAAGACTCCCCAACCAAGCCCTCTTTTGGTCACCAGTAGGGAAAAGAAAACGGGGAAGACCAAAAGAGACCCTGCGTAGAACCATCATCAGAGAAGGCTCATTCAACGGCCAAGTGAACATCCAGGATCTACAACAGGTAGCAGCGAACCGCCGGACATGGAGAGCCATGACTTCTGCCCTATGCGGCGCGCCTTAGGCTCAAGAGGAAAGACTAACTAACACCCACACACTAGCATCTTGACAATCACTGCTCTCTGTCTGCCTACCTATTATTGTCAGCAGTATTATCTTCTAGCCACACCCCCACTCTTGCATCTTGGCAATCGCTTTTCTCGGTCAGACTACTTTTTCTACTGCTGATCTTTCCAGTATTTTCCATTGCTTCTCTTCTCATTACTCAACCAAAGAACAATGCTTGTCTTTTTCTTAGAGTAGTATATAATATTCTACTTGCGTTGCATTTTCCAGGCATTCATTGTTAGTTACTCTGGCTGTCTAAGGTATTCGCAACATTAATCTTAGAATGCAATAGTAATATTACACAGTATTATACACATATTTTATTTTTCTTGAAGGTTCGTGTGGAGCAAGTGTTGGTGTCTGAACAAGATCCAGTGACCTTATACAGACTTGATAATTTGCTAAAGTTTTACCACCATACTATTAGGTAAATATTTAAACATTTCTCAGGTTAGTACCGATAATATTATCTGAAAACATCAGTGCTATTAATTTGTTACACGATTTTAGCTTACAATAGCATTTTGTATAGGGAAACACTTGGCTGTAGTGAAGGACATGACTGTATAGCACAGAACATGGATTGATATAGTAGTACTGAAATATATGTATATTTCTTATCAAAGGTAGTTATGTAACACTTGCTTCAGTGCTTGGTATTTCTCAGCAAAAGCAATTGTGTGACAATTACTTCAGTTAGTAACATGTAACAGTTGCTTCAGCATATATTTCTAAACACAGTCTCGCATGTAACAGTTGCCTCAGTATATGATTTTTCTTAACAAAGACAATCTTGTAACAGTTGCCTCAGTATATGATTTTTCTTAACAAAGACAATCTTGTAACAGTTGCCTCAGTATATGATTTTTCTTAACAAAGACAATCTTATAACAGTTGTCTCAGTATATGATTTTTCTTAACAAAGACAATCTTGTAACAGTTGTCTCAGTATATGGTTATTCTTAACAGAGACAGTCTTGTAACTAATGCTTCATTGTATATTTCACAACAAAGGCTGTCACGCACAACAGCTTTGGTATATATTTTCTCATCAAAGGCAGTCATGTAACAATTACTTCAGTGTATGATATTTCTCAGTAAAGGCATTTGTGTAACAGTTGCTTCAGTATATAATATTTCTCAACAAGACTGTAATGTAATGATTGCTCAGTATATGCTATTTCTCAATAAAGACTCATGCAACAATTGTTTCAGTATATATTTACGAACAAGTCTGTCATGTAACATTTTCTGCAGTATATATTTCTGAACACAGTCTCTCATGTAGCACTTGCTTCAGTATATATTTCTGAACACAGTCTCTCATGTAGCACTTGCTTCAGTATATATTTCTCGTCTACTTACAGCCAGATCATCATCTCTGATGCTGCGCTCATGGTTACTATAGCTGAAATTCAAGACCTAAGCCACCGAATGTTTTTCAACAGCCTTGCAAGCCATGCAAACAGATTGTTAGACAAGGTATGCTTCAAGTACTGTTTTATTGCTGACACAGCCATGAATGGCTGCATCACTAGAATACTAGTCTTACATGTTCCATATCTCTGGTAGGACAGTAGTAAATATGATGCCTTGCAAGCCACGCAGACAGATTGTTGGGCAAGGCATGCTTCAAGTATAGTTGTATGTCTTAGTGTTGACACAGCCATGAGGGGCTGCATGACTAGAATACTAGTCTGACATCTTACATACCTCTGGTAGGACAGCAGTAAGTAGGATGCCTAGCCTTCTCGGATCAGTGTGAAATCATGGGAGATCCATAAATAATTCTTGGAGATACAGGTATATTTCCAATATGATATTGTATGTCTGGGAGATCCATAACTAATTCTTGGAGATACAGGTATATTTCCAATATGATTTTATGTGTCTGGGAGATCCGTAACTAATTCTTGGAGATACAGATATATTACCAATATGATAATGTGTGTCAATCTGGTTGTTACAGTGCACCTTGTGCCTGACTGTACCTTAGTTGTTAAAACAAGGCTAGCGTCTTGCTTAACCATGTCAATAGGTTCTGCACACTTAATCTCTGGAGCTCCACCTGCTTCAAGATTCTCTGCCACTTTAGTTCAGTTGGGGGCTGTATATCCTTGGTTTACTATGTGGACTTGGGTATAAGTCTTGCATGGGTTTCCTTAGAGCCAACTGGTGTGGTCTTGCTGACTGTCACCCTTTCTACCTTGTAGTAAGCTGACAGTCACAGTGCATGTGTTGTTTTAGTTTTTGTTTGACTTGGGAGTTCTAACTTAAGTACTTTATTGTATGTATTGTGGTTTTCATCTGGACCACTGTCTTGATGAGCCAGTGCATTAAAGGCTATGCCACAGCAGCTTCCAAAGTTTATTACAGGCTTTAATTTCTTTTGACTTCCAGAAATCTCCTAGTTTCTTCTTCTTTTTTTTTTTTTTTTATTGTAATGTCTCTGTCTGTTCTTCCAACCTTGTCATCATCACATTGTTACAAGAATATTTGAATACTTCCACATCTTGAAGTGAAGTTTCAACAAGGGGAAATACCGCAGCAGTCTGAGTGGGTTTGCCTTATAGCAAGAAATACTGGTAGCCACATTAACAATTCAGTCCGGTGCACTAGATGTATTAGAATGTCAATGGACTACACAAGAGTTCAAAGCGAGCAAGAGAAAAAAAAAAAGGAAGGGGCAAACAGATTTTAATTTGTCATGGAAGCTTGATGAAAAAAACAACCATATACAGGTGAACATTTTAACCTAAGTTTTAATCAACGAACAATAAAGACAAAACAACAAAAAAGGTAAACTAGAATACTTAGCTAAGCACTAGCTAAATACTTGCTCTTTGTTGTTAGTTTTTGTTTGATTGTTGTCTTTCTTGTCTGTTGATATAAACTTTGGTCGAAATGTCCGCCTGTATCTGTATGTGTGTCCTTTTGTCAAGCTTCATAGTCATATTTTGTATTTATTCTGATTCTAGTATCAGCTCAACAGCAATCAACCCCCTTTGTCTATCTCATTTGCCATGTTTATTCTCATGATCTTTGCCTTCCCCTTCATTCATGCCTGAACACACAGAAACTGGTTGTGAGAAACCTTATGTTTGGTGTCCCTGTGTGCAATTGAAATATTCCCCTATGCATTTTTCTGTGTGTGCAGATAGAACTTCCCCCTGGTGACCTTGGTGCCACGGCCTCATTACACAGACTCTACAGTTGCTGCGGGATGTTCTTGCCTGTCATGATGCTTCTGTGGTGCCAGTTGATGACAAGAGACAAGATTACAAACAGGTGATGAGTCAGTGACTTGTTGGTGGTTTTATTTAGATTGCAGTACTTTAACCAGCTTGGTTTACTTCATCATCATCACCATCATCACCATCATCATCTTCATCATCATCATCTTCCACTTCTGCTGTCAAGCGTCGTGGGGAGGAATAATTTACGCTCCAGTGCCCGGTGGGCGGCACTGGATAGTGTCAATCTGTGTGATTGTGCAATGTCTTTGATGTCGTCAATCCATTTCCTTCTTGGACGTCCTCGTGGTCTCGTCGTAGATGATCTTTGATGTAAGGCCAGTGATGGTAGTTGCTGATGTTGCATTCTAACACATGGCCAAACCACTTGATCTTCTTTCTATAAATGTGGCACAAGGTGTTGATCCCATTGTCTGTCTGATAACAGCATTTCTTACTCGGTCTCGGATTGTTAAGTTGGCTAGTGGACCCGGCGATCTGCTAACTTGCATTACTTCGGTTTTGGCCGTGTTTATACTCATATTGTATCTTCTGCAGGTTGAACTCAGATTAGTAATATGATTTTCTCATCGCTGTAAAAGAGGTACTGATCGTCTGCAAATAGAAGTTAATTTATTTCCTGTGGGTCAGTTGTTTCATCTAGAGTAAAGAGTTCTAAATTTTCTGAATCTGTTCTGTCAAGACTTGCTTCTTTGGATATTCTGTCCATGTAGACATTAAATAGCAGAGGAGAGAACACTACATCCCTGTCTCACTCCTGTATTGACTGTGAACATATCTGATATACCTTCTTGTGTTCTCACTGCACTTCGGCTCGAGTGGTACATGGCTATGATGTTTTCTAGCAATTGCCCTTGTATCCCATAGTCTTCAAGGATGGTCCATAATTTGTATTTGCTTACTTTGTCGAAAACTTTTCCCTGATCTACTAACACAATATTCTGCTGATCTCTACATTTGATAGTTTTTTCACATATTGGTTTACTTGTCTGTGATTATTGTTTAGATTGCATTACTTGAACCAGTTTGGCCGACTTCTCTGTGATTGTTATTTAGATTGCAATACTTTAACCAGTTTGGTTTATTTCTCTGTGATTGTTATTTTGTTTGCATTACTTTAACCAATTTTGATTATTTCTCTGTGATTGTTATTTAAATTGCCATACTTTAATCATTCTCTGTGATCTTTACTTAGCTTGCAATACTTTTACCAGTTGGGTTTACTTTTCTGTGAGTATTATGTAAATTACAGTACTTTAACAGTTTGGTTTACTTCTCTGTAATTGTTATTTAGATTGCAATACTTTAACCAGTTTGGTTTGCTTTTCTGTAGTTGCTATTTAGATTGCAATTCTTTAACCAGTTTGCCTTTATGTTATTGAGCCCATAAAGGGGGAAAAAAAGAATAGTAACACTGCAACCCACCATCCACATGAACAAGTAGGATCGACCCAGCTTAAAATGTGTACCAAGAGATGTTCTGGAAAGTAAAGATGATTGACCACATCATCCATTGCATGTCAATTGGTCTATAAATAAAATGCGGCTAGCACCATTTACCCAATACACTTCTAGGTGTGTAAAAGAGTCCTTATCTAAATGACCTAGCATGATATCGTTTGGGCTCATTCTATGATGGATCCTGTCTTGTGTGTAGATTTCAATGTCATTTGGAGTTCCCTTTGGGATTCTGATATACTGTGGTATTTTTATTGTTTAAAATATTCTTTTGCATCTTTGGCTTGTGAGATGGAATAAAATTATGATTTGAGACTTCATGTTGCAGACCCTGAGTTGTTTCATGTTCCCTCTGTCTCTGCTCATTGTGAATATACCTTGCCATGTCAGGTTATTCAGTAGAAAGACTGCTTTGAAATTTCTGTGACCTGCTCATCAATTTGTTCTGGGAAAGACAGTGTGGTGGTTTTCCGTTGCCTTCTACATCCACATGGGTGGTTTGTAACTCTCTTTGACAGCAACGTTTAGCTATCAAAACCAGTGAGTGACCTGTTCTGCTCAACCGCAGGCCTGGCCACTTTTTCCAGTAGGTAATCAGTTTCCTGAACTGTGTTTGCTGCTATCTTGTATTTGGCCTGCCCTCTGCTAATAAGTTGGGAGTTTCCCCTTCATGTAAGTTGTGACCGAGATTGCATTTCTCATAGTCTCCAGAACGTTCCCCTGTTTGTTTGCTCTCACTCGCTTTGAACTCAATCATAGTCCATACACACTACTTCTACTAGCACTGGACTGAATTTTGCATGTGAATTAGCTTTCCCTATTACCTAGCCATCTGGCAAACACACTCCAACTTCAGAGGTGCTTGTAATTTATGTCCCAAAGTCAAAGGATGAGAAGCCAGCATGTTAGTCCAACTGGCTGGCGTAGGGGTTAAACCCACTACCTCAGCATCAGCATAACAGATGTTTAAGAACACAAGTTCTAATCCATTCGACCATGCTGGCCTCTGAACTTTCTTCTGTCTGTTATCTCCCAATGGAGCATAATCCCCCAATCAACTCAAGTCTAGCTCTGTGTAGGTTTGTTCCTGATTGGTTGGTTTCTGCTGCTGGTGTTTTTTTACAGGGGGGGAGGTAGCCAGTCTCACACCATCCTTCCTTTGTCACCTCTTGTGATGTGTATGGCCTCAGTCACCTCTTGTGATGTGTATTGTCTCAGTCACCTCTTGTGATGTGTATTGTCTCAGTCACCTCTTATGATGTGTATGGTCTCAGTCACCTCTTATGATGTGTATGGTCTCAGTCACCACTTATGATGTGTATGGTCTCAGTCACCTCTTATGATGTCTATGGTCTCAGTCACCTCTTATGATGTCTATGGTCTCAGTCACCTTTTATGATGTCTATGGTCTCAGTCACCTTTTATGATGTCTATGGTCTCAGTCACCTTTTATGATGTGTATGGTCTCAGTCACCTTTTATGATGTCTATGGTCTCAGTCACCTCTTATGATGTCTATGGTCTCAGTCACCTCTTATGATGTCTATGGTCTCAGTCACCTCTTATGATGTGTATGGTCTCAGTCACCTCTTATGATGTCTATGGTCTCAGTCACCTCTTATGATGTGTATGGTCTCAGTCACCTCTTATGATGTGTATGGTCTCAGTCACCTCTTATGATGTCTATGGTCTCAGTCACCTCTTATGATGTGTATGGTCTCAGTCACCTCTTATGATGTGTATGGTCTCAGTCACCTCTTATGATGTGTATGGTCTCAGTCACCTTTTATGATGTGTATGGTCTCAGTCACCTCTTATGATGTGTATGGTCTCAGTCACCACTTATGATGTGTATGGTCTCAGTCACCTCTTATGATGTGTATGGTCTCAGTCACCTCTTATGATGTCTATGGTCTCAGTCACCTTTTATGATGTGTATGGTCTCAGTCACCTTTTATGATGTGTATGGTCTCAGTCACCTCTTATGATTGTATGGTCTCAGTCACCTCTTATGATGTGTATTGTCTCAGTCACCTCTTGTGATGTGTATGGTCTCAGTCACCTCTTATGATGTGTATGGTCTCAGTCACCTCTTATGATTGTATGTCTCAGTCACCTCTTATGATGTGTATGGTCTCAGTCACCTCTTATGATGTTATGGTCTCAGTCACCTCTTATGATGTGTATGGTCTCAGTCACCTCTTATGATGTGTATGGTCCAGTCACCTTTTATGATGTGTATGGTCTCAGTCACCTCTTATGATTGTATGGTCTCAGTCACCTTTATGATGTGTATTGTCTCAGTCACCTCTTATGATGTCTATGGTCTCAGTCACCTTTATGATTGTATGGTCTCAGTCACCTCTTATGATGTTTGGTCTCAGTCACCTCTTATGATGTGTATGGTCTCAGTCACCTTTTATGATGTGTATGGTCTCAGTCACCTCTTATGATGTGTATGGTCTCAGTCACCTCTTATGATGTGTATGGTCTCAGTCACCTCTTATGATGTGTATGGTCTCAGTCACCTCTTATGATGTGTATGGTCTCAGTCACCTCTTATGATGTCTATGGTCTCAGTCACCTGTAATGATGTGTATTGTCTCAGTCACCTCTTATGATGTCTATGGTCTCAGTCACCTTTTATGATGTGTATGGTCTCAGTCACCTCTTATGATGTGTTTGGTCTCAGTCACCTTTTATGATGTGTATGTCTCAGTCACCTCTTATGATGTGTATGGTCTCCAGCACTTTATATTGGCATGGTCTGCCCTCAGATTCTGTCTCAGTCACCTCTTAGATGTGTATGGTCTCAGTCACCTCTTATGATGTGTATGGTCTCAGTCACCTCTTATGATTGTATGGTCTCAGTCACCTCTTATGATGTGTATGGTCTCAGTCACCTCTTATGATGTCTATGGTCTCAGTCACCTCTTATGATGTGTATGGTCTCAGTCACCTCTTATGATGTGTATGGTCTCAGTCACCTTTTATGATGTGTATGGTCTCAGTCACCTCTTATGATTGTATGGTCTCAGTCACCTGTAATGATGTGTATTGTCTCAGTCACCTCTTATGATGTCTATGGTCTCAGTCACCTTTTATGATGTGTATGGTCTCAGTCACCTCTTATGATGTGTTTGGTCTCAGTCACCTCTTATGATGTGTATGGTCTCAGTCACCTTTTATGATGTGTATGGTCTCAGTCACCTCTTATGATGTGTATGGTCTCAGTCACCTCTTATGATGTGTATGGTCTCAGTCACCTCTTATGATGTGTATGGTCTCAGTCACCTCTTATGATGTGTATGGTCTCAGTCACCTCTTATGATGTCTATGGTCTCAGTCACCTGTAATGATGTGTATTGTCTCAGTCACCTCTTATGATGTCTATGGTCTCAGTCACCTGTTATGATGTGTATGGTCTCAGTCACCTCGTATGATGTGTTTGGTCTCAGTCACCTTTTATGATGTGTATTGTCTCAGTCACCTCTTATGATGTGTATAGTCTCCAGCAGTTTATTAGTTGGGACATGTCCTGTTTCAGATCCTGGCCTGTGTGATAGACCCCCCTGCTACTGATATGTATGGTCTCCAGCACTTTAATAGTTGGACATGTCCTGTTTCAGATCCTGGCCTGTGTGATAGACCCACTGCTACAGATGTGTTCTATGTCGGCCAGCCGGCTGAGTGCTGTAGACATGGCTGCCTACATGGTGAACTGTATCCACATGATGAACACCACCCTGGCTCTGTACGAGTTCACAGACACCAGGCTGGAGATGCTCAATGCTCAAGTAAGTTCACTGTGGAAACGTACTGGCCACTGTGGGATTTGCTATTGGAAGATAGTGTGATCACTAGCGTAGGCTGTGATCCTGTAGACATGTAGCTACCACACACATTCAATGTATAGATGAGTTTGAGTATGTTCAGCATGCAACTCTGGCTTCGTACAAGCTCGCAGAAATCACGCTGAGAATGTTAAATTCTCAAGTAAATTAACAGTTGATACATAATAACTGCTGCTGGATTTGCTATTGGAAAATGAAACACCATGTTTGTATGTTGTGTTATAGAGTGTTAATAAGCTTAAATAAAAGTCGCTTAAAAGTCGACAGGGTCGACTTCATTGCACCGGTTTTATCCCATATGGCTCGGTCTCTTTCCTCAGCACGGAAAGCGTCACACAAAGCACGAACTCCGTAGCTTTTATCGACGACCCACAGGAGTCTCCGAAACATTTAACTCGTAAACCGAAGGGTGCGGCCCGGAATCGAACCCACAACCTTTGGAGCACGAGTCAAACGGCTTGACCACTTCACCACAGAGTAAGATCGTACTATTAGTGACCTCATGCTAGGGGTAGGGACAAGGGACCCAACATCCATCATCCAACTGCTACCTTTATAACAAAGAATCAGGTCATTATTTGGCTGGCAACTACCTCACTGCCTTTGTTATCGATTGTGCCCCCCACAGCTAGGCAGTTTGACATGAAGGATACACTTTGAAGTTGGGATACCAACGTTCCACACAGGCTCGAATGGACAACCGACATATCCAAATGCATTAGATGTCATTTCAGCATCTGCACCGTATGAAATTTGCTGTGAGAGATGGAGCATCTGTCAGTATGGACTGAACTCTGTGATGTTGATTCTTAAATCACATCAAATAATTGCTTTTGGAAAATGGTGTAATCAATAGGGTAGCTTGTGGTTCTGCAGAGATGCAGCTAAGACACACACTTAACACACTGCTCAGCTTGAGTATGTTCAGCATTATTTAATTGTATCTTTGCAGTAGTACAAACCATTCCACATGTTTTCTTCTACTTCTTCCGTCTCTCATCTTCCAATAGAGCATAGGCTCTCAACCAGCTCATGCCAAGCTCTTTGTAAACATGTTCATGATTGGTTAAATTTTGCTACTACAGTTTTCATCTCATACTAACCATCCCTCATTATCTCTGACAACATGTATTTCTGGCTACTGTCGTACTGTTCTTGGCTTCCTTTATGGGCCCCCCAGTAATGCACGGAATGTTCTGTGTGTTATGTCAAAAGGTCAAGGTAGTCCTATAGCACTCTGATCTTCAATTGGAATGTTTGCATTCTTACTATTGATGTTCATTCATTCATTTGAAGGTCCTCGTTTTGACTCATCTTTCTAAGGCTCTGTGGCGAATGGACGCAATTCAGAATCCTGCATGCTGCACTCGAAAACGCAGCCATGGGTGATTTGGCAGCAGACCACCTTGCGTTGGTTTTAATAAAATGGTATGGGTGCCGGTCGTTCAGAAAGTAGTGGCAAACTACTGAATGTAAACTTGCTCAGGAATCATCAACAGCTAAAAAATGCTGGGGTTGACTGTGATGTCCTGTAAAGGATATGTTACTAACTTTAACTCTAAGCCTGTCATAAAACTATACAGTATAGCTAAGGGCAGTATATCAGTACAAATCCTTATGTCAAAACATGGGTAACAAAGAAACAAAGATGAAGGTAATCCTATGACAAATTCTACCCTGGGGTTGTGAAGTGTGAGACCATCACTGATTCAGTGACATGGTGTTATCAGGTGAGGTGGCCACCTCCCTTTCTCTCTCCCCCCCCCCCCCCCCCTCCAAAAAAAAAACAAAAAAACTCTGGTATTATTTTATGAGGTTTTTCAGTTTCCAAATCAATACTAATTGAATAATATCTTGCCAGTTCACAGATCAGTCATCATCATCATCTTCCAGTTTTGCCATCTAGCGTAGTGGAAAGGAATAGTTGACGTTCCCGTGCCTGACGGTTGGCACTGGGTAGTGTTATTCCATGTTATTGCATAATGTCTTTGATGTCATCAATCCATTTTCTTCTCTGGCGTCCTCTTGCTTTTGGATCAGATCTTCTTTGGTGTGGTGCCAGTGTTGGTAACTGATAGTGTCGCATTCTGACAAGTTAGCCGCATAATTTGATCTTCTGCCTTTCAATATCTTTGGCAATATCTGTTGAAAATGCTAATTGAAAAATATCTGCCCAGTTCCTAGGATTCAACTCCATATTATTGGTTGATAAGCCAGTACTCTAACCACTGTACATAACTTAGTGCAAGTTTTTAATTCTGTGTAGCTGTTTGACATGTAATTTAGTGTTAATGTTCATAGTGAACCTACACATCTGTGTCTTTTCTTTCATTGTCTCTTACACACAATATTACTCTAACGCATAGAGAAAGCAGTTAGCATTTTTGTTTGTACAATTATGTGCTTGTAATTTTCCAGACAGATGCTCATGTGGATACTTTGGTCAGTGAACAGGCTAGCTATATCCTCAATCGTGTCGGTCTTGCCCAGATGTACGGAGTTCTGCAGCAACATCGAGTTGACCATGTAAGCATATCATTGGCTAATAAAATAAAGACCCTTTTTCCATGTGATCATGGCATAATGAAGGTGTGGGGCTGGACCAATAGTTCCTTGACAAAGCACTGAATGAGTCCAGCCACCTGTCTTATGCTCTGAAGATTGTGGGTTCGTTTTGAGACTCCATTATTCGGTTCACAACCGCTGTGTTTTCTTAGATATGGTAGTCATTGCTGGATCTGCATAGGTGTTCTGTTCAATGCTTTCGACAAACTGCTCTGCAGAAAGAGATTGAGCCTGATGGGATAAAACCCAGTACAGTGAAGTCAGTCCTCTTGCCTTTACATCCCTTGTTGCCATTTTAAGCACTGAATGGGTAGGTTAGTCAACACCGCACTGGCAAACTTACCTTATTAAAACCTCACGCCTCAAGGGGATTGTTAAATTTACTCATGAGAGTTGATAAAATGAGTACTTTTGTATATTAATAAATGGAAGAAACAGCTGTGAGAAACTATCAGACACTTGTGGTCTGTACAAATATTAGCAGATAGGGAAGTCAAGTAAAGGACACTTTAGACAACTTGAGGTTAGGGGTAGAAGAATTTAGGCTGCCCGTTCACCATCTCGCCTGGAATATTTTACCTGGCTGCTGAATTGTCGGTTGTTTCCTTAGCCCTTATTTGCCCAAAATTATGCTGGCATCTAAGAAAAAAGGGCTGAATTCTGGATTATATTTGGTAATTTTTCTACTTCTTCTTGAGATGTAATGGGCATTTGATTCCAGCTCCCTATTTTTGTAGATCAATCGGCACACGAGGAGTAACAACAATGCTGCTTACTTTTACTTCCAAAGACATTTCCTGGTACACATTTTACACTGGGTCAACCTGAGAGCTAGATCACTTTAAAAAATCCCCCATAATTCAAATTTGAACCCATTACTGCTGAGCCAGCAGCAAGTATTAGCCAACAGGGCTGCACGGTAAATAACCCAAAGCTACTTGTGGACTTCACCACTTAGCCCAATGCCTTGTTCAGATATCTGCTTGTGTTTCTAAGTTGCTGCTTTATTCTGTAAAGACCAGTGAACATTTAAATATACTACACATTCTGAAGCCTAGGATTGACTTATACAAAACAAGCTTAACGTACTCTGCAGCTCAGCTGTGGAACAATCTTCCACAAGAAATCAAAGACATCACCAATCCCTACTCATATAATCGCAAATTATTCGAACACTATCTCAATACGGATTACCTTCCCCCTTAATAATAGAGATAATAATAATAATAACAAAACCCTAGTATAACAGCCAGTCCCCTTTTTGTAGGCCAGTATATTCCACATGGCTAATAACAAGTGTCAGACCATTATCTAATATTATTGTGTCATGTAGTTTTGATGTTCACATTTTGCCCATGCCTTTATAATGCATATTTTTTATATTGTTGCTGTTCTCTGTTAGCCTTGAATGATGTGTGAATGAAATGATGTATGAAAGAGAGTGATAGAAGGGCAGAATGTTAGACGAGCCTGCGTGCCCAGTTCTTAACCCTTTGAAAATAAAGTTCGTTTGTTCGTTCGTTCGTTTTGTATGAAGTGTTTTGTTGTTATGGCCACAGGAGGGGGAGAGTTGTCTTTACGTCATCAAATGTTGAACAGTTGCTGCTATAATGTGATGGACATGAGAGTGTCTGGGAATACATAGACATTTCTTATTTTTGTTATCTCGGTACCCAAATGTTCTATGCTTGATCTAAAGAGATAGTGCCATTTCTAAGCACATGCCTGGTCTTCATCATGTTAGAGAAATAGATACTGCCTTCTAGAAGGAGGTAAAAAACACTGAGAGTTGCGAATAATTTACCGCCATATATAGGGTGTATTTTTAATGACTGTACAGTTTTTGAAAATATTGCCATTCCAAGTTTTGTATTTACCTATTGGTAAGCAAAGGAACTGCAGTAGCGCAGTGGTTAGTGTGTTTGTATGCTGGCCATGTGTTCAGATCTTCAGCCAAGCTAGATGTTTATAATAGACCTGATTCCCAGTTTTACCCAGTCTAAAAGAGGTTCCAGGAAATGTCTAGGGAACTAGAGGCGACTGACATGATGTTGACCACATCACTCATTGAGTGCTGATTGGTCTATAAAATTATGGACCCAGCATCTTATACACAATACACCTCAGGGTGCTTATAAAGGCTCTCTACTTTATGATAGAGAAACAGAACATCTGGCTTATGATAGAGAGACATGACATCTGGCTTATGATAGAGATAGAGAGGCATGACATCTGGTGTATGATATAGAGGCATAACATATGGCATATAATAGAATACTGACCCCCTGGCTTCAAGTGTTAAGTATGCATTTAATCAAATATGTTTCTGTATTTTCAAGGGTGCTTTATCATCAGTTCCTGGTTTGGACGAAATGGCCATAAAATCTGCTGTGGTAAGATTGCTTGACCTCGTCCAAAACATTTTCATTCAAGCTTATTTGTAAAATCTGGTTATTTTTAATTATTCATATATTGTGTTCGGTAATTTATAACAGATTTTCTTATTAGTAATGTTCTTGATTAGAGTTATCAAAACCAAAAACGTCGGACATCTGTGATGTTTTTGAACTTATTTATAATATGTTTTTATTTTATTTTCTTGTTCATCACACTTCTTCTTTTCCCCCTTTGTCCCCTATTGGGGCATAGTCCCTCAACCAATTCACTCCAAGTCTTTCTATCCCTAGCTATCCTATGCAGTTTCGTATATGTTCTCCCCATATTATTCGTTTCTGTTTCTTCTTCTCTTCTCCGTGTTTTTTAGGTCTTCCCCTGTTTCATTTACCCTGTGGAGTTTCGAGACAAAGGCTTATTCATCATTATATTATGTATATTATTTTTATTCATTTTTCCCATTGGTTTCTATTATTAAGCGTAGACTGCTTGTAGGGTGTGAACATGTGTTTTGCTTGATGTTTCTGCACAGGAACTTAACACACCTATTTGCTTCATTTTATATCTTTCTTATTCTTGAAGGCACTGCGGTAGTGCAGTGCTTAAAGTGCAGTGCTTAAAGTGCAGTGATTTATCAGCACTGTGATTCTGGGTACTTTGGTAGGTTGGTTTCATTTCTCTGTCATTGCAGCTGGGTACCTCCATAAGTGTTCCAGTCTGTTTCAATAGATCACACAAGGAGAATCTCAGCACAGTGCATGAACTCTGTAGGACCAAAGGATCCAGATGTCATGTGATCAGGATATGCAAATGCTTCAGCAATACAGCAATAGTCGGTGTATGGTTATAGCAAGTGCTGAAGATATGAACAGCTCCACATACACGAGGAGTAAGTCAAACGTGTTCTGTGATGCGTGTTGTGCATCACCTACATACACCAGAACAGTCAAACAGCAGAAGCTTATGAAGACAATAGGTGTAATGAACTCCTCTTTATCAGTGACTAGTTCCCTCAGTAGAAAATACAGAATTACTATGGCACATCGACGACCTTAATATAGCATCAAAATAACTTTGTTAACTTAGTTATCCCATTAATTTTCTTTCTCATTATGTTTGTACCTATATATATATATTTTGCAGAACAAATTTGACAGTTACTTGGCACAGCCCGACAGCCTGACCCTACCCCAGTGCAATGTCATTCTGAGTGCTACAGTGAGGTGAGATCTAGGTCTCATTGTTTAGGTTATGTTTGCTTAGTTTAGCTGTCAGCCTGTTGCCATCATATTCTGGTTTGCTTTACAATAGTTTAGTCATTGTTGTTATCAATGCAGCTGTGTCCGGGCTTCTGCCCTTCAGCCCAGTGCCATGTGGTGACACATGCCCCAATGCCATGTAGTGATACCTGACCCAATGCCATGTAGTGATACATGCCCCAATGCCATGTAGTGATACATGCCCCAATGCCATGTAGTGATACATGACCCAATGCCATGTAGTGATACATGACCCAATGCCATGTAGTGATACATGCCCCAATGCCATGTAGTGATACATGACCCAATGCCATGTAGTGATACATGCCCCAATGCCATGTAGTGATACATGCCCCAATGCCATGTAGTGATACATGACCCAATGCCATGTAGTGATACATGCCCCAATGCCATGTAGTGATACCTGCCCCAGTGCCATGTAGTGATACATGCCCCAATGCCATGTAGTGATACATGCCCCAATGCCATGTAGTGATACCTGCCCCAATACCATGTATTGATACATGCCCCAATGCCATGTAGTGATACCTGCCCCAGTGCCATGTAGTGATACATGCCCCAGTACCATGTAGTGATACCTGCCCCAGTGCCATGTAGTGATACATGCCCCAGTACCATGTAGTGATACCTGCCCCAATGCCATGTATTGATACATGCCCCAGTACCATGTAGTGATACCTGCCCCAGTGCCATGTATTGATACATGCCCCAGTACCATGTAGTGATACCTGCCCCAATGCCATGTATTGATACATGCCCCAGTACCATGTAGTGATACCTGCCCCAGTGCCATGTATTGATACATGCCCCAGTACCATGTAGTGATACCTGCCCCAATGCCATGTATTGATACATGCCCCAATGCCATGTATTGATACCTGCCCCAGTGCCATGTAGTGATACATGCCCCAGTACCATGTAGTGATACCTGCCCCAATGCCATGTATTGATACATGCCCCAGTACCATGTAGTGATACCTGCCCCAGTGCCATGTAGTGATACATGCCCCAGTACCATGTAGTGATACCTGCCCCAGTACCATGTATTGATACATGCCCCAATGCCATGTAGTGATACCTGCCCCAATGCCATGTAGTGATACCTGCCCCAATACCATGTAGTGATACATGCCCCAATGCCATGTAGTGATACCTGCCCCAATACCATGTATTGATACATGCCCCAATGCCATGTAGTGATACCTGACCCAATGCCATGTAGTGATACATGCCCCAGTACCATGTAGTGATACATGTCCCAATGCCATGTAGTGATACCTGCCCCAATACCATGTATTGATACATGCCCCAGTACCATGTAGTGATACATGCCCCAATACCATGTAGTGATACATGCCCCAATACCATGTAGTGATACATGCCCCAGTACCATGTTGTGATACATGTCCCAATACCATGTAGTGATACATGTCCCAATGCCATGTAGTGATACCTGCCCCAATACCATGTATTGATACATGCCCCAGTACCATGTAGTGATACATGCCCCAATACCATGTAGTGATACATGCCCCAATACCATGTAGTGATACATGCCCCAGTACCATGTTGTGATACATGCCCCAATGCCATGTAGTGATACCTGCCCCAATACCATGTATTGATACATGCCCCAATGCCATGTAGTGATACATGCCCCAGTACCATGTAGTGATACATGCCCCAATGCCATGTAGTGATACCTGCCCCAATACCATGTATTGATACATGCCCCAATGCCATGTAGTGATACATGCCCCAGTACCATGTAGTGATACATGTCCCAGTACCATGTAGTGATACCTGCCCCAATGCCATGTAGTGATACCTGCCCCAGTACCATGTAGTGATACATGTCCCAATGCCATGTAGTGATACCTGCCCCAATACCATGTAGTGATACCTGCCCCAATGCCACGTAGTGATACCTGCCCCAGTACCATGTAGTGATACCTGACCCAATACCATGTAGTGATACCTGCCCCAATGCCACGTAGTGATACCTGCCCCAATGCCATGTAGTGATACCTGCCCCAGTGCCATGTAGTGATACCTGCCCCAATACCATGTAGTGATACCTGCCCCAATACCATGTAGTGATACCTGCCCCAATGCCATGTAGTGATACCTGCCCCAATACCATGTAGTGATACATGCCCCAATGCCATGTAGTGATACATGCCCCAATGCCACGTAGTGATACCTGCCCCAATGCCATGTTGTGATACATGACCCAATGCCATGTTGTGATACCTGCCCCAATGCCATGTAGTGATACATGCCCCAATGCCATGTAGTGATACATGCCCCAATGCCATGTAGTGATACCTGCCCCAATACCATGTATTGATACATGCCCCAATGCCATGTAGTGATACCTGCCCCAGTGCCATGTAGTGATACATGCCCCAGTACCATGTAGTGATACCTGCCCCAGTGCCATGTAGTGATACATGCCCCAGTACCATGTAGTGATACCTGCCCCAATGCCATGTATTGATACATGCCCCAGTACCATGTAGTGATACCTGCCCCAGTGCCATGTATTGATACATGCCCCAGTACCATGTAGTGATACCTGCCCCAATGCCATGTATTGATACATGCCCCAGTACCATGTAGTGATACCTGCCCCAGTGCCATGTATTGATACATGCCCCAGTACCATGTAGTGATACCTGCCCCAATGCCATGTATTGATACATGCCCCAATGCCATGTATTGATACCTGCCCCAGTGCCATGTAGTGATACATGCCCCAGTACCATGTAGTGATACCTGCCCCAATGCCATGTATTGATACATGCCCCAGTACCATGTAGTGATACCTGCCCCAGTGCCATGTAGTGATACATGCCCCAGTACCATGTAGTGATACCTGCCCCAGTACCATGTATTGATACATGCCCCAATGCCATGTAGTGATACCTGCCCCAATGCCATGTAGTGATACCTGCCCCAATACCATGTAGTGATACATGCCCCAATGCCATGTAGTGATACCTGCCCCAATACCATGTATTGATACATGCCCCAATGCCATGTAGTGATACCTGACCCAATGCCATGTAGTGATACATGCCCCAGTACCATGTAGTGATACATGTCCCAATGCCATGTAGTGATACCTGCCCCAATACCATGTATTGATACATGCCCCAGTACCATGTAGTGATACATGCCCCAATACCATGTAGTGATACATGCCCCAATACCATGTAGTGATACATGCCCCAGTACCATGTTGTGATACATGTCCCAATACCATGTAGTGATACATGTCCCAATGCCATGTAGTGATACCTGCCCCAATACCATGTATTGATACATGCCCCAGTACCATGTAGTGATACATGCCCCAATACCATGTAGTGATACATGCCCCAATACCATGTAGTGATACATGCCCCAGTACCATGTTGTGATACATGCCCCAATGCCATGTAGTGATACCTGCCCCAATACCATGTATTGATACATGCCCCAATGCCATGTAGTGATACATGCCCCAGTACCATGTAGTGATACATGCCCCAATGCCATGTAGTGATACCTGCCCCAATACCATGTATTGATACATGCCCCAATGCCATGTAGTGATACATGCCCCAGTACCATGTAGTGATACATGTCCCAGTACCATGTAGTGATACCTGCCCCAATGCCATGTAGTGATACCTGCCCCAGTACCATGTAGTGATACATGTCCCAATGCCATGTAGTGATACCTGCCCCAATACCATGTAGTGATACCTGCCCCAATGCCACGTAGTGATACCTGCCCCAGTACCATGTAGTGATACCTGACCCAATACCATGTAGTGATACCTGCCCCAATGCCATGTAGTGATACCTGCCCCAATGCCATGTAGTGATACCTGCCCCAGTGCCATGTAGTGATACCTGCCCCAATACCATGTAGTGATACCTGCCCCAATACCATGTAGTGATACCTGCCCCAATGCCATGTAGTGATACCTGCCCCAATACCATGTAGTGATACATGCCCCAATGCCATGTAGTGATACATGCCCCAATGCCACGTAGTGATACCTGCCCCAATGCCATGTTGTGATACATGACCCAATGCCATGTTGTGATACCTGCCCCAATGCCATGTAGTGATACATGACCCAATGCCATGTAGTGATACATGCCCCAATGCCATGTAGTGATACCTGCCCCAATGCCATGTAGTGATACCTGCCCCAATGCCATGTTGTGATACATGACCCAATGCCATGTAGTGATACCTGCCCCAATGCCATGTTGTGATACCTGCCCCAATGCCATGTTGTGATACATGACCCAATGCCATGTAGTGATACCTGCCCCAATGCCACGTAGTGATACCTGCCCCAATGCCATGTAGTGATACCTGCCCCAGTACCATGTAGTGATACATGCCCCAATACCATGTAGTGATACCTGCCCCAATACCATGTAGTGATACCTGCCCCAATGCCATGTAGTGATACCTGCCCCAATACCATGTAGTGATACATGCCCCAATGCCATGTAGTGATACATGCCCCAATGCCATGTAGTGATACCTGCCCCAATGCCATGTTGTGATACATGACTCAATGCCATGTTGTGATACCTGCCCCAATGCCATGTAGTGATACATGACCCAATGCCATGTAGTGATACATGCCCCAATGCCATGTAGTGATACCTGCCCCAATGCCATGTAGTGATACCTGCCCCAATGCCATGTTGTGATACATGACCCAATGCCATGTAGTGATACCTGCCCCAATGCCATGTTGTGATACCTGCCCCAATGCCATGTTGTGATACATGACCCAATGCCATGTAGTGATACCTGCCCCAATGCCATGTAGTGATACCTGCCCCAATGCCATGTAGTGATACATGACCCAATGCCATGTAGTGATACCTGCCCCAATGCCATGTAGTGATACATGCCCCAATGCCATGTAGTGATACCTGCCCCAATGCCATGTAGTGATACATGACCCAATGCCATGTAGTGATACATGACCCAATGCCATGTAGTGATACCTGCCCCAATGCCATGTAGTGATACCTGACCCAATGCCACATAGTGATACCTGCCCCAATGCCATGTAGTGATACATGACCCAATGCCATGTAGTGATACCTGCCCCAGTGCCATGTAGTGATACCTGCCCCAATGCCACGTAGTGATACATGACCCAATGCCATGTAGTGATACCTGCCCCAATGCCATGTAGTGATACCTGCCCCAATGCCATGTAGTGATACCTGCCCCAGTACCATGTAGTGATACATGACCCAATGCCATGTAGTGATACCTGCCCCAATGCCATGTAGTGATACATGACCCAATGCCACATAGTGATACCTGCCCCAATGCCATGTAGTGATACCTGCCCCAGTGCCATGTAGTGATACCTGCCCCAATGCCATGTTGTGATACATGACCCAATGCCACGTAGTGATACCTGCCCCAATGCCATGTAGTGATACCTGCCCCAGTACCATGTAGTGATACCTGCCCCAATGCCATGTAGTGATACCTGCCCCAGTGCCATGTAGTGATACCTGCCCCAATGCCATGTAGTGATACCTGCCCCAGTGCCATGTAGTGATACCTGCCCCAATGCCATGTAGTGATACATGACCCAATGCCATGTAGTGATACCTGCCCCAATGCCATGTTGTGATACCTGCCCCAGTGCCATGTAGTGATACATGACCCAATGCCATGTAGTGATACATGACCCAATGCCATGTAGTGATACCTGCCCCAATGCCATGTTGTG
The DNA here is from genome assembly GCA_014155875.1 of Cepaea nemoralis. Lineage (NCBI taxonomy): Eukaryota > Metazoa > Mollusca > Gastropoda > Stylommatophora > Helicidae > Cepaea > Cepaea nemoralis. The sequence continues at coordinate 341,211 of JACEFZ010027082.1, read as the reverse complement.
ATACCTGCCCCAGTGCCATGTAGTGATACCTGCCCCAGTGCCATGTAGTGATACATGACCCAATGCCATGTAGTGATACATGACCCAATGCCATGTAGTGATACATGCCCCAATGCCATGTAGTGATACATGACCCAATGCCATGTACTGATACCTGCCCCAATGCCATGTAGTGATACCTGCCCCAAGTGCCATGTAGTGATACCTGCCCCAATGCCATGTAGTGATACCTGCCCCAATGCCATGTTGTGATACCTGCCCCAGTGCCATGTAGTGATACATGACCCAATGCCATGTAGTGATAAATGACCCAATGCCATGTAGTGATACCTGCCCCAATGCCATGTTGTGATACCTGCCCCAATGCCATGTAGTGATACCTGCCCCAGTGCCATGTTGTGATACATGACCCAATGCCATGTTGTGATACATGACCCAATGCCATGTAGTGATACCTGCCCCAATGCCATGTAGTGATACCTGCCCCAGTGCCATGTAGTGATACCTGCCCCAGTGCCATGTGGTGATACATGCCCCAATGCCATGTAGTGATACATGACCCAATGCCATGTAGTGATACATGACCCAATGCCATGTAGTGATACATGACCCAATGCCATGTTGTGATACCTGCCCCAATGCCATGTAGTGATACCTGCCCCAGTGCCATGTTGTGATACATGACCCAATGCCATGTTGTGATACATGACCCAATGCCATGTAGTGATACCTGCCCCAATGCCATGTAGTGATACATGCCCCAATGCCATGTAGTGATACCTGCCCCAGTGCCATGTTGTGATACATGACCCAATGCCATGTTGTGATACCTGACCCAATGCCATGTAGTGATACATGCCCCAATGCCATGTTGTGATACATGCCCCAATGCCATGTAGTGATACCTGCCCCAGTGCCATGTTGTGATACATGACCCAATGCCATGTTGTGATACCTGCCCCAATACCATGTAGTGATACATGACCCAATGCCATGTAGTGATACATGCCCCAATGCCATGTAGTGATACATGCCCCAATGCCATGTAGTGATACCTGCCCCAGTGCCATGTAGTGATACCTGCCCCAATGCCATGTAGTGATACCTGCCCCAGTGCCATGTTGTGATACATGACCCAATGCCATGTTGTGATACCTGCCCCAATACCATGTAGTGATACATGACCCAATGCCATGTAGTGATACCTGCCCCCAATGCCATGTAGTGATACCTGCCCCAGTGCCATGTAGTGATACCTGCCCCAATGCCATGTAGTGATACATGCCCCAATACCATGTAGTGATACATGACCCAGTGCCATGTAGTGATACCTGCCCCAATACCATGTAGTGATAACTGCCCCAGTGCCATGTAGTGATACCTGCCCCAATGCCATGTAGTGATACATGCCCCAATGCCATGTAGTGATACATGCCCCAATGCCATGTTGTGATACATGCCCCAATGCCATGTAGTGATACATGCCCCAATGCCATGTAGTGATACCTGCCCCAATGCCATGTAGTGATACCTGCCCCAGTGCCATGTAGTGATACCTGCCCCAGTGCCATGTAGTGATACATGCCCCAATACCATGTAGTGATACATGACCCGATGCCATGTAGTGATACCTGCCCCAATGCCATGTAGTGATACCTGCCCCAGTGCCATGTAGTGATACCTGCACCAGTGCCATGTAGTGATACCTGCCCCAATGCCATGTAGTGATACATGCCCCAATACCATGTAGTGATACATGACCCAGTGCCATGTAGTGATACCTGCCCCAATGCCATGTAGTGATACCTGCCCCAATGCCACGTAGTGATACCTGCCCCAATGCCATGTAGTGATACCTGCCCCAGTGCCATGTAGTGATACCTGCCCCAATGCCATGTAGTGATACCTGCCCCAATGCCACGTAGTGATACCTGCCCCAATGCCATGTAGTGATACCTGCCCCAGTGCCATGTAGTGATACCTGCCCCAGTGCCATGTAGTGATACCTGCCCCAGTGCCATGTAGTGGTACATCTGTGTCATAATTGTAAGTATTATACTCCTAAAATAGTATTGTTCAGCAGTCTTATAAGAATACCTCCAAAGCACGCACTGCAAAGTAAGTTGTGGTTGGAGTTTGTTTAGATTAATTTAAATATGTTGTGTTGAAGTCAGAAAATCATGATTATCAAAGGTTTTGTAAGTATGGTTAGAGCACAAGGTTGTCGAGGTTAATAGACCTTAATCATTGATGCATGCATACATAATTATGTACAGAAGGGAAAGGAGCTGGTGGTTGCTCACTTTGAACTCATACGTAGTCCATGATGGACCGATTTTTGCATGTGGGCTAGCTTTCCCTGCTACCAGGTGAACCCACCCTGACTTCTGATGTACCTGTAATTAACTTCCCCCAAGTCATGGACGAGACAACAACGTTTTAATCCAATTGACCGGTGTAGGAGTTGAACCCACTACCTTGGCATCAGCACACTGAAAGTTTAAGAGCGGGCTTTCTTATCCATTCAACCTTGGTGACCTCCATTATTTGATATAATAAAACTGATTTAGTTTGTAAGAAAACTATAATGTTTAGTATGTCTATGGTATATCCTGTAATGGAACACACTGTCTATTATATATTGTCAGTCCCCATATAGACAATGAGGTCTAGTCAACATTTGAAGATTGAGCACAACCCATTACTGGCAACGCTGATCGTATTCCGACACGAACCTTGGGCCTAGTTCACGTCAGATTGGAAGCACTAGACTTGAGTTTTGCTCTCGTTTGACAAGCTCAAACGAGAGTGAAACTCAAGTCTAGTGCTTCTAATCTGACATGGACAAGGCCCAAGGTTTATGCCAGAATACGATCAGCATTGCCAGTAGTGGGTTGTGCTCAATCTTACAAACCTCAAATCGCGGGAAGGTTAACCCGGTCAACAAATGCCCGCAGAAGTCGGATGTGTCGGCCTAACAGCGCAAGAACGCAGTTCTGCTGTAAACAGGCACAACGCAATCACATCCGGAAAAAAAAAAAACTCTGGATGAACGCAGAAGAAGAAGAAGAAACCTCAAATCGCGAAACAACCAAATAGTCAACATTTGTCAGTAAGCTTAAGAAGTAGTTGCAGTATTGGACTTTGTGTTAAAGGTGTTGCCTGGAGTTGGTGTAGCATACTCTTGATTGACATTATCCATCTAATTCTTGTGTTTCATCTTGCTCTATAGCTAGCACGCTTGTCTGCCAAGATAGTAGTCTGGGTTCAGTCCCCAGCAGTGACAGGGTTATATTTTCTTACCAGTACGGCTCAGGGTTATTTTTTCTTACCATTCACAATGGCATAGCTGTCATATTAGTGTTGAACTCAATTCTTAATTTTTGGGGGAAAAAAAGGTAGTTTCATATGAGATACTGTCGTTGGGGTGTGAAGTTTTAGACCTGTATATATTCTAGGCCATGGCAAATGAGGTGGGGTGGCCAATTCCCTTCCTCATTCTTTCCAGACAATTTTCAGAAGATTCAATTTCTTTGTTAGGCTGGTTCAACCCTATAGCCATTGTAAGTAGCTAAAGTAAAGGTCCTTCTTACTTTTTCATTGGGCATACAGTGCTAGACCCATATTTTCATAGACCAATCAGCATTCACTGGGTGAAGTGGTCAGTGTCATGATGGCCGCCTTTCTTCCCCAGGCATTTCTTGGTACCCATCTTAGGCTGGGTCAACCTGAGAGTCCAGATCAATTTTTACAATCCGAACCTGCCCCATTATGATCGAACCCATTACCACCAGATCTGCAGACAAGTGTCAAGAGTCATACTGGTCAGGAAAAAAAAATACTGTCTGTGCTGAGGATTGAACCTGCATCACTGTCTTGGGAGGCAAGCACACTTATCACTATGTCACAATGGCTGCTCATACCATGGTATGAAACACCAGTGCAAGGCAGTCTGTTGCCAAATAACCCTCAGCTGTGTTTCGAACACAGTATGCGGGATTAAGAATTGCGTCTGTAACTCCTTCACTACAGAGCCGGCTACACCAGCATGAAATCTCACCTTTGGTATCAGCATGAAATCTCACCTTTGGTATCAGCATGAAATCTCACCTTTGGTATCAGCATGAAATCTCACCTTTGGTATCAGCATGACATCTCACTTTCAAATCTGTTGTATTATCCACAGAGAAGTAACAAAGAAACGGTCTGTAGAGCTTGTATGCCAAGCATACACGCAGATATATAAAGCCATCATGGACCCATCCAATGGTTACAAAGATGGCCCAGGAATTGTACCTCGAACTCCAGAACAGGTGGTGCATTTGCTAATGTAATACCCTGTGTTACAGGAAGAAAGGGAATTGGGACACTTATCTACTTTACAGGTATCTTTCATGTAATTATTTTAGAAGCAGTTGCATTCTCATTTTCATTGACTGCAAAAAGAAATTGTGATGTGGCTAGTGTTAGCATGAAAACCATGATTTAACAAATGGTTACCATGCTTCATCACAATTCTAAAACCAAATATACATGAACCCCTTGCGCTTGAAGGAACCATAAAGATAGTCTTTTCTGCCTTTAAAATCAATGGAGCATAGACTCTCAATCAACTGAAGGAGAGCTGTTTGTGGACTTGTTCATAATTGATTATAACTCTATAATATTTGATCATTATAATGTTTGTCAAATTTAGGGCACGTTTTAGTTCTATAAAAGTTGATGATACTGTGACATTCATTGATGGTTTGATATTTTCTGATTCCGGAACATTAATTTATCATAAATATTTGTTACTTTTAAAACATGACTTGATTCTACACAATTTGATGACTGCTATATTCAGTGTTTGTAGCAGTGCAAGAAGATTTTTGTGTAATAGCACGGAAAGGTGTTGCCTCATGAAGTGTTACTTGCTGTTGGAGATTGCAAGATATGGAGACGAATGATCACCAGTGCTAGTCAGCATGCACTTGATGATGATAGAAAAATGGGGCAAATACCATGGAAAGACAAAATGGCAAATAAACTGTCAACAAGCTAGAAATGGTAAATGTGATCTAGGTTTGTCAAAATATTTTAGGCACATAATGGGATATAATACTCTGCTGAAAAACCAAATTGAAAGGAGGTGTAAAGCAGACATGTAATGTGAAGACATTTAATGGAAGGATAACATCAAGATTTAGACTGGAATGAAAATGTTTGAAACAAAGGTGTGGAGATTCAAGGCAGCTGACCTTTGTTGTACAGAGGGCATAGACTCGCATAGCTTTTCCTTCTCCCATTGTGTCTCCCATGGCCTTTCAATCTCTCATTGTGTCTCCCATAGCCTTTCAATCTCTCATTGTGTCTCCCATAGCCTTTCAATCTCTCATTGTGTCTCCCATAGCCTTTCAATCTCTCAATGTGTCTCCCATAGCCTTTCAATCTCTCATTGTGTCTCCCATAGCCTTTCAATCTCTCATTGTGTCTCCCATAGCCTTTCAATCTCTCATTGTGTCTCCCATAGCCTTTCAATCTCTCATTGTGTCTCCCATAGCCTTTCAGTCTCCCGGTGTGACTCCTATAGCCTTTCAATCTCTCATTGTGTCTCCTATAGCCTTTCCATCTCCCGATATGACTCCTGCAGTCTTTATATCTCCTAATGTGACTCATATAGCATTTTCATTTTCAAATGTGACTATAGTCTTTCTACCTATATCTTCACTTCATTGACTACACAAATGCTTTCGATAAAGTAAGACATATCAACATGATAAAGATGCTTGCAGATCTACAAACTGATGGGAAAGACCTTAAGACGTAATAAATATGTATTGGAAATAAGCTGCCTTGAAGATTGATAATGAAGTAGGTCAATACCAGCCTGTTAAGAGAGGTGTGCAACAGGCATGTGTATGTTTCCAGATCTTTTTTCCTATTTAGTGAAAATATGAGAAATTTAGAAGATATGAGAGAAATCACTATTGGGGGACATAACATCAGTAATATAAGATATTCAGATGTTACAGTATTGATTGCAGACAATGAACAGGATCTGCAACATTTAATAGTTGCAGTTATTGTACACAGTGAACAAATAGGGTTAGAATTAAATTGTAAGAAGATAGAGATTATGGTAGTCTCTAAGAAGAAAGAAATACCACAATGTAATATGTGGGTAAATGGGAATATTCCTAAACAAGTGAATCAGTACAACTATCTCAGAACAATCATAACATCTGATGGGAGGTGCCTTGAAGAGATTAGACGAGCAGAAACATAATGGCAGTTGAAATGTTGTTTCTGAGGAAAATGTGAAGAATACCACGGACAGATAAAAAAAAACCAAAGAGCAAATCCTACAAGAACCAAATGAAAACTGTAAGCAGATTGCAGAAATTAGATGTAGATTGCCAAGATTTGTTTGGACACGTTATGAGAAGAAATAAACTAGAGAACTTAGTGATCGCAGGCAAGATTGACAGAAAAAGAACCAGGGGAAGGCAGAAAGATAAATATCTAGAGGCACAATAGAGACAAGAACACAGAGCTTATCCACAGCTCTGGCGATCGTGTGAGATGGTTAAAACATGATTACCCATGCTTGTTGGCATGGCGCATGATGATGATGATCTTTCCATCTTCTGATGTTGCACCCATAGTCTTTCCATTTCCTAATGTGACTCCCATAGCTTTTCCATCTCCCTACATAAGTCCCATAACCTCTCAATCTCCCTATATGAGTTCCTAATCTCTCCATCTCCCTATATGACTCCCATAGCTTTTCCATCTCCCGATGACACATAAGTCATCAGAATTGCTTGTTTTCAGATGTATCCTGTTCCCATGGCTTAGCTTAAAGCGGCTTATGTTCACACGATGCTCTTGTCATAGAGTATACATGATAATTTAATGGAGGTGGCAGTGCCACTTGTCTTTAAGTCCCTAACACACCACATCTGCTGGTTGTTCCATGATCCTCCTGGGGACATGCCTCCCCTCTCATGGGATGTCATTTATATTTAAGGAGTTCATTGAAGTCTAATTGTAATTTCAAATGTGATAAATGTGTGCTTCAAATTTATATTAATTTCTGTTTATTCTATATATGTGTGTGAAAATTCTGTATTTTTTATCATATTGGTATAAATTGTGGATGAAATACATAATGAGGGTTTTAACAAATGAGCAATTGTTACAGTTTCTATTATGTTACAATTGCTTCAGTTGATGTGTTAAATGAATATTTCATGAGAAAGTATATGGTTTGTGAAAAAGGTGAGACAGCCTTAGTTGAAATAACAAGCATAGAAGGCAAGAAAAGTCAGCTGGTCACTTATTAAGCTTGTGTCAAAACTCTAAAATGTGTGTCATCTTCTTTCATGTATTTTCCTCTCCTCCTATTAAACTCCAATGGGGAATAATAAAATTTTTTTGTTAATGTAAAGGACTCCCCAATACACCCAGAGGCGTATTGGGTAAATGGGGTTAGTGCTATATCTGTATAGACCAATTGGCACTTGAAGGAGATTTTCAGCATACCACTGGCTGCATTTACTCCCTAGAAAATGTCTCAGTACCCATTTTAAGCTTTCTGCCAAGTCAATTTTGTTTGAATCCCCACCTCAGTGAGTATTCAAACACATGACCCCGGGATGGTTAACCCGGTCAACAAATGCCCGCAGAAGTCGGATGTGTCGGCCTAACGGTGCAAGAACGCAGCTTTGCTGTAAACAGGCACAACGCAAGCACATCCGGAAAAAAACACCTCTGGATGAACGCAGAAGAAGAAGAAACACATGACTACTTAGCTAGTAGGCAAGTGTGCTAACCACTCAATCAATCAGGTGCTGTCTCCGCATTGAAGGTTGGCTGCAATGGATCTCCAACACTGTCTCTCGCCTTGACTGTACATTCTGTCAGGCTGATGTTCGTCCATCTCTTGATGTTATCCTCTCACTTGTATCGTTGTCTACATCTTGCTCCCTTGCCCTCAACTTTGCCTTCCAGTATGGTTTTTATAAGAGTATCGTGTCTTTTAACGTGGTCAAAATATTTCACTTGTCTTCTCTTTATTTCTTTCATCAAGTCTCTCTTCATTCCCAGTTTTTCTAGGACCTCTGCATTTGATTGTTTTTGTTTCCATGAAATACAACCTATTCATCTGTATATCCACATCTCCAGGGCTTCTATGCGACTTTCTAGTTGCTTGTTCAATGTCCAGGTTTCCGCGCCATACAGTAGCGTTGAATATACGTAGCATTTGGCAATTATCATTTTTAATGCGTTATTAATCTCTCTAGATGTTAATACTAATTTCATGCCATTGAAAGCATTTTTGGCCATTCCTATTCTCTTTTTGCTTTCCATTTCACTTCTGCCATCACCTGTTATTATGTGTCCAAGATAAGAGAAACTTGTTACTTGTTCTAGTATCTGCCCATTTATTGTTATGTCCATTGATGACCTTTCCTTTTCACTGCTAATTTATCATAGTTTTTGTTTTTTGGATGTTAATATCTAAGCCACATTCTGCACTGTGCCTGTTTACTTCTTCCACTAGGTCTTGCAACTCTTGCTCACTTTCTGCTAGTAACACGCTAACCACTAAGCTACCACAAGTAATTGGAAATAGGCTGCTTGGCTATCTCTTGTAGCTCCTTCCTTGTCCCTCCCATGTTGTCTCTACTTCTTTTCTCAATGTGTGTTTAGGTTTTACTTATGTTTGTTTTACAAACTAAATGAATTATTTCTTTCTGGGGTGTACTTTTTACTTGGAAATTGTAGAGCACAAGAGCAAGAGAGTAACCAAGAAAAAAGATGCACAAAAAAGAGACAGGGGTCAGGTATTTTCAAATAACCATTGTTCTTCCGTGATCATCACTCTACTAGCCTGAGGGTTGTGGATTCTCTGACAGTGAGCTGATCTCTTGGGTAGTGAGATCAGACACACAGCCTTCTCAGGTTAAAAAAAGTTAGTAGCATATTCTTTACAGGATGTAGCCTGGCACCGACACTGTGTTTCGAATGCAGTATGCGGGATTATGAACTGCGTCCGTAAGCCCTTCACCATGGACCCAATTACGATGGCTGCCTGAGGCTCAGAAAATGAGGATTCAATCTCAGCATAGAGCTGATAATGTTCCCAAGAACCACTGGTATCTAACAATAACACACGTCACCCTGATCTCTTGGGTAGTGAGATCAGGTAGATACACAGCCTTCTCAGATAAGGGTGGGAAAAAAACAATAGGTCCCGTGTGCCAGTTGGACATGTTTAAAGTCACACAATATTCAACCTGTACACTGGTCAGGTGGACTAAAATGTTGACTTCTCATCCTTGACTTGGGGGCGTAAATTACAAGTACCTCTGAAGTCAGAGTGGGTTTGCCTGATGTCGAAGAACACAGCTAATAGGGAAGGCTAATCCACATGCAAAATTCAGTCCAGTGCTACTAGAAGTAGCATGTATGGACTACACTTGAGTTCAAAGCAAAAGAGTGCCCAAAAAAATAATCCCACAATAGTTGGAAATTGCAAAAGCATAGGCTGTAAGGCTGCTGTCCAGGCAACATTGTTAGAACGCCTTGGGTGGAATCTGTCTAGAGCAGTAGTTCCCAAGCTTTTCAAGCAGAAGGCCATATCTACTATTTTCAGTAGTTAAGCGGGCCACAAGGTTATAAAATTATAAAAGTCGTGCAATATCAATCATTCTTACCTTTCTTAACTTTCATCAACAAAGTTCTAAAACTTTAAAGGCAGTCAGTGTCAATGCTACACTGCGGTCATTTTTTGGTTTAAAATCAAAAGTTCATTTAACAGTAAATTTTAAATCAGTTTCGAAAATCGCTATTAATGTAATTAATTTACAATTGTAACTGTTCTTCATAACCAGTTACTTAAGTTCAGATGCCAGTTTATCAATGTCTGGGCACAAATCTATCATGCCCAAAGTCATAAGCGCAGCTAGGTTACTGTCGATGAGTCTAGAACGCTGCTTGTGTTTTTTATAACGGTCATTGCATAAAATGACTGCTCACATCTGTAAGTCGAACCAAAACGACAAATGTATCTCTGGGTGAATGAACGCAAGTGTTCAAATTGTTCAACAGGCAATAGTCGCCAGAATGAAATCATATGATCAGCTGAAGATAAAGCAGGCAGCTTCAGAAATTTACATCTCAGTGCAGAATTGCATTTCAAATCAATTACTTCATGCTGAAGCACAGCTTCATGCTGTAATTGACAGAGCTTGACATCAGGAAATATGAACAAATTTATGAAGAGGGCAACATTATCCTCCTCTATTGTAGACTCTTGAAATCTCGACTGAAACAAGGCCTCGCGTACCACTTTCTGACAGTTGGCAGGCCACAAGTGGCCCGGGGGCTGTGGTTTGGGAATCTCTAGTCTAGAGGAGGTAAACCAGACACAAGTGCATGCAGAAGTCACAGAGACTGACCTTTCAGTGCAGAACTAGGTGTAATTCCCTCCCTTCAATAGAGAGACAAAGGAGAGGAAGAAAAGTATCTCAGTCTGTATTGGGGAGTGTCACTTCTCCATATATAGAACATATCAGTGTTCTGTAGTGGGGAGAAGTCACTGCTTCACTTATAATAGGACATATCAATCTGTAATAGGGATTGGCACTGTTCCACTTATAAGACATCAAATCCATCTGTAATGCAGAGTGATATAGACACACACAATGTCCAACTAGAACTCACTGCTTCCCTCCCATTCTGTTGGTGCTTTCTCTGTCTCTGGAGATATCATGATGGCTGCTCTTTCACTGTGATGGGCATTTTCCTCTATAGCTGAGAACAGCACTGTTTAATATGTGTTTAAAGTCTTTTTGCCTATAAATTCTATATCTTTTCACATAATCCCAAAATTCTAATCTTATATTTCATTTTATCTATCAATTGTGCTGTCTTTCCCAATTCATACATAGTTCTAATGTTCCAGGTGCCAATTCTGGAGATTTTTAAGCGAAAGGAGATAAGTCAATGATCTAGACTCCTTATCCACATTATGTCATACTTGTTCTAGAAGAAGTGCCTCCTTTCATCTTGGTTGGCTGATTTACTTTTCTTTCACTTTCTTTAGACTTGTTCATGATTGGTTGGATTTTATGGGATGGGTTAGTTAGACCCATGCAAGCCCTCCCTGGTTCTTTTATGACATACGCGGTAGGTTATAGCGTTACTATGCTTTGCTTCTGAAAGTGTCTCTGTAACACACAAGGCATATATAAGCTTTTAGTGTACGTAAAAAGTTCAACAAAAAGTATTTATTAATGGGAATGGAATGCAATATTTTATTTTTAAACACATGTCCATATAATGGGTGCCAAATAATGTTAAGAATATCCAGGGGAACGAACTGAGCAGGAAAAGTAGTGAAAAGGGTATTGGCCACCCCACCTCATGTCACAGCCTAGACTTTATTAAAGCATAAAGCTTCATATCTCAATGGCAGTTTCTGCCTTGGAACTGCCTTTACTCTTATACACTTTGCTTAACTTTAGTTCATCACATTATGTACCAAATTAATGAATAGCACAACTAGAAAGTTCTTCCTCTGGAATCAACAGGGGAAAAGAAATATAAGACCACAAATCATACGGAGAAGATAAGTTATGTCATGACAAATGTGGAAAAAATTTCAAGAGAAAACAAAGGACAGGAGGACTTGATTGAGGGTCTATTGGGGTAGAAAAAAAGGAGCTAATCATATGATTATTAAACTTCACAAACACCTAATTTCTCTAAACTTAAAGAACATATTTCTTGAAAATGTGTTCGCACAAATTAATAATGATTAATTAAAGAATTTACTTCATAGCACACCGGGCTAACTCATAGGTGTTCCTCCACCTGCATCAAATGTCTTAAAGTGTAGATTCTGATCATGCCAGTTGTAAACACACTGTAGTCTTCCTCTCGTATGCCTTTCCTTGCCAGACTCACACTGAAATCCAAATTCACACATCCTTAATTATGTTGTTTCATCTGTCAGGGTATCTTCCACTAGCAATAGACAGGTAGTCTTTAGAATGTTCGCCTTATCCATTGTGAGTGTTTCAACTCCTGATGCTTTAGCCGCTAATAAATATGCAGTATATTTATGTCATCATCATCAAGTGCCTTTATTGACACCCTTCTGTGCCATGATACAAGACTTTCAAACATTTTCTATCACTGTCTTCCTGTATCTAACTTTTCACAAATTTTTCCAGTTGTCACATTACAGTTTTTTTCTTCTCATTATGTGGCCAAAATATTATGACTCCTTTTTCTGATATCTGTGATAAGTTATCTTTGTGTCTAAGCCTCCCTCAAAACATTTAGATTGCTTATTTTGGCTGACCAAGAAATTTTCAGCATTCTTCTTTAAAACTATTTCTCTAAAGCTAAGGAAATCTTTGCTTATATATTGCATGTATGTCCCTGTAAAATAAGTTATTGCTTGGTATCCAATCATGCCACATCAGTCTGTTTCGAACTTCACACATTTTTTTCTGTTAGTGGGACCAGGTGGAGAAGGTGGGGGACAGATTGAGAACCTGTATGTGGAAAAGATTAAATTGCGGGAAATTGGCAGTGGTGCTGGTAGAACCTCAAAACTGAGAGGGAAGACCAGGAGAACTTTCAATCAGATAGTGGTGGGAACGTTTAGTAGTGTGACTTTTCGCTGGCCGTTGAACGAAAGAACGGAGCGCGAATGGGAATGTCCTGATTGCAGTGATGCTAGTTCTTAGTTCAGCTCAACTCAACTCAACTCAACAGCTCATAGAAATACAGCGTGGTGCTATTATCATTACTGTACAGATATAAAGAGATTGGCGTGGCTTCTTGTTCAGAAAGCAATGGCAAACTACTGAGCGTACAATTGCATAGTAAATTACAAACAGCCAATCGGTGCTGGGGGTGATTGCAACATCATGCTAAGGACATGTAATATTTTTTTTAAAAACATTTTGAAAAAGCCAAAGAGACGAAACATGTTAGATCCAAACTCATGTAAGCTTTAAATGTGAGCAATAAGTTAAAGTATATGTTAATGGAATTGAAAAAAGCTTACACATCTGCAAAAAAAAATCAAGTCCCAATTCAGGAAACAACTATGGATCTGTGATGTGATACTGAAGTTTAATTCATCACACCGTTGTTGAATCCCAATAATCAGTTATCCTTGGCTTTACAAATATAATGTATCTTCAGAAAAGTTTTGTAAATATGTAGAAGTTAAAATAAAAATAAGCAAACATTTGAGCAAACTTAGATGAAGTTTTTGTCCACTGATGTGTTCAGTGAGTAGTTGCGAGGCATTCCACATTTTCCTAGTTCCTGAAAATGACAAAAGGATTTATTGATCAGTACAGATGTTTGATGAATGAAGACACCAATTGTATACATATTGGCATATTTAGATAGAGTGTGTAATAGGGTCCTTAATTTGTGTGTGTGTGTTATAGCCTATAGTTATAGATACAATATAGCCTATAGTTATAGATACAATATAGCCTATAATTATAGATACAATATAGCCTATAGTTATAGATACAATATAGCCTATAGTTATAGTTACAAAGATACAATATAGCCTATAGTTATAGATACAATATAGCCTATAGTTATAGTTACAATATGGCCTATAGTTATAGATACAATATGGCCTATAGTTATAGATACAATATGGTTTATAGTTATAGGTACAACTCATGATCTATGTTTTAGAATGTTTATTGTTGCAAGGAGTTACCTACAAGAAATGATTGATACGACTTGGTAATAAATACAGAATATATAGCTGACAGGGAGTTGTAAAAGCTCCACTGTTGAACAAACACAACAGGAGGGTTCTGATCATCAGAAGCCATCTTTCACTGATAGTATCATCTCACTATATATGTGCTGTATATGTGTCATTCTGACTGCTCCCTTATGGATGTCTGGCACCTAGTGTTTTCTTAATAATTTCCTTCACACAACGCCTTTTGACTTGGCTGGGAGAAAGCCAGCTTCTTTCCCTTGGATGTTTAGCTTCTGTTGCAGTCTCTGCTATCAAACAGGTCTTTGTCTCTAAAAATTAACTTCGTAGTATTCCAGGTAAATCCACTGATGCCCCGTCTACCGCAGCACATGTATGGTGTAGATGCTGATTGTTCCAGTAACACATTGGTTTAAACAGATTGGATTCTTCCTCACTGATCATTACAGTGACACATTGGTTTAAATTTGTAGGATTCGTCCTCGCACTGATCGTTCCGGTAACAGATTGGTTTAAACACACACACAGGATTCATCTTCGCATATGCGTCTGCTTGCTTGAACCACATTTACCTATTAATTAACAACTGCTGGGGATAGGAAGAGATGAAAGAAAAGCTGACTGGGTGAGCATGTGAACAAGATACCTGTGAAAATTTCTGTGACTTGGCGTGAAAGCAGAGAGGGACCGTGTGTACTGTCGGTGCCCGGGAGCCATATTTGGATGATTCTGTGATGTACATGGGATGTTGAGGCTTTTTCCCATAGCCCTTAAACAAACCTGTACAAGACACACACAAGTATGTGAAGATCATTCATGTTTGTGAATTATATGAGGATAAGTTCATAAGTAAGTCACAAATGGCTGTAGAAAAATAACTAAATATGGTCGCCCGTGTGTTGCCAGGGCTCATACGGGGGAGCAAAGAATAGTAACACTGTTGCCTACCATGCACATCGTAAGAGGCGACTAAGGAGGATATGGTTCCATCGCCCTGCTACTGAGTGTGTGTGTGGCGCGACACTGTGAGCTGTGAGTTTCGCGTGGAATGCTTTTACATCTGTCCGTGGTTGTTTGTGGCGTGAACTGCATGTTCGGAATGATGGCGGCCGGCTGTTGCTGGGTTGACTGGTTTGCCTTTTTCGGCTCATGAGTGCATTTTTTAGAGACTCCTGGGAGTCGCCACTGGAGCTACGGAGTTCGTCCTGCAGAAATAGACCGAGCCATATGGGATAAAACCCGGGTCAATGAAGTCTTTCTGGTGACTGCCGTTTCCATCGATGATGAATTGTATTTTTTGTGGAGGACTTTTGTGTTGGCATTCTGGCGGCGGCATTGTGCACAGTGTACCTGTGCGGGCTGTTGGCTTGCCAATACTCTTGTCTATTCCATTGTTCACATTGGGCAGTGAGGAGCATTTTGTGTGATATTCACTGGCACAGGAACGGAGCAATATGGAGATGATCCGTTGCTGTGAAGTTGGAACCACGACTAACTTACTAACTAAATATGGTAACAATTTGAAACCAGTTTATTTTTATACATACATTGTCCTTTCATTTCTCAACATAATTTCCACCAACATTGATGCACTTATCCCATTGTTTTATCAGTCCTCCCAAACCAGCTGCATAGAACTGTGTGCTCTGTTTTCTAAACCACGTTTTCACTTCACATTCAACTTCGGCGTCATTCGCGAAATGTCTCCCGCCAAGGTGGGTTTTCAGTGTTTATGCTGACAAATGTTTATCCCGTAAAGCGGTGCATAGCTGGGTAGAAAAAGTTACAAGGGCGAGTCAATAAGTAAGTCACACAGTTCTGTGGGATGGCAGGTAAATTAAAACAAAGCATGCAGTTCTATGCAGCCAGTTTGGGAGGACTGATAAAACGATGGGATAGGTGCATCAATGTTGGTGGAAATTATGTTGAGAAATAAAGGGACAATATATGTACAAAAATAAACTGGTTTCAAGTTGTTATCATATTTAGTTATTTTTCTACAGCCATTTGTGACATACTTATTAACTTACCCTCATATCATCTGTAATAATTATCACAACAATTATCATCACCACTATCACAGCATCACCACCACCATCACAACCATCATCACCCCACCATCCCTATCATCATCATCGTCATCACTATCACAACCATCATCATCACCACCATCACAACCATCATCACCACTACCACCATAATTAACATCACCAGGATCACTACCACCATCACCACCACTACCACCATTATCACCAACAATCACAATCATCACCACCACAATAATCAACATAACCATTACAACAATCACCACCACCATTACCAACAACAGCAATCACAATCATCATCACCACCAATGACAATTCACAAACATCATCATCACAACCATCATCAACATCACCAGTATTACTATCACCATCGCAACAATCACCATAACAAAAGTTGATCACTGATGCATAATAAAAGGTGATCACTGAAGCATAACAAACGTTGATCACTGAAGAAGACAATTTGGTATGGTTAATCAAGGACCACCTTCACTACAACAGGATACCTCCATAGATTCTCCAGTCTTCCCCTCTCAACACAGTAGCATCAGCAACCAGCAAGAGTCCAAATTTATTTGTACCATAACCGCATATGCTATAATCGTCTTCTTTTTTTTTTTTCTGCTGACAGGTTTTATAGTTACTTGACCTATTGATTACCAACAAATTTTTAAGTATGCATTGTGCACAGGTCCTTCAGATTTCTCCCCTCTCCCCCCCCCCCCCCCCCCCTTATCTAAGAAGGCTAGGCATCCAATCAATTGGATCAGGATAGATGTGTAACATCCTCTGGTTTCTTAATTCATACCAAATCTACTTGAATCAAGGGTAGGTAGAGTACCCCTAAACCACTGCACCTCCAGAAGAAGAATATATAGAATAAATGCATAGCTCCAATGTTCAGGTAACATGATCAGTGTTGTCTTTCAAAGACAAAGGTCTACCAGTGTTAACATATGGCCGTGAATCATGGAAAATTAGTAAGTAAGCAAAAAAAAATAATCCTTTGAAGCCTCAGAAGAATGCTGAAAATTCCTTGGACAGCCAAAATTAGTTTTCTAAATGTTTTGAAACAGGCTAACATACAAAGACAACTTATCAAAAACAGAAAGAGGCGTTAATTTTATGGACACATTATGAGAAGAGAAAAACAGGAACATATTGTGACAACTAGACAGGTTTGTAGAAGGAGAAATAGAGGAAGACAGCAAGAGACAATCATTACAGCCTTTGCCTTTTGTCATGGCTTAGACAGGTGTCAATTCATGAACTGATAACATGCTGTTGGAGATCTCAAGTTATGGAGGAGTAAGATTACCCACACAATTTGACAAGGTATTTGGTAATGATCTCTTATTAATTTTAAAGATAGTTAAATGAAACATGTCAAGAACAAATTGTGTGCCTTACCCTTTATTAGCACTATAGTTAAACATTCAAGCCAGTATGCGGATGAGTCAAGGAAAACTTGTGAACAAATGACATAACAACATAGCATAGCATAGCAAGGGGCATGTTGCTGTAATAGTTAGGACGTTACGCTGATACTGAGTGCAGTCAGGGCAAAGGTTCGATGACAGCTCTCATCGTTTGCTACAGGAGAAAAGAATGGTCAGCTATTCCTCTTTGCACTCAGGACTTTAGAATGTGATGATCCTAACACTTCACATAACCACAGCAGTTTCCTGCTACATTACTTTTTATTGTGTAAATAGGAACCAAAGCAAGGAATTCTTAGAGAAGAAACACATTTCTAAACAATGTATTCCCATAGTGAATTTAAACACAGATGCCATAAACAAAATAAATATTGTTCAATTTCTTACCTGGCATATTTCGCTGCGTCTCATCAGGGCATATTGAAGAGTTATATATGTACTTAGTATTTCAACCAAAATATTATTTTGTTTGTCCACTTCATTTGATATATAACTAACTCTGCAGTATGCACCTGGCCAGATGCAGCGAAATATGGCAGGCAAGAAATTGTGCAATATTTTGTTTATGGCATGTATGGTTTAGAAACAAATTTCTTGGAAAAATAAAGAAATATTTATTACTCAATGGACATTAATATATGTGTAAATGGATTATGATATTTTGTTACGGTTTTTTTTATGTTTTGTCAGCTGTAGAAGTCTGCTTACCTGGATATTCGAATCTCTCAGGTAATTCCTTTGTGCGATAAAAATGTGATGTCTTTTCGTTATCACTTCCAGAACAACCTTCCTGAAATGTTAAAACAAATATAATATACCACTTAGTGTTTTTATGTCCTTGTCAGCTGTTCACCCTCTCCATAAGCTCCTTAGAGCCTCCTCTGCTCCCCTTGCCCCCCATTGCCCTTCTTCACTGACTCTCTCTGTGTTCATTGTCTGCTTCCCTTTCCCCTTCACCTACCTGTGATCCTCTTCCATTACGTACTTCCCCTCCCCCTTCTCTGTCTCTGCCGTCTTAATTGCTCTTCTGTCCTAATTTTGCCCACCTCTCACTACCTCTCTTAATGTCCTTTGAACACTCCTCTTTTTCAGATTGTCTTTTTCCATCCCGCCCCTCCAGATGCTCCCTCTTATCCTGCCATTCCTCTCTGTATCCCCATCCCCCCCCCCTCCTGTCATCTCGTTTTCTACCACTTGTCCCTCACCCCAGCTACATTGTGTGGTGCTTGCATCCTAATCTCACTTCTCTGTCTCTATCTCCGCCTTCCTCTCCCGTTCAACGACTATCCTCATCACTTTCTGTCCATTCTCCCCTCCTCTTTCTCACCTGTGTTCATGACTGTGATCCTTCTGGACTTAACTGCTTGTCCCCCTCCACGTCATCCCACTTCTTCCCCCCTTTGCTGGTCAGCCCCTGACCGACTTCATAGATGCGCCCCCCCCCCCCCTCCCTGCTCCTCCCCCGGACTGCTATGTGCTCTGGATTGCTTGCTCCCCTCTCAGATTGACTGCTCCCTATCTCTGGCCATAATTCCTGCTTAGGGTCTCCTGCCGCCCCCCCTGCCCTTTTCCTCCTCCTCCCCCTGCGCTCTGGCTCTGACCTGCTCCCCCGATCCCTGCACTCCCCCTCCCAACTGCCTCCCTTCTCCCTGCATCCCTGCCCCACCCCCTCCCGGGGCGTTCTTCACCCCTCTCCTCTCGGCCTACCTTTTCTTGTTCCTACCCCTTCTTCTGTACCTCCCTCCTCCCTTTTCTTCTCCCTAGTCTTGCTCCCCCTGGTGCCTGAGGTCCTCCTCTCTGACTTTCCTCCGCTGTTTGAATGCTGACCTTTCCTCTCCTTCTTCCTGCAAATCTCTTCTGCCACTCTCTTTGCCTCCTCACCTCCTCCCCCCATGTTCAATGTTCCTTTGTTCCTTGTTCCCTGTGTCCCGACCCCTTCCCCTTCTCTGCCCATTGCTTCTATTGTCTTCTCCTCCTTTCCAGTCCCTCTTATCTCCTCCCCCCCCCCCCCACCCCTTTGCTGTCTCTGCTGTTCGGTTCCCTATCTCCTTCCTCTCTCTCCCTGTATCTCTCCTGCTTGTCTGCCCCTGTCCCCTCGACCTGCTCCTCCCCCTTGCTTAATGATTGTAGGAACTGTTTCTTGCCCTCATGTCTGCGTAATGCTGCCTTATTCTCCCATCTGCCCCTTTTTGATCCTTCCTTCTGTTTTCTCACTTAGAAGCTCCTCCCTTCCCTGCTTCCCCTTCTCCTTCCTTTCGATCTCCTGCCAGTCTTTTCCCTCTCTGTGCTTTTTCTCTCCCCCTGATCCTTCCTTGGCTGTTCAGATTATTTTGCCATAAGAACATCAGAGATGGCTCATTCAACTGCCAAATAAACATTCAATATCTATAACAGATAGCAGCGAACCACCAGACATGGAGAGCCATGACTTCTGCTCTATGCGCCGCCTTAGGCTCAAGAGGAAAGACTTAACTAACTAACTAACTAAGAACAACACATTTCCAAATGTTTCATGTTTCGAAATTACATAAATGTTGTGAAACAAAACAAAAAAAAGAAGAGAACCCCTTTACATGTCCTAGGGTGCATTGTGCATATGGTGCTAAATCCAGATTTGTATAGACCAAATGGTATTCAGGTGGGTGGTGTGGGCATCTACCGGCCACCTTTACTTCCTAAGATATTTCCTAGTACTCATTTTAGGCTGGGTTAAACTGGGAGGATAGGTCAATTCTTAAAATCTTCCTCGATGTAGAATTGAACCCATGACCATCAGCATAATTTTCGCACCTCTTGATTCATTAGCATTTGTTAGGTTCTCTCCATGAACTCCACATGGGTGATTCTATCTGACCATTTCAGTCCCACTATTCTGCACAGGCACCAGTTAGTGTATGTCTGTAGTTTATTAGTCATTCTTCTAGTCATTTTGCTTGTTTCTGACCCATACAGTAGGACTGATTTAACACTGGTGTTTACAATTCTAAGTTTGGTGCTGAGTTTTTAACTTCCTTTGACTTCCTAGTGCTATGGAAGCTTCACTTGCCTTTTGGATTTGTATTTTAATATCTCTGTCTGTTTCCCCCGTCTTTGTTTACATTGCTGCCTAAAAATAAGTACAGATTTCTTAATTTCACAGCTTGAAGTGAGGTTTGACTAAGGGAGATCGGGTTGTTATTTTTTGGGTTTATTCTCAATATCTTCCCCTTATGAATGTTTAGATCCAATAGGTCTACATTGCTATGTTATGTAGCAGTGTAAACAAGGAACGAAAACAGATATAGATATTAAATATAAGAATCTAGTACCTCAGAGGTTGGAGTGGGTTTACCCAATGGCGAGGGACACAGGTAATAAAGAAAGGTAACCACACGCAAAAATCAGACCAGTGCACTAGACGTAGTACCAAGTGAATGAACTACGCTTGAGTTCAAAGTGAGCGAGTGCATACACAAAAACATAATTATATAAAACACTAGAAGAGCTTTCATTGCACTATGACATTTGTGGGAGTCAAAGAATATTAACCCTAGTACAAAACATAGAATATTTACCATTAAATCAATACTGCTGTATGGAGCTGGTTCCTGTGCAGAATAGAAGGAGAAAATGGGATCACTAATGCAGAGATTAAGAAAGAACTGGACATTTTCCACAGAATCAAGAGATTTGGTAAAGACCTGGCACTGGATAGCATAGTTCACACGTTGAGAAAATCTAATAATAGTTGTAACTAGAAATACTTTTTTTTCTGAACCCTCACAAGGAAAAGGAAACTGGGAGACCTAAATACACATAGAGAAGAGAATTTGAGACAGATGTAATATCGGAAGGACTTGAAGGCAGCTAAAGGAGACAGCAAAAGATAGGACAGTGGACGGACGGCTTTACAGTACTTGGTTGGTGTGAGTTGTTTAATGGCTTCAATGATGGTTAAATAATAAAGGGCAAAAGAAGAAGATAAGTTAATACAAATATTAAGAACCTAATGTTAAACACATTAGTTGATTGTGTTTTTTTTTTAATACACAAGATACTAAATAGCGAAACACAAACTTTATCTTGTAAGTTAGTTACTTAACTTAACCAGTTTAATTACACGTTACAGTTTTTCAATAACCAGTGAGAAAATTAGGATGATGAACTAAACCGAGGGCTGAAAAGTATTGGAGTGTACCGAAACTAACTACAGCTGTTGTATTATTTAACGAAAATTGTTTTAAAAAGACGTTGTGTCCAAAGCATGATGAGTTACCTCGTGTGTTGTTGCCATGTTTAGTGCTTGCAAATCTGAACGTACATAAAGGGCAGCTGCCTCCTGCTGCTACTGATTGTTGACAGCTGGTAACTAGTAGCAACAGGGAACGCAACTTCCATTACTTCAAATTACAGCACCTTTAAAGTATTAATAAAACTAGTGGAACTGCGGTCAAGCTGTTCTAAATTAGCTTTCCTTCAGTGTCCTTCTGATGGCGAGGGACACTGTTATAATGGAAAGCTAATCCACACGAAAAATTCAATCCATCAAAACTGTAAATAGTGTGTATGGACTACGATTGAGTTCAAAGCGAGCGAGCGCAAAAATAAATAAATAAAGCAATATAAAATAACATGAAGTAATACAGCTTAACAGAACACAATTATGGAAAACAAAGGCCATTGCCGCGACTGGCCATCATCGGCAAATAAATACACGAAAACAAAACATAAAATACGGAGAAGACACTACAGTGGCCACATTAAGGCTTAACTTAAATGAGAAAAAATTGTTAGATAAAAAATAAATAAATAAATTAGAACAATGAAAATTCAAAAAACAACATGTGCTACTTATCTATGCGTTTTTACACACGCACGCACGCACACGTTATATGTATGTATATATGTGCGAGTGTGTACACGCTCGTATGCATATATATATATATATATATATATATATATATATATATATATATATATATATATATATAATAGGGTGTATTTTTAATGACTGTGCAGGGTTTGAAAATATTGCCGATCCAAGTTTTGTGTTTACCTATTATGTTGCATGAACTTTACTGAGGGTGAATACAACAAAACTTGGACCTGCAATATTTTCAAACACTGCACAGTCATTAAAAATACACCCTATATATGTGTGTGTGTTGTCGTTGTGTTTGTTTTTTTTTCCCCGTGCCGACAGCTATACAACCAGCGTTGCCCCTAAACACTGCCCTCCCTCTTTTCTATGTGTCACAAAATAACGACGGAAGGGAAACATATCCAAGCTGATAAATGTAAATATCCACGAGCAGCTATAACACCAGACGGTAGATGCATGGCAGAAATTAACAGCAGAATACAGTAGGTCAAGTAAAAACTGCATTCCAGGAAATGAAAAGTATATTACGCAATAAGTTACTGTCATTGAATGTAAGAATGAGAGTGCTGAAATGTTATACCCCCCCCCCTCCCCCTTCTCTCTCTCTTAATCTGTGTGTGTGTGTGGGGGGGGGGGGAGGGCAGAGAATTGTGGGATGTGAAGTAACAAATTAGGAAGAGCTTGGAAGCAAAGGAGATGTGGTTCCTGAAATGAATGTTGCGAATTCCTTGGACTGCCAGAGTAACTAACAACGGCTGCCTAGCAAAGGTTAATGAAAGTACATTATACTGTCTGTATACACCTATAAGAAACAGATAAACATAATTCTTTGGTCATTTAATGAGAAGAGGGGTGTTGGAAAATATCGTAACGACTGAAAAGATCAGTGGCAGACCGAGAGAAGTGATGCTGGATGAACTGGCTTGGTGGCATGGAGCGATATCAGCAGCAGAGTTGACCCAGGGCACCAAGGACCGAGATCTGTGGAGAGACATAAACGCCTGCAGCAGCTTACAAGGCACATGATAATGATAACTGTGTATGAGCCCGGCTGACCCCTGCCGTCATGAGTGAGGACGTCATACAGCTGATGTATTATCCTTCTCCAAACACCTTTCTAACTGAACCCAGCGTCAACTGTCTTCTTTTGTTTCGCCGCTTAGTCTCCATCGCAACATCTGTAGTTGCCACTTATTGCAGTAAACATTTGTGGCCATGATTACACCCGTGTACCTGTTTCGAGACTGAAGTGCAATATTTTTACGAGTTCTAATGAAAAGCCACCAAGCCTTCTCTGTTTTTGCCATTGTGCTGCAAAAGCCTGAAACCTGGAAAGGCTGGAACCTTTATGACCTCCTTTTGATTATATTGTATCCAGTGGCGAGATATGACCAAGACAATTGAATAGAAACTGGGACTTAGTGACTGTCTTGTTGTATTTTATACTCACCACACATGTTGATGTTAGTCACCTTTCAGTCCCTTGATTGTGTGCGCGTGTTTTCAAATTTATACCTTACTAACCCCTACTTTCCATGGTGAGTTTTTTCTGGGAGCGACATCTGACAAATCCTCGTTCCCGCCCTTAACTTCTTTAGTTAGTTAGTTAGTTAGTCGACAGATCATCCTCATTGCACATCGAACCATTCAGCCCATAAGTGCTCGGATCCCTCCTCAGCAAATCCCGCAGCGTGTAGCGGCTAACGACACCAGTTCTGTGTTGGTTTATCAATCTTCTTTGGCTTCCTGCATAATGTTCTTGTTTGGTCACCCCTCTTTTAATTTGCTGTTCTCGCAGTCGGGCCATGGTTGTAGATTCACAGTCATCACTTGGTTCTTGCGAACAACTTACTTCTCGTAAAGCATTCAGAATGTCAGCCTGGTCCATGGCTCGTCCACCTTCCACAGTAGCCTTACCCGCGAGCTTGTCAGTCTGTTCATTTCCTTGTACACCTGCATGCCCTGGGACGAACATGAAACTAATCTTTGCCGGCCGAGACCACTCCAGATACAGCAACCATTCTCTTCGGATCTACCCCATCTTTATCTTCTTGATCACGCTAATTGAGTCGCTAAGGAAACATGCCCTCTTGAATGTCTGTGCCTTGAGCCATGTTATTGCTTTACTTACTGCCATGATTTCCAGTCAGGCTACTTGTGGTCTCAACAAAAGCACCAGAGTCTCCTTCACAATTCTCCCTCCGGCTTGAGCCGTAAAGGCCCATGAACTTCTCACTCGTCGAACGACCGACCCATCTGTGTAAATGACAGCATCGCCGTATAATGTATAACGAATTCTCGAAGATCAAAGCTTGTACTTCCGCCTCCACAGCAGCCGGAGCTTCTTGTCTGCATATTCTGTCTAGTTGGATGCAAACTGCAAAGGACGTACATAGATCTGTTGGCACTTGTACCCACTCCTCACCAGGTTCTAAGACCTCAAGTGAACACACCTGTTGAAGAATGTCTTTGGCTTGACCCATCCACGACCGTCCTCTTTTTAACCTACTGCCCTTTCCCTTCTTAATTTCACTATGCAGTGGATGTTGTGTGTTTGCATCAACTCTGAGGTAGGCGCGTGCTCTGCAAATTCGTATTCTGTCTACAATGGTTGGAAAATCAAGAAGATAGCGCATCACCATGTATGCTGTATCTCTTGTACATCCAAGAATAATACGCATAGCTTCCTTCTGTATCTTTCCCATTCGTACCATCTGCCAATGGCTGAGAGTCAGGATCGCCACCGCATATTCAAAAACAGACTTCTTTAGCTGGATGGCAGTGCTTTCCACGGTAGCATCGTTTGGTATACTTCTGTCCTGTCTACCAATTTTACTCGGTCTCTTCCCCAGTTCACGGACATGGCATACCTTGCCTGGCGGTCTCAACATCAGATATTTAAGATTATTTATCGGCTTCCACTTTGAGTTTCCTAAGATGCATAATGTGGTAGTTTCCCATTTATTCAACATCCACTTTAACAACATTTTAAGCTACTAGTGAGCGGCTCTGTTACAAAGAGGTTATGAATGCAATTCGTAAACCCACGTGACACACCGCGTTCGAAACACAGCTGCAGGCGATTTGGAAGCAGACGGCCTTGCCTAGGTTTCCATGCAAAGGTATGAGTGCCGACCATTCAGAAAGCATTGGCAAACTATTGAATGTAAACTTACCGAGAAATCACAATATGCCAACACTCTGGGGTTGACTGCGATGTCGTGTAAAGGATGTGCAACTAACTGAAGTGAATACCATGTTCTGTGGTCCTCCACAGAACATACAGCAAAGAGAAAGCCAGAAGTATCCACTTACTGCAGTGGATATTCGGTCATCGGAGCTGCGTTTGCCATACTCTAGTTTTTCCCATCCTCTACCATGGGAGAGATGCAGTCGAGGTTTTCCCTTCATCAAGTCTGGGATCACTGTAGCATTTCTTAAATTATCTAGTACCTTTCGAGAAGGGAAGGACGCACGCACACTCGCCCGCGCACACATACACACTTAACCCCATATGTTGATCAGTAGAACACATTCACTAATGTGTTATAGTTCAGAGTTCCACCTCTATTGTGAGACATTAGTCGTGAGACCGACCCATAAACGAACAAACGTGTGCTTATGTGATGTAAAATCAAAACTTCTTCTTCGTTCATCAGGACAGTTCGTTTTTCTGACGTAATTGCGTTGTGCCTGTTTACAGCAGAGCTGCGATACTTGTGCCTTTAGACCGACACATCCGACTTCTGCGGACATTTGTTGACCGGGTTAACCTTCCCGGAGATCAAAACAAGAACACAAGGTTTATCTACAAACAAAGGTAGTTTACTGAATATACTATAAACATGTCGCAGTACAGTGTAGTACGTTTGCCTGCCGCCCTATGGTCACGTGTTCGTATCCTCATCAAGTTGGAAGTTGTAGGAAAACTGGTCTGAGTTCCTAGGTGAACCAGCCTATAATGGGCACTATGGAAATGCCTTGATAAATATAGGCCACGGTGTGATATTGACCACATAACCCAAAGCGTGCCAAATGATCTATAAAATATGAGGTTAGCACCATATACCCAATGCGCCTCAAGCTGTTAAAATGGTGCCTCACGTTTTTTACATTCAATATAAATATGCATGCACCATATATATGGGCCATATTTGTGACATAGCTCTGTGGTAATATCTTCTTGTGTCTTTCTTCTCCCAGTAACTGATTCGTAAAGCATGCTTAAAAAATAAAAGGTGAAGACTGGCATGCTTCGTGCAGAATGGCTTGCATCGAATCAGAGGTCGCGGGTTGTGAGCATCCGCTGGATCTTTTCTCCAGGACACTCTGGTATGGTTGGAAATGAACAGGCAGACAGATTGGCTGGTGCTGCATCATTAAGGTGTGATTAGACGCGTGATAAGGCAGATGTAGTGGAGGACCTCTGGGAGCATGTGAATAATGCAGAGCAGATAGACTATCATGGTCTAAAGAGAATGGAGCAGCTAGGGGGGTGGGGGGTCAGAGGATCTGGTCAACCGGTCGTCACTCAGAGGTAAAGCAAGATGGACATATAATCAGATTGTCACGGGCACCATCAGTATTAGAACTCTTCGCTGGCTGTTGATGGTGAGGTCTGAGTGCTTATGGGAATGTCTCGAGTGTAATGATGTTGGTTTTAACTCAACTTTTCAAATAAGGTAAAAGTAGGCCTGTAGCAGATACTGCCGCTGGAGTGTGAAGTGTTAGGTCTTCACATATTATAGGCTATGATATATGAGGTGTGGTGGCCAGTTCCCTTCCTCATCACCTTTCCCACCAATTCCCTTAAGATTCTGAAAATTGTGTGGTGGCCATTTTGATGAGGCTGGGTCAACTCCATAGTTGTCCTGGTTGGAACATATCTGGTCTATGTGGGGAGATTGAACCTGGACTTCTGTCTTGGCAGGCAATTGCACTTACCACTATAGCTCCATTTACATTGCCAAAGGATATTTAATGTGCATATCACACAATCTTTTTCTAAACACAGAAGCCACAAACAAAAGGTTGCACAATTTTTTGCCTGGCATATCTGACTGCATCTCATCGGGTGTATACTGCAGAGTTATATATCACATGAAGCTTTCTTCTTCAACAGTTAATGTCAGAGACACCTTGGTACTAAAGCTGATGTGTGCCACATCAATCTAAAGGAGTATGGATGTGTGATATGTATAGCGTTTACATAGTGGAATTTCTTTGTTGAATTAACTTTTGGTTCTGGCAAGCCACCAGAGCCCCAGCTACAAAAACAAAGCCATAAATTAATTACTCACTTTGGATTATGATAACCTGTGGGGAAATTTAGTACTCGTAAGTTTGCCTTGTTATTGTCGCTTTTATTTCCTTATTTGTGGTGCTAATCATCAGCCATTTAGAAAGTTCGTTCAACTATTCTTTGGGGCTATCTCATAGTTCCGAACAGTTGCATTCATTGTACTGTTGGAGCTGCATAACGTAACTTACACTAGCTTACGGTATACAATATTCTTCCTATGTCTTCTGTACCTCGATGCTTACTCTTGGTTCAGTACATCTAAGTTGTCACCCATTTGATGTTTCCATTCTTCCACTCCTTTCCTTCTTCCACTACTCACTCTTGGTTCCTACCTTTTCCTACATCCTGAGTTCTTGTCCACCCATCCTTTCTTCTTCTGTGCCTGAGCTGGTTGCAGTCTTAAATATCTTGGCAATGGAATGTTGCTTATACGATCTGACGCTTCTAGAAGATTCCTCTTGAACCCTGGAACCTGCTATTTTTCTGACAATGTTGACAGGAGAATGGGCAGGAATTAATGTTCGCTGTTTCTCATGTACTAATTTATTTATTGCTACTGGTCAAGTGTAGTAAACAGTTTGATCTCCTGTACTCTTGTACCTAATTTTAGGTTACTATTCACACTTCGATCTAACCTAAGAGTTCTCACCTTCTTATTAGGGGATAAGGGGATAAACATGTTTTACATCCACGGTTCTACAGTTAGTACTTAAAGGGGAGCAGAGGGGTGCAGTATACTGACTTAAGTAAGACTACCTTTTGTACTTGGTCATCTCTGTTACAGTAATCGCAAATTTAAAACAAAATCTTTGTGTCTTCATAAAATTGGTTGGAATCACATTAGTGCTAAAGCCTTGATATATCTAAGCTTGTGATTTCAGAGTGGTGATGTTTTATTTGGTTAACAGACATTTCTGCTTGGATGGTGCTACGAGATATTCATGTTTTAAATCCACCAATTAGACTTTTAGCCATCCAACCAAGTTAGCAGAAAATGGTGTCAGCTCTGAGATCTGATCAGAAAGCATTTCAAATTGAGCCTGCGACTTGACTTCGTTGATATGTTTAGGTGGTATGCAGAACTTCAAACCACTGCTCAAATATACCAAGGCTTTAGCAATTCCAACCAATTTTGTGCAGACAGAAAAATTTCATGTTAAATTTGCGATATTGTGTAATAAGTTATCTTTTTGTATAGAATTATATACTTCTATCAGTACGTTATCTTTTTGTATAGAATTATATACTTCTATCAGTACCTCAAACAGGAAAAATAAATAAATCAGATGTTCTCTTTAAGGTGTATTAATCACAATTTAGAAATATATTTTACACATATCTCACAAACTAACACATACAACATGTGAGTTACAGCAATAATCAAAATATATAGTTTATATTAAATATCTGCTGGAGAACCTACGGAAGTGTCGTGATGTTAACTCTAACCTATGAGCATCAATGATATATTATTATGTTTTGGGGGCAATCATCGCTTTGAACTCAGTCCATACATGTTGCACTACTTCTAGTGCTCTGGAATGATATTTACGTGTGGGTTAGCTTTCCTTATTACCTGTGTCCCTTCTGAGGTACTTTTAATATATGTCCCCAAGTCAACATTTTAGTCCAACTGACCGGTGTAGAGGCTGAACCCGCTCCCTCAGCATCAGCACACTAGAAGTTTAAGAATAAGTGTTCTTATCCATTCAGCCATGCTGACCCCCATTAATATTATTAAACCAATTCATTATTTGCCCAGTCTGTGTCAGTCCCATGATTACTTTTATCTAGAAATAAATTCTTACAGCGAGACTGCATCCACTGCCAAACTATCCTGGCCATCTGTTGCCCCTCTTCAGCTTGTAAAACAAAAGCATGCTTGAGATTCAGTTCACACAAATGGGCATCCATATTGGGAAACTCTGAGACCAAATCATGATAATAATCCTGCGGTGTCCAGTGATCGCATGCACCATAGTAAAAACTTAACTTATTGGAATGCTTCTGTAGAAGATCCTTCTGAAGCCCAGTTACTGTATTCATTTCTATCTTGGCTAAATACGTGACATAGTTAATTGTGTATGGTGTTATGGTCTCTAAAACTGCTTCCTTCACACAGTCTGGGTAGTCTGTACGCCTGAACCACCACTTGATAATACTAAGACGGTATCTTCTTGGTAGAACGCAGAAAAAAGAAGCTGCCATGACTACCAACCAGCGGAGGTGACGTAAAATTGGTGTCAAAAACTGTCCACTGGGTGATAAGGCCATGCGTTCAATGGTAGGAAACAGCAGAAAACAATGCAGCACTTGACTAGCAGGCAGCTGGTTCAGCATGTTCAGAATCATGTAACAGCCAATAGAGTGTCCAATTAGTATCAGTGAGACAGACGGAGGTATATTTTCTGTGATAAATGTCACCTTGTGAGAGATCTGGGCTTCTAGACCAAACACATTCTCCTGGGTTGAACCTGAAACATATTTTTGTTGTTTTTGTGAATAGGTACTCTGCCAGGGGATAGTTTGAAGGCAAATGTTCAAGATAAAAACAATGATTTAATTGGTCAGATAATGTGACAATGATTTACATGGTCAGATAATGTGACAATGATTTACATGGTCTGGTAATGTGACAATGATTTACATGGTCAGATAATGTGACAATGACTCACAAGGTCAGATAATGTGACAATGATTTACATGGTCAGATAATGTGACAATGATTTACATGGTCTGGTAATGTGACAATGATTTACAAGGTCAGATAATGTGACAATGATTTACATAGTCAGATAATGTGACAATGATGTGCAAGGTCAGATAATGTGTCAATGATTTACATGGTCAGATAATGTGACAATGACTCACAAGATCAGATAATGTGACAATGATTTACATGGTCAGATAATGTGACAATGACTCACATGGTCAGATAATGTGACAATGATTTACATGGTCAGATAATGTGACAATGATTTACATGGTCAGATAATGTGACGATTTACATGGTAAGATAATGTGACAATGATTTACATGGTAAGATAATGTGACAATGATTTACATGGTCAGATAATGTGACAATGATTTACATGGTCAGATAATGTGACAATGATTTACATGGTCAGATAATGTGACAATGACTTACATGGTCAGATAATGTGACAATGATTTACATGGTCTGGTAATGTGACAATGATTTACAAGTTCAGATATTGTGACAATGATTTACATGGTCAGATAATGTGACAATGATTTACATGGTCAGATAATGTAACAATGATTTACATGGTCAGATAATGTGACAATGATTTACATGGTCAGATAATGTGGCAATGATTTACATGGTCAGATAATGTGACAATGATTTACATGGTCAGATAATGTGACAATGACTCACAAGGTCAGATAATGTGACAATGATTTACATGGTCAGATAATGTGACAATGATTTATATGGTCAGATAATGTGACAATGATTTGCAAGGTCAGATAATGTAACAATGACTCACAAGGTCAGATAATGTGACAATGATTTATATGGTCAAATAATGTGACAATGATTTGCAAGGTCAGATAATGTGACAATGATTTACATGGTCAGATAATGTGACAATGGTTTAAATGACAGATAATATAATAAACTAACAGTCAGTATTAAATCTAAGCTCCACATTAAATAAAAATAACTATTCCATGCAAACAAGATTGTCTGGAATTTCCTGAGAAGGATACACGAAGGGAAGTGGCCTCTCCACATCATTATAATATGACTTAATATACAAGGTCAGTTCAAAATCCATCCACCCATCCATCATGTGCCATGCCGGTAAGCTTGGGCGGTCATGTTTTGCCATCTCACTCGATTACCAGAGTCGTGGATCAGCTCTGTGTTTCTGTCTCGACCATGCCATGTCAAAATAGAAACCAGAATTTTTAAAAAAAAAGGTTGTTTGCTTAAGTCAGGCTTGTCTCATTTTAAATAGTTTGCTTCACTGTTAATCAACTACTATCATGTGTTTATTGAAACCTGGACATTGTTTTCTGTGATAGCATGCATGTCTCATAGCAAATTTTCCATATCTTCTATGGTCTGAAAACAGCAACCTTTAAGGGTGGAAGCTTTGGGAACAAGAAGAAATCTGCAGGAGCCAACTTCAGAAGTAGTGTGGTGGTGGGACAACAGTCGTCTAATGCTGTGCCAAAAAGACATGAATAAGTAGTGAGTAACGAGTGCAGGTGTGTTATGGTGAAGCTCTCTCTTTTTGTGTGTGCATACTGCCTCTCAAACACTTCATAACATTCAAGTAGAACTCTTATTGATCATTGACTGCGTTGAAAAAACTATTGACAAATGATTTCCCAAATCAAGAAAGATGATAAGCATAACCTGAAAATTTGAGTTGCTGATGTGTTTTATTTTTTTGGGTTGAAGTGATGATGCTCTGACCTCTGTAAGGATTGACTTTCTGTTTCGACATAAACTCAGGTTTTATCACTCTGAAGCAGTCTTCAATCCTCTCTGTCAACTGAAATTTTCATGAAGTTGATTTTACTTATTTTATTAGTTATTGAGGAGTTGTTCAAACTTTCCAAACAAATTTTCCTTTCGTTTTCCTTAGATTCTCTTGCTCAGTATTTCCCCCTACACAAGACTAATTTCTATAATTTGCCTCTTCTGTTTACTGACCCAGTCTAAAATGGGTTCAAGGAAATGTCATGGGAAGCAAAGGCTGACCCGACACTGGCCACATCACCCACTGAGACCCAACTGGTCTATAAAAACTACAGGGCTAATACCATAGTCTGTGTCTGTGGCTTAGGGATAGCAAACAGTTTCACAATCCCAACATACTGTGTTCAAAGTCAGGTGCAAGTCATTTGAAAGCAGACTGCTTTGCATTGATTTTCACAATGGTATGAGGGCCTGCCTTTCAGAAAGCAATGGCAAACTACAGAACATAAAACAGCTGAGAAATCACAAACAACCAAATAATATTGGCATTGATTGTGACGTCCTGTACAGGACATGCAGTTAACTTAATGTAGCACCACATACCCAATATGCCTCAAGTCACAGAAAAGGGTCCTGTATTGTTCATTTACCACATCCCCAATAAATGTTAGTGTTACAAGCACTCTAACCAGTATCAATTAATATATATTAAATATACTTAACTGATTCAGCGCCGGAGGATACTACATCACCAAAATGTGACCTCCCATTTGGACAGAAGGCGAAATATCGCCGTACTAAGGTCATCGTGATATTTTTTCATTTCATGTATCTTCCGCAATTTGAATGCTCAGTGAACGGAAATGTACATGATAATACTTGTTCATTTGATTGTGTACCATATTTGGTCCAAACCTACTTTTTGTTTAGCACTGAATCAGTTAATAGAAAACAAATTTCTTAAGAATGCTTTACATATGTTTACTTAAACAAAACATGAAATGAATGCAATGGTTCCTTACAAACATCAGATAAACTCAGGGTTTCTCCAGGTGGTCTGACTTGACCAGCATGACTCAAGGTCCACACAGGAATTTGACCTCCGCTGTGATGATAAAGCTCCTGCATGAAATCTTTATAGAAGCAAGGTACACCTGGATTGCCTGATAATGAGATTAGGAAATAAAGAAGTCCATTTTCATAACTATTCACACTGCAAGCTATTTCATCATCGCCATTTAGTGATTCGTGTTGCACTGTTTCATCAAGCCCGTGGCTTAATACATTTGACTTAGACAAACTGTTTTTGAGTTTGCTATCCCTAACCTTTGACTGTACCTAAAAGGCAGCAGGCTTATGTATCACTTTATGTGGTCCCTATCCCCTGACCTGTCTCAAATGGGAGACTCTACCAGTAGCTGTACCACTGTTGGCATAGATCTTAAAAGCCATTGGAACACACAAGCGCTTCTACCACATCAAGGTGGATACACAACAGATGGGCAAGCTATTTAATCCTTTAACTCCCCTCTGTCGTGTCTCCACCTTACTGAGGTAGAGGGGTTTGAGTGTTCCAATGACCCCAAGAGCTATGCCAACGATAGCACAGCTAATGGTAGGGTCTCCCATGTCAGACAGGTCAAGGGATAAGAACCAGATGAAGAGAGATACACACCTGCTGCCTTGTAGGTAGATTGGGGACAGTCAAAGGCTAGAGAGAGCACACCTGAAAAATGCTTGTCAAAATCGGATGTACTGACCCACAGGCTTGACAAAACAGTGCAACATGACTCAATCAAGCCATGATGATGATAATCCTTTAACTTATTCAGTCCTGAAGGGTAATACAGGGTGTATTTTTACCCTCTGTAAAGTTCATGCAACATAATAAGTAAATACAAAAATTGGACCAGCAATATTTTCAAACACTGCACAGTCATTAAAAATACACCCTATATATCGCCAAATGTTACCTCTCATTTGGACGGAAGGATGATACACTGACATATTGGGTCAACATGTTATTTGTTTTGTTTTGTGGTATCTTCCCAATTTCAGTGCTCAGTGAATGAAAATTACATGATAATACTTGTTCATTTAATTGTGCACTATGTTTGGTCCTCACCTACTTTTTGTTTGGCACTCAATCAGTTAATTGATAATTTTTTTCTAAAATAAATATCTTTAGAGTAATATCCCTTGGCAACTGTGGAAGTGCAGTGGCTATCACGCTTACCTGCTGGCTTGGTGGTCACGTATTCAAATCACTATAGAAGAGGATTCCTTAAATTGAACGGGCTTCCCCACTTAAGTCGGATGTGTTGACCTTAGGGTTTTGGCCCAAAGGTGCATAACGAGACAAACCGCAATTACGTCTGAAAAAACACTCCATATGAACGCAGAAGAAGAAGAAGAAGAAGAAGAAGAAGAAGAAGAAGAAGAAGAAGAAGAAGAAGAAAAAGAAGAAGAAGAAGAAGAAGAAGAAGAAGAAGAAGAAGAAGAAGAAGAAGAAGAAGAAGAAGAAGAAGAAGAAGAAGAAGATTCGAGGTCGATCCAGGCTAAAATGGCTACCAGGAAGTGACATGGCAAGTAAAGGCAACTGGCATGATTCTGACCTCATCACTCACTGATTGTAAACTGGCCTATAAAAATGAAGGACTAACAACTACATACCCAGTTAACTTTAAGTCATGTATAAGGGTTCTTTATTTGTTCTTTAAATATCCTTTAACAAAAGTATCCATACTGCTTTTTAACTACTGAGACTGCGATTATTTTCTCAGTAATATCTCACTGACTGTCAAATGGCCTGTAAAAATGTGGGACTAATACATACCCAGTTCACCTTAAGTCAGTGGTTCTCAACCTTTTTTGGCCCATGCACCCCTTCACCATATTTTTAGAATGTCATCCCCCCCCCCCCCCCCCCCCCCTTTTCGTATTCCCTCAATATAAATTCCCCCCTGCCCCTACACAATATACATAAAACTCGAAGCTAAATTTAATAACACATACTAGAACAAGTCAAGTCGTCTATATAAAACGTGATTTGCGGGTCTACTTATGTTACAAAATGAATTTCAGAAGGGTGAGAAGTACAGAACCGGTAAAATATGGAGGGAAAAGCAATATCAAGTAATCGGTTCTTCGTATTAATGCGATCTTGAAATAGTCTTAATCCCCCCCACCACCACCACCACCACTGAAAACCCTAAAATTCCCCCCTGTCATGTATAAGGGTTCTTTACTTATTCTTTAAATATCCTTTAACAAAAGGAACCATGTTGCTTGTTAATTACTGAGATAGCGTTTATTTTCTCAGTAAAATTTTCATAAGCTCTTGGCATACTTTACACACAGAAACATCAGATGCTGGGACACTTTGAGAATACTAAAATATCATGGGAAATAAATACAGATATTGATTGGCACTCATTGTGAGGAACAGCAAATACTGAATTTAAGAATCAACATGGCAGCACTTGGGACATTCTCACACATGCTTCCATCCCCAACTTCAAAGCCGTCAAAAAGTTGCCATGCTAATTATTCCAGTAGCAATTTGATTAAAAGTCCATCTGGCTTTTCCTCTATGCTTTGGGTAGCATCCAGACATCTCTTCTCACTTCTTTGTGAGCTGGTCCTTCCAGATATGGACACTGTCTATTTATCTGCACTAGCCACCCAATTCCAGAAAGCCTTCACCATATTACCTTTATCATACATACATATGGTATATGAGACTACAACCTCCAGCATGAGAATGGAGGTGGAAGCAGTAACAGCGACATTCTGCTGGTTAGAGGAGACTACTGCAACACACATTGTATTCATTACAGATTCAAAGAGTATGCTTAGTAAGGTGGAGAAAGAAATGTTTCATATGGAATGGCTATCGTCGCTTCAGAGGTCACAGATTGTGAAAACTGTATGGATATTTTGCCCTGGCCATGCAGGGGTGCGGGGGAATGAACAGGCTGAAATGCCGGCAGGGAATTCATCTCTTGGTGGTAGACTGTCTATGGACAAGGGGGAAGTGGTCATGCGTTTGTGGGACCAGATGGAGAAGGCGGAGGGAACAGATTGAGAACACATATGTGGAAAGAATGAGACTGCAGGGGATAGTTAGGGGTTCTGGAAGAATTTCAGAACTGAGAGGGAAGACCAGGAGAACTTTAAATCAGATAGCAGTGGAACGGATTTGTAGTATGACTCTTTGCTGGCTGTTGAAAGAGGGGCCGTGGCGCGTATGGGAATGTCCTGAGTGCAGTGATGTCGATTCTTAACTCAACTCAACTACCTTTATCATAAAGTAGTTCTCCACCCAGAGGGGAGCAGCAGCAGCTAATCTACCAGGCTATCTTTCATAGTGATTAAAGAAGGCTCTCTGCCCTGGAGGTGCGGGGCAGCAGCTGATAATACATCACAGTCATGAAAGGAAAGAATTCTCTCTGCCCAGAGGGGCAGCAGCAGCTAATCTATAAGTATCATCCAGTGCCTTGCCAGCTGGCATAGGCAATCATGGCTCTCCACAAATTTTGATCTCCGACATCATGGTTCAATTCGTGTGCCGACTCCCTTCCGTGCCATGACACAAGACTGTCAAGAATCTTCTCCCGCTGTCTTCCTCGATCTCTCTTTCTGCAAATATTTCCGGTTGTCACAACATGTTCCAGTTTTTGTCTTCTCATAATGTGCCCAAAAAACGATGACTGCCTCTTTCTGATGTTTGTGATATGTTGACCCAGCTTTCCTTAAAATATCCTGATTGCTTATTTTGACTGTCCAATTAATTTTCAGCATTCTTCTATAAAACCATATCTCCTAGGCTTCCAGGGACGTTATTTGTCTGTTCACTAATTGTCCAGGATTCATAACCGTATGTTAAAACTGGTTCTATGTAACACGCAAGAACTCTTTTTCTAACTTTCAAGGACAGTGACTTACTGCACAAAACAACCTTCACTTGACAGAATGCAGATTTTGCTTGTCCTATTCTAGTCAAGCTGAAAAACATCTGATGGCTGTAGAGATGTGGTTTCTGAGGAAAATGCAAAGAATACCATGGACAGCCAGAAAGACCAATGAACAAGTCCTTCAAGAAACAAATGAAGATCGTAAATTGATTAGAGAAATTAGACGCAGACAGTCAAAATTTTTGGGCATGTTATGAGAAGAAATGGATTGGAGAATTTGGTGACAACTGGTAAGATCGAGGGGAACAGACCAAGGGGAAGACCTAGAAGCAAGTACCTGGATGGCTTGGCCTTGTGGCATGGTCGAGACAGAAACACGGAGCTGATCCACGACTCTGGTGATCGAGTGAGATGGCAGAACATGACCGCCCACGCTTACCGGCATGGCACATGATGGATGGATGGATTCTATTCTTTACCTCAGTGATGCATCTTCCATCTGATGTCATTCATGTGCCTAGATATCTGAATTTCTGCACTTGCCCCAAACTAACGTCATGTACTTTAATTGCACATTTAGGCACAATCTGTTTTGTTGATATCACCATGACTTATGTTTTTCTATTATTCAAACTAAGGCCCATTTTTCCACTTTCTACAACCACTGTATCTATAATTTCCTGTATCTCTTTCTGACTAGCTGCTATCAAGACGGTGTCATCAGCATAACGTAAGTTATCTATACTATGTCCGCCACCCAGGATCCCTGGCATATTTACTGAAGATCTATGCACTGAAATGTTCCTACAAGTTGTCGACTCTTATGGCTGCTGTTTGCTGCCAACATGTTCTTTATCATTCGCAGATCTTTGCCGTCAATGTTCAGTTGCTTTAGTAATTTGTTATTTCATCATGTTTCACATTGTCAAATGCTTTTGTGCAGTCTATGAAATATAAATACAGATATGATTTTACTTCTATAGCTCTTTCTAATAGTGTCCTGAGAATATATATATATATAGTTGCTTGTGCCTTTTCCCTCCACAAATCCACGCCGTTCATCACTAATTTCTAGTTTAATCTTGTTTCTTATTCTTTTCATAATTATTCTGAGTAACAGCTTTGTCATGTGATTCATAAGACTTATTGTGCAATGCTCTTCACATTCTAAAGTGCCTGGTTTCTTTGGCAGAGCTATAAAGATAGATTTTAATAGGTCACTAGGAATGTACCCACTAGTGTAGATGTCATTTAGAAGTTCTATCAATATTTCAATTCTAAAATCACCTAGAGCCTCAATTTCCTCCTATGTAATGTGTTGTCTGGACCGGTTGCGTTTTCCTTCTTCATACGATGTAGTGCATCTTTAACTTCTGCTGCTAGTATTGGTGGTCCCTCACCATTGTTTTGAATATTTACATTCGGTCTCCTATAATCATACAGCTCTTGTCTATGTATTGACTATATCATTGTGTCCCATCAGTATTGCAACATTTCTCGAACTTAAATATCCAATGGTATTTCATGTTTTCCTACCTGTTTTTGTACATATTTGTTGATACTTGGAATATGAGTCTTTTCCATAGTTTGTCCCAATTTCAATGCACTGTTGATTCAGCCTTACTTCTTCAGCTACTTTGCTAATCTATCACAGTGATGAAAAGACAAAAATGCTCTTTGCACATAGCAACGGCGGCGGCGGCGGCTATTCTATCACAGTGATAGAAATTTCTTTAAGCCAGATGTTCTGTTTTGTTGCTGCCATGTGTAAATTATCTATCACATCTTGAAACCATCCATGTTTTGTTCCTCCTCTTCTCTGCTTCCCTCGTACACCTCTCTCCATAGTTTTTGCCCCCAAACATTCATGCCTCCATAATTTCTTTGACTGCCAGAGTTTTTTAGGCATGTGTAAAGAAAGTAGTTTGTCAATGCCTTCCTTCTCAGCAGTGCCAATACTGGTTGGTGATTGCAGTCATTATCTACCGACCTGTATGCAATTCTATCTGCCCATCTGTCTCTATAAAGTGATATTATCTACTGTACAGAAGTTACAGAATATTTATTGAATATTCATGACAATAATGATAATTTACCGGGTATAATCAATATTAGCACACTGCGGCCATTTTCAGGATTGTCTCTAATATGTCCTAACTTCAGTACAGCAGTTCTGACTTTGCCAACTGTGAGAAAATCTTCCTGAACAGTAGACTCCCGCCTTCTGCCTGTTGCTAAAATAGGTAGAAATAAAACTGTTTAAAATGTGTTTATAGATGAATCAAGCATAATATTATGATTCTAAACTAATACAGAAGGGCATGCTAGCGAAGTAGACAGTGCTGGTATATGTCATGAGCATGGTCGGATGCGGGTTACATGCCTGGGCTTGTCACTTGTTTAAGTGAGGGAAAGCTTGAGCACCTATTCCTGCTTGGTCTCAGGTCTACAAAATGTGACAGCACTATCTCATCACAGAACCATAACAGGAATCTGCTTCGGGGCTTTGGGACAACAACAAAGATTAACACTGGAATGTAATATTTGTAGCAGGTAAATCTCTTATGAGGATGTGGAAAGAAAAGGGAAACCACCACATTAACTTCCCAAGAATAACTGTTTTGGCAGTCCCATTGACACATATCCATACAAATGGCTGTCATTGTCAGCTTGATTTTACGAGGGTAGGTTAATAAATAAGTCACAAATGGCTGTAGAAACATAACTAAATATGATAACAACTTGAAACCAGTTTAAAGAAAAGTCGCTTAAAAGTCGACAGGGTCGACTTCATTGCACCTGGGTTTTTATCCCATATGGCTCGGTCTCTTTCCGGAGTACGGAAAGCGTCGCACAAAGCACAAACTCCGTAGCTTTTAGCGATGACCCATGGGAGTCTCCGAAACATTTAACTCGTAAACCGAAGGACGCGGCCCGGAATCGAACCCACAACCTTCGGCTCACGAGTCAAACGTCAAACGGCTTGACAACTTCGCCACAGAGACTCTTTTAGTATACATACATTGTCCCTTTATTTCTGAACATAATTTCTACCAACATTGATGCACTTATCCCATCGTTTTAACAGTTCTCCCAAACCGGCTGCGTAGAACTGCATGCTCTGTTTTCTAAACCATGTTTTCACTTCACATTCAACTTCAGCGTCATTTGTAAAATCTCTCCCGCAAAGGTGGGTTTTCAGTGGACTTAGCCCCTAGCGATTTCCAGTAAAACGGTGCATAGCTGGGTAGAAAAAAATTATGAGGGTGAGTCAATAAGTAAGTCACACAGTTCTGTGGGATGGCAGGTAAATGAAAACAGGGCATGCAGATTTATGCAGTCGGTTTGGGAGAACTGATAATACTATGGGATAAGTGCATCAATGTTGGTGGGAATTATGTTGAGAAATAAAGGGACTATGCATGTATACAAATAAACTGGTTTTAAGTTGTTATCATATTTAGTTATTTGTCTACAACCATTTGTGACTTACTTAGTAACTTACCCTTGTTTGTTATGTTCTTTTATTATTCTCATTCTATGGATACAAATGCAGCGAGTCACCATTGTGTTAATTGTGAGACTGTTGAATGCATGACTTGGGTTCATGTTATTGGTTCAGTCTACACCAATAGGATGAATCCAAATCATGCACAAAAGTTTGACAATTGGACATGTGTTTAACATCCAAACAAACTATTTACAAAGTAAAACAGGTTTGTCTTTCTGACAGCTAGCATCATTTCTAACTCATAATCACTTCTTTAACACACAAAATTGGGCAAAGGTGTGCTAATTATATTTCAGCCTTGGCCGTGTACTGTGTTCATAAAGTAATATATCATAATTGTATCTTATTTAATTATGAGTCTATTAACATATTCAGCGCTAAACAAAAAGTAGGTTTGGGCCAAGCAAAAATGAATGATGGAAAATGGGAAGTAGGAGTGTGTCACAGTTATGACTTAAAAGTTGTTAATATGGTAACAGAAATGCTGTATAGGGTGTATTTTTAATGACTGTGGGGTTTTTGAAAATATTGCCATTCCAAGTTTTGTATTCACCCTCTGTGGAGTTCATGCAACTTTCAATTGTTATAACTGTCATTTACTGACAATATAGTACCTTGCGGTGTATGGCAGGAGGGTCTTGAGCCTGAGGAATAAAGGCAGCCTGGCTAATGCAGTCACCGCGAACTGTGCAGGCTAGAGTTTTCTTTTTGCCCCCGACAAATAAAAAAACTCCACACCTACCGAGTATTTGAACCAGGGTCTCCCGAAGGAGAATCCAACATTCTAGCAACTCAGCTAGCCGTCCTCATTCATGCAACATAAAAGGTAAATACAAAACTTGGACAATATTTTAAAAAAAACCCAGTCACTAAAAATACACCCTGTATTATACTGCATTGACGGTGATATATAAATCCTTGGCAGACACGGGAAGTCACTAGAGACAATTAATCACCCCGTGGCAGTTAATCAGTTATTCATGATGTACCCTGCCAAGTGGCACAGGCATTCAGGCATCCCAGTACATCCCAGGTGTTCTAGGTCAATTCTATTGATAATATTCCTCATGCTGGTCCTAATGCTTCATTTATCCACAGAAGGTTCCCGCTACTGGACTTGTATATTTAAACAAGTTTATATTATTCATGAAGTAGAACATTCGCTAGAGCTATTGCTATGTCCCAGCTGTGGCTGAGATGAATACTTCATCATCATCATCAAGTGCTCTGCCACCTGGCATAGGCGTTCATGTGTCTCCACAGATTTTGGTCTTTGATGTTCTGGACCAACTCTGCTAATGACATTCCCCCACACCATTGTCTCAATCCATCCAGCATAATTTCTCTTGGTCTGCTTCTGCCTCGCTTCCAATTTGATCTTACCAGTTATCACGATGTTCTTCATTGCCTCTCTTCTCATCACATGACCAAAGAAAGTGATCTTTCTTATTGTTGTATATAATTTCTAGTTTCATTAGGCTCTTTCCGGCAATCATTGTTAGTTACACGGACAGTCTAAGGAATTTGCAACAATCGTCTCTGGAACCACATCTCTGTTGCTTCCAAGTTCCTCCTAATTTGTTCATTTACATTCCAAGATTCACTACCATACAGCAAAGCAAATTCTATATGGCATTTCAGCACTCTCTTTCTTACATTCAATGATAGTGACTTATTGCATTAGACACTTTTCGATTTTCTGAAATGCAGCTTTTGCTTGCCCTATTCTGTTCTTAATTTCAGTTGTGCATCTTCCATCTGATGTTATAAATGCTCCTAGGTATTTAAAATTATCCACTTGGTGAAGAATTTTCCCTTCTAGTTCCATTTCACATTTTGGTGTCACCTTTTTCTTTGATATCACCATTGTTACTGTTTTCTTGATATTCAAGGAGAGTCCTTTCTTTGCACTCTCTGTTACTACAATGTCCAACAATTGTTGATGAATACTTATGTATAAAAAATGCCCCCTAGCAATCCTTTCTCTGGAATACACAGAACAAATGAAATAGAGAGAGAGATCTAGAAACATGTAGAGAAGAGAATGAGACTCAGAGATGAATAATATGAGAACATACAGAGAGCCACAGGAGATAACAAAAGATAAGATGGGTTGGCGTCAGCTGGTTGAGGGCTTATCCACCAAATGAGGATAAAGGGCAGCTGCAGAAGAAGATGGTGAAAGAATAAAAAGGTGGACAGACTAAACTTATTTATGGAGGTCAACATGGCAGAATGGATAAGAGCCCTCATTTTTAAACATCCTGTGTGCTGATGTCGAGGTAGCCTGTTCAACCTCCACACCGATCAGTTGGACTAAAATGTTGACTTCTTGTCTTTACTTGGGGATGTAAATTACAAAAACCTCTGAAGTCGGGTTTGCCTGATGGCAAGGGACACTGGTAGTAGGGAAAGCTAATGTACATGCACAAATCAGTCCAGAGCATAGACTATGCTTGAGTTCAAAGCCAGTGAACGCGGGGGGAAAAATAAACTTATTTCTATATCAAAAACACTATTTAAGTTCTTCTTCAGCTGCCTGGTCATCAGTGATAATGACCCTTCAGTCCTTTCCGTTGTCTGATATTCTGATGAAGTTTTTTGTGTGTGTTTGCATATCCTTTACAGGACATCGCTGTCACCATCAGCATCTTTCAGCTGATTGTTGATTTCTTGGCAAGATTACGCTCAGTAGTTTGCCATTGCTTTCTGAGCGACTGGCTCACATATCCGGGAAGTTACAGATGCGGAGAGAACTGCTACCAATTCTCACGCACGTCACGTTACTCACGAGAGTACTCGGGATTACGGAGAAAGTCATGTAACTCCTAGACCAGGGAGACCGGCCTGATGAAGTTAGTGTTGCTTATTTTATTACGTGATGCTCAGAATTTCAGTTTGCCAAATACATCTTTTTCTGTCTTAATCTGCCTCTCTAGCTTAATATTTTTCAACCTAAGGCGACTTGTTCTATTTCATCTCTTCTGCTGATATGCGACATGAGTGTAATTTGTCTTTGTCTTACGGTTTTCTTCTTCTTCTTCTTCGTTCATCCGGAGTTTTTTTTCCGGACGTGATTGCGTTGTGCCTGTTTACAGCAGAGCTGCGTTCTTGCGCCGTTAGGCCGACACATCCGACTTCTGCGGGCATTTGTTGACCGGGTTAACCTTCCCGGGTCTTACGGTTTTGATAAGTGATGTTTGAAACACTCACAGCATTCAGTACCTCAGCATTTGTTTTTCTTCTCCTGCCATACTATTATCAACATTCTTGTAAAAAAACAACAACACAGACACATACATCTCCACTGCTTACAGTTTCATAACCATTTGATTACTCATTATTTAGCATTCACTTCCATATGCACAACTTTTCACTAAATGGATTTGTGTACCTATTATATTTATGTTTTCTGTTCATTATTCCTTCCTGTAAAATGGGAGTTCATTTTTAACTAATGGAAGTTCATTTTTAACTAATGAACAAAAACTGAAATAGGTTTCTCTTACCTTCATTTGCAGTCATCTTTACAGCTCTAGTAGCAAATTACTGTGTCCTGATGAAAAGAGACTTTTCAGTTCTAGCTTTATATTTTCTAGCCCTCCTTAAATTCCATTCAGTTTTCTTGTTCAACAATAGCAGTGTAGACTACAGCTACGTGTTGCCAAGTTTTGCTTCATTAAACTGTAAGACACAGATAGAGAGAGTTCTTCTGATATGAACAGTTTACTTAAGGCATGATGCACAATCATAACATTAAAACTTCTAATCTTCATGTATAATTTAGTATGCTGTAATATAAGTAATATACTATATTAAATATAAGGTTAGCTAATTTGATACATAACAACAGGCTCTCTATCTCAGTTTATAGCTACAGTCTAACCTTATTTGCTATCCGTTTATGTAAGACACACTCATGCAGGTAATCACTAATTTGGTGTTAAGAGACCCTCAGAAAGATTTAATTTTCATTAAAAAGTTTGTTTTAGGGGGTGCTTTCATGATTCCATAACTTCTTCTTCAACCACATATATTTGATCGTCAATGATTTGGTGAAAACAGTAAAAGATTCATACCTTAAACTGTAAAGCTCTAGTGTCTTGTTCTAATAAATTTTACTACAATATTATTAAGCAACCTACATGTCTACACCATTCTGAATGAAGATAACCCCAATGAGAATGTTCTGGGGGGAAAATGACATCAAGTATTGGGACCTCAATTAGGTTTCAGAGTACAGAGCAACTAATATCTTTAATAAACTATTATTATGCTAGCATTTTTAAGAAGGTTGTGTGTTTGCTTTTGGATTCTGTCATTTGATTCTCGAGGGCAGATTTTTCTCAATGAGAGCTCGGTGTTCGTGCAATTATTTGTGTGCGCTCACTCGCTTTAATCTCAAGCATAGTCCATAAATGTGCTACCACTTCTAGTGCACTGGACAGATGTTTTGCGTGTGAATTAATTTTCCCTATCACCAATGCCCCCCGCCATCAGGCGAAAGAACCCACTCCGACT
This sequence comes from Cepaea nemoralis, assembly GCA_014155875.1. Lineage (NCBI taxonomy): Eukaryota > Metazoa > Mollusca > Gastropoda > Stylommatophora > Helicidae > Cepaea > Cepaea nemoralis. Next base: position 296,398 of record JACEFZ010027082.1, on the reverse strand, counting down.
TCAGAGATGCCTAATTCAATTAAATTTATCATCTTTTCCTTAAAATAAATGCAAGCACACTCTCATTATTTGATGCTTTAATAAGTTATCTACTTATATATTTCAACATTTCTTTTTTCAGCTAATTAGTTATCTACTTATATATTTCAATATTTGTCTTTTTTCAGCAAACAGGTATGTAATTAAGGTTTTACACATCATTACAGTAATGGTACATTATGTGCCAATGTGACAGTCAATATATCTACCATGTGCTGCAAAGCACCATACCATCTAAGTATGTGGCACAGAAGGCTCTAACATGAGTCCAGCAGTTGTATCTTTTTCCTCCTGTGCAACTTTGAGGCACAACTAATTCAGCAACAAATTAACACCTTTGTTTATAATTGATGTACCATCTTAAACGAGATATTGTTGGATTTAATTTTGTTAGCCCTGTGATCTATCAAATTGAAAAGTTAGAGACATTTTATCAAAACAACCAGAATGAACAAAAAAAAAATAAATTAAGTTGCATGTCCTTCACATGACGTAGCAGCCAACCCCAGCATTTTCGCTGCTCGTGATTCCTGGGCAAATTTTACATTCAGTAGTTTGCCATTGCTTTCTGAACGACCAGCTCCTATACCTTTTTCGAAAAAACCAGCACCGCTGTGTTTTGAACACGGGTATACGGGCTCACAAACCGTGTTCGCAAGCCCTTAGCCTTAGAGATAAGGTAATTAACAAAAACAATACAGTAATACAGATCTTTTGATTCCTTTCCTTCATCATCATCATGTGCCATGCCAGAAAGTGTGGGCGGTAATGTTTTGCCATCTTACACAATTAGCAGAGTCCTGGATCAGCTCTGTGTTTTTGTCCTAACCATGCCATGTGTTCATGCCATCCACATATTTACTTCTCTGTCTTCTCCTTGTTCTTTTCCCCTCAATCTTGCCCGATGTCATAAGTTCTCCAGATTATTTCTTCTCATAACGTGCCCAAAAAAATTCGACTGTCTATGTCTAATTTCTCTAATCAGTTTGCAATACTTATTTGAATACTGTAGATTTAATTATTGGTTTTTCTGCCTGTCCATGGTATTCTTTGCATTTTCCCCAGTAACCACATTTCCACTGCTCTTAGATGTTTTTCAGGTTGTCTGCTCATCGTCCACGTTTCACATCCATACAAAAGTACAGGTTTTATGTAGTACTTCAACACTCTTTTTTCTTGTTGCAATTGATATCTATTTATTAGTTAGATGTTTTCCATTTTGCAAAAGGTTACCTTTGCTCCTTGTTCTAATCTCTTCAAGGCACCCCTATCAGATGTTAAGACTGTTCCGAGATAGTTGTACTAGTTCACTTGTTTAAGAATATTCCCATTTATCCTTATATTACATTTTGGTATTTCTTTCTTCTTTAATTCTAACCCTAATTGTTCAATGTCATCATCCAGTGCCTTGCCGGCTGGCGTGGGTAATCATGCCTCTCCACAAATACAATCTCCAACATTATGGATTATTTTGTATGTTGACTCTCTTCTGTGCCATGACACAAGACTGTCAAGAATCTTCTCACACTGTCTTCCTCTATCTCTCTTTCCACAAATCTTTCCGGTTGTCACAACATGTTCCAGTTTTTGTCTTCTCATAACGTGGCCAAAAAACGATGACTGCCTCTTTTGATGTTTGTGATAAGTTATCTTTGCGACTCAGCTTCACTTAAAACGTCTTGATTGCTCTCTTTGGCTGTCCAATTAATTTTCAGCATTCTTCTATAAAACCACACCTCCATGGCTTCCAGGGATTTTTTCGCCTGTTCAGGAATAGCAGCCGTATGTTAAAACTGGTTCTATGTAACATACAAGAACTCTTTTTCTAACTTTCAAGGACAGTGACTTATTGCACAAAACGTTCTTCATTTGATAGAATGCAGTTTTTGCTTGTCCTATTCTGCTCTTTATCTCAGTGATGCATCTTCCATCTGATGTTATCCATGTGCCTAGATATCTGAATTTCTGCAATTGCCCCAAAATAAGGTCCTGTACTTTAATTGCACATTTAGGCACAATCTATTTCTTTGATATCACCGTGACTTCTGTCTTTCTTTTATTCAAACTAAGGCCCATTTTTTCAAGTTCTACAACAACTCTATCTATAATTTCCTGTAGACCTTTCTGACTAGCTGCTATCAAGACGGTGTCATCAGCATAACGTAAGTTATTTATATTATGTCCACCAACTAGGATCTCTGGCATATTCCCTGTAGATCTCATTATATATTCACTGTACAATGAGAACAAATCAGGAGACAATACACAACCTTGTCTGGCGCCCTTCTTTATACACTGAAATGTTCCTACAAGGTTGTTGATTCTTATGGCTGCTGTTTGCTGCCAATATATGTTCTTTATTATTCGCAGATCTTTGCCGTCAATGTTGTTGCTTTAGTAATTTTATTATTTCGTCATGCTTCACATTGCCAAATGCTTTTGTGTAGTCTATGGAGCATAAATATACAGATATGTTTCTACTTCTATAGCTTTTCTAATAGTGTCCTAAGAATATATATATATATATATATATATATATATATATATATATATATATATATATATATATATATATATATATATATATATATATATATTGCATTGTTTGTGCCCTTTCCCTCTACAAATTCACACTGTTAATCACTAAATCTGGTTTAATCTCGATTCTTATTCTTTTCATAATTATTCAGAATAATAGCTTTATCATGTGACTCATGAGTCCCTGGTTTCTTTGGCAGAGCTATAAAGATGGATTGTAATAGGTCACTAGGAATGTACCCACTAGTGTAGATGCCATTTAAAAATGTTGTCAATACTTTGATTCCAAAATCACAGAGAGTCTCAATTTCCTCCAATATAATGTTGTCTGGACCGGGTGCCTTTCCTTTCTTCATGTGATGTAGTGCAACTTCAACTGCAAGTATTGGTGGACCCTCACCATTGTTTTGAATAGTTATGTCTGGTCTCCTATCATTATACAGCTCTTCCAGATATTCCGTCCATCTATTGACTATATCATCTTGTCCCATCAATATTGCACCGTTCCACGATTTTAAACATCTAGTGGTATTTCAAGTTCTCCTACCTGTTATTGTATTTATTTGTTGATACATGGAATGTGAGTCTTTTCCATAGTTTGTCCCAATTCCATGCACTGTTGATTCAACCATACTTCTTTAGCCACTTTGCATTTATTTAATATTTCTTTATGTATTATATTATATTCTTCTCTATATTGCCTTTTCTTTCTTCTTTCGTTCATCATCTGCAAAATGTCATCTGTCATCCATTACTTCTTTGCAATTCTATGTTTAGGTGGAATACTGTGTACAATAACTGTATCACCAAATGTTGCAGATCATGTTCATCGTCTGCAATCAATACAGTATCATCTGCATATCTAATGTTATTGATGTTATATCCCCCAATGGTGATACCTCTTATATATTTTCACTCTATAGGGAAAAAAGATCTGGAGACATTACACATCCCTGTCGCGCACCTCTCTTAATAGGCTGATATTGACCTACTTCATTATCAATCTTTATCACAGCTTGTTGTTTCCTTACCGTAAATATATAAAAAAAATAGTGATAACAAGTGATACACCGTGTATCAAATGCCAACCTTACAGCACTGTAATTTATTTGTTTGGTTAAGTTCAAGTAACTGATTTTTTTATGAAAACTGTTACATTTTATGATCTCGAGCAAGAGATTTCATGTTAATATTAAATTCCATAATAAATAGGGTGTTTGTAAAGTCTCGCTACACTTTGTATGTAGAACAAACTTGAAAAGTGAAGTGCATGATGTCATTTAAAAATATGCTCCACAGTACATTATGAAGCAATATGCAGCGAATGGCTGTCATCTGTTGGAGTAATTCTTTGCACTACAAACAGAATGGTATTATCAACGGAAGAAAGAATTATTTGGTTGAACAAATGTTTTGAAATAACAACAGACGTGTTGCAGAAGGTATTTGACAATATGAAGAGACATGTACAGTCATGTCTTGAAGCCCGTGGTGGACATTTCCAACAGCTGTTATAATGAATACTTTATTGGTACTTTCCAGCTTCCCCAAAACAGCATTGGACTAAAGCAGTGACCATTGTAACTAATTTAATTAATATTTTAGCACGTTTTTTGATGACATCATGTACTTCATTTTTCAAATTTGTTCTACATACAAAGTATAGTGAGACTTTATAAACACCTGGTATAGTATATTTAAGGGTAATCATCATCACCATCATCATCGAGTGCCATGCCAGCTGGTGTCGGCGTTCCCGTATCCACATATCTCGGTCTTTGGTGTTCTGGATCACCTCTGCTGCTGATAGTTAGTAATATTTCCCCCCATCCATGCCACATCTCAATCCATCCAGCATAATTTCTCTTGATCGGCCTCTGCCTCTCTTCCCCTTCATTTTTCCAGTCATCACGGTGTTCTCCAGTGATTCTCTTCTCATTACATGACCAGAGAAAGCTGTTTGTCTCTTTCTTACTGTTGTATATTCTCATTTTAATTTACCGTTACCTCTTTCAGGCAATCAATCATCATAGTCATAGTTTTTGTAGTTTACACAACTTACTGGCTGACAGTCCAAGGAATTCGCAAATGGATGGTATATAATCGAATCGATAAGCATTTAAATATTATCTCGGCGAAACTAAGCAATAACTTAAATGGTATAATAAGAAAGCGGACCACATCGATAAAGACATGAAATAAAACAAAAACGTGTTGAAAGTTTCTCTCAAAAACCAGGACAGTACACAACAGCTGTGGTCACCGCTGATATTGATATAATGAGAGTCTCCTCCCTTCCCTCAACTGGCAGGTTAGATAAGCCCCCCTGTCCTCCGCAGACGTGAGCGGTCCGAGCACCGATAAACTGACAAACTTCAACAGGATAGATATTTATTACTCAGGCTCGGTGGAGCGGAATTGTATCTCTGATCACTAAATCTCTCTGTGAGTGTAGTTTTCGTAAGCTGCTTTGGTTTACATTAGTTTTTATACACACGCATGTGCATGTGCATTTTTATTTAACTCTCAGTGAAGTTTTTCGATCGCGGCAGATAAGATTCCCATTCCCCACAAAAGAAGGAGCAAGCAAACTTTAACTAGTGAACTACACTACAACTACACACTACACTTACTTAGTGACTTACTTTAGACATCACTAGTAAGTTTATAACTAAAGAAAGACGCTAAGTGATAAATATATATAAAGTTACAGATATATATTGTAATTTTCACATACCATACTAATTAAAGTTTAACATAGTTATTTGGGAGAGTCTATTCGCAGGGCCCTGCGAATAGACGCTTTGTTTATTCACGGGGCCCTACGAAGGGCCCTACTACAGCTACCCATCTACCTGCGTACCTACTCATCCACCTACCTGCCTAGCTACCCACATACCTGCTTACTTAACAACCTACCTGTCTACCTACCAACATATCTATAATCTACCTATCTAACCATCTATTTGTCTAACAACCCATCTACCTGCCTACTTAACCACTTTCGTGTCTTTTTGGGGATTTTTTTCTCGTGGACCTGTAGTAATAAATTTCCCCTGGTCTCTGGGTAGTGAGTTCGGACGCCCGTGTGTATTAATTTCGAGTTAAAAATCTACTACAGGATCCTCGCCGATGCTGCGGAGTGCGTGCACTGAGCTGAATTTCTCCAGACTCAGGTTTGAGTTAGGGTTAGGAGTAGAACAGAGCACTTGTGGGTTGCACCTGTGTGCCGTGATGTTGATCCATCGACTAAACAAAACTAAAACTTTCGTGTCTAACTACCCACCTACCTAACCAACTATGAATAATACAAAGAATTATCGGCGAAGCAACGGAGTACGTGCTTTGTGCTCGATACTTTTGACAATAGCCAGCGGGGAGAGAATGAAGCGGAGGGGAAGAGGTAGGGGAGAGGGGAAGGAAACGGAAGAAGAGGGCTGGAGCCAGAAGGGGTAGAAGGAAAACGGATCATTTGGGACTAAAAAATGTGTGGGTTGGGTATTGGAATTGCCGTAGTGCAAAGCAACGAGGACCAATACGATTGACATTTGACTTTCATCCAATTAATTGCTGAACAATTAAAAAAAAAAAATGTCCGACAAGGAAACGAACGATTGACATTTGACTTTTATCCAATTAATTGTTGAACAATTAAAATAAAAAAATGTCCAGCAAGGAAACGAACCTCGAGCTCCCGCCCATCAGGCGGGGACACTATCAACTATGCCACTGATGACACGTTTTCCAATCAACGAAAATGTATAATATAGCCGCAAACTTACGTTAAATCACGTGACCAGCCGTGCCCTGCGAATAGACGCTTTGTTTATTCACAGGGCCCTACGAATAGACACTTCCTAGTTATTTTGAGATTGCCATCTCCGACTTCTGAGATAATTGTGATTTATATAAAGGAATAGAATGCAGAATTCTTCTTTCTGGGGAAACCAGAAATCAACCAGACTCAACAAGAAAGTATGAAGAAAACCTCCGACAAACCGGAAGAAGACTGGGGCATATACAAGAAAGGAGCATCAAGAGCTGAACATGCCAAGGTGTGGAATATTGTCGAAAGACGGAACGAACCAAAAGTCAGAGCAGCAATGAAGGAGCCTCTAGACAGCCCCACATGGTTCAACGAATATAAAAGGGGAATGAATAGCCTCAGACAGAAAATGAGAGAAGAACGACAAAAACAAAAAGATGCATGGTCCACCAACAGCTCCAGCTCAGAGGAAGAGGATGACTAACCAATAACCTCACAAGAAGCCAATATGATGACAGTATCCTAGCACAGCAGACGAGCCAGAAGCCAACACTGCCAGAAGAAACTGCCTAAAAACACACAAAAGGAAAACTTGCCGGCCAACGAATCCCCCTTGATGACGTCACAGACATAAGATAAGCCAGCTTTTACTGGCACACAGAGAAACTAACAATCCACGCACCATGAACCACCGCTATTATAACCGATGCCACACGGGCTGGTTGAAACAAGGTGGAAAGTTTTTTTTTTTTTCCAAATTGGACGGACGGACGGAATTCTTCATGAGGGTGAACTAACAGATACATTGGAAATAGAAACAGGAGTGTATCAGGGTTGCCTTTTATCACCTTTATTTTTCTTACTGACTCCAGACTGGATCATTATAAAACAACAGCTACCACCAGAAATGGAATTCAGTAGACTAACAGCAGCATATGAATCTGGACTTTTCTTATGACATTGTGCTTTGTCTCACACACAAAATCAGATACAAAAACAAACTAAGCACACATGATGAGAGGTCACAACAATTAGGTCTAGAAATGCGTTGGGGAAAGACAAAAGATAATATCTCATTAAGCCTGCTCATTAAGAAGTTCAATTGCTAAGTAGTCTAAACTATATCAATTATCAGTATCAGTGTACATACAGAACCTCTTATACTCCTATCCTTACCCAAAATGACTAGGCATCTAATCCACTGCTCTGGGCCAAGTGGTGGAGTATAACTTCCATGGATTCTTTGTATTATAAAGTAAAAATGAATCTAGACTGAGATCTTTTTGGTTAGAGGCAGATGCCACACCTCTAAACCGCACTACCTCCTAGAGAAATCTCTGGTACCCTTTGAGGCTTTCTAATTTCAGGGCTGCATACCAACCCCCTCCCTCTTTCCCCACACACACACCCAGCCCACCACCACCACAAGAAGAGAGAAAAAATTCCCTCTGGGGATTGAACCCAAGCTGCTAGTTCACTATCTGGTATTATGCTAGCATAGCTGTGTGTATAGTATGGCCTATAGGATGTGGAGATGTTCTAATAGGGGCAGTAAATGCTGACACCTGCATATATGAATGATTTCCCTTGATTAGTGATATCAATCACAATAAACGAGCTATCATTTGTCTGCCAACACCCTGTAAACAGGTTTATGAATAGTTCAACCACAACATCCTTTGAAATGCCAGCTGTGTTTACAGTTGCACAATAAAGATGGTCCTTATTTCCAAATAATCAATCAAAACTGTTGATCACCACTTTTATTTGTTTATTTTCCTTTTACTCACTTTGAACTCAAGTGTAATCCATACACATGCTACTACTTCTAGTTCACTGGCCTGGGTTTTGAAATATGGATGAGCTTTCACCAGTGTCCCTTGCCATCAGGCAAACCCACTTTGACTTCAAAGGGTACTTGTAATTTACATCCCCCAGTTCAAGGACGAGAATTCAACATTTTAATCCAACTGAGTGGTGTATGAGTTGAAACTGCTACCTTGACATCAGCACACCGGATGTTTAAGAATGAGCACTCTAATCCATTGGGCCGTGCTGACCTTCAGCACTTTGTTGGCTGTAGCACTGGTTGAAATAAGAACTTGTCATTTGTTGCAGAACTGCTGTTGTCTAGTGTGTTCTCTAATCTACTTTCTTCAATGAGAGCCAATTAATACTTGTTTATGTGCTGTGGTTGAAGTTAGGAACATGTCTACTTCCTGAGAAATAATATAGATAGAATACTTTCAATATGACAGGACATTTTTTTTTTGCGTATCATTTTTACAGGACATCGCAGTCAACACTAGCATTTCTACTACTGTGATTTCTTGGTAAGTTTACATTCAGTAGTCTGTCATTGCTTTCTGAATGACTGACATCAAAACCAATGCAACGGGGTCTATTGCCAAATCGTGCACAGGTGTGTTTCGAACGCGGTTATACAAAGTTATGAACCACGACTATGAGCCTTTCACCACAGAGACTGGCATGGCAGGACTACTTCATGCATATTCATGGGAAAATGCAAACTACATTTGATGTCCATTGTGAGTTTTGAATGGGGCGTGCAACGATGAACAGCCATCTAAATAATATCAATGCCAAAGATTCACCTCTGTGTATACAATGTTCTCACCCTTAGGAAACCATCGACCACCTTCTCTTTGAGAGCCTTGTGCTTTCAGATGCTAGTGCAAAGTCATGTCCAACAGTCACTAACTCTAAGGGTCACTGGAACAGCTGCAGTGATCCTTCATGGGAATGACATTGGGCTGTCAAGCATAGACAGCTTATCAACATTGGGATCAACAACAGCAATGTTTTCTGTAGTATCCACAAATAAATGTTCTATAGGCACAAATGTCTAAAGTTGTACCCACCAACCATGTTGTTCTCATAATTTTTATACAGGAATGGAGCATAATGGGGACGACCCATTGCTGTGAAGTTGGAACCGCGACTAATTAACTAACTATCTAACTAACTAACATAATTTTTATAAATTATTTTGATACTGTATACAAACAGCTATAATGCGTCCATCTTTTTTTGTGTGTGTCATGTCCTTTTACAGAGTGTGTCATGTCCTTTTACATGGTGTGTCATGTCCTTTTACAGGGTGTCATGTCCTTTTACAGAGTGTGTCATGACCTTTTACATGGTGTGTCATGTCTTTTTACAGAGTGTGTCATGTCCTTTAACAGGACATGACACACCCTGTAAAAGTACTTGGCACACCCTATCCTTTAACATTTTTGAGAATTTGTTAGAAGGTGATGCTGTCATTTACACAGATGGATTGGTCATCCGACATGTGAGAAGCTCATGGGTCTTTACGGCTCAGGTCGCAGGGAGAATTGTGAAGGAGGACTCTGGTGCTTTTGTTGAGACCACAAGTAGCCTGACTATGGAAGTCATGGCAGTAAGTAAAGCAATAACATGGCTCGAGACACAGACATTCACTAGGGCATGTTTCTTTAGCGACTCAATGAGCATGTTAAAGAGGATAGAGATGGGGTGGATCCAAAGAGAGTGGTTGCTGTCTCTGGAGCGGTCTCAGCTGGCAAAGAATAGTTTCATCTTCGTACCAGGGCATGCGGGAGTACAAGAAATGAGTGGGCTGACAAGCTCACAGGAAAGGCTACTGTGGAGGGCGGACGCGGCATGGACCAGGCTGACATTCTGAATGCTCTACGAGAAGTAAGATTTGCGAGAACCAAGTGATGACTGTGAGTCTACAACCATGGTCAGACTGCGAGAACAGCAAATTAAAAGAGGTGTGGCCTAACAAGAACACTACACAGGAAGCCAAAGAAGATTGATAAACCAACACAGAACTGGTGTCGTTAGCCGGTACACGCTGTGGAATTAGCTGAGGAGGGGATCCGAGCACTTATGGACTGAATGGTTCGATGTGCAACGAGGATGATCTGTCAACTAACTAACTAACTAACTAACTAACTAACTAACTAACTAACTAACTAACTATATCCTTTAACAGTGTGTCATGTCCTTTTACAGGGTGTGTCATGTCCTTTTACAGAATATTGTAATAAACCCCAAACTTATTGGCTGTGATTTACTAGATAGTTTTGCATTCAGTAGTTTGCCATTGTTTTCTAAATGGCAGATGCTTCATACCATTATAATCAATGCAAAACGATCTACTTCCGAAATCACCTGACATTAATTTTGAACCCTCGACTCGGTATTCCAGGGAATTTATCTCTGTCAGAATCAGTTGACACTCCCGGAGTCATGTGCTCAGTATCATGCCAGTTGACTTTACTTCCCAAGATAATCCCTGATACCCATTTTAGGCTGGGTTGGTCTGGGAGCCCAGGTCAATTAAAAAGATTATTGAATCCACCTCGATGCTGATTGAACCCGTGATTATCTGGCCGGCAGGCGAGTGTCTAGTCACTACGCTAACATGGCTCCCGCGGTGTTGTCCACTTAGTCTGGTGCATATTTATCTCCATGACCCATGTTTGCCTTACCTTCTTGTTCATTACTCATCTTCTATCGCAAAATACAACTCAAAATAGGAGATGAACAATGTGGGTTTGTAGACGGCAAGGGCACAGTAAATGCTGTGTATATACTGAGAACAGTAATTGAACGTTCTATAGAAGTAAACAAAGATCTATATCTTTGCTTTATTGACTACACAAAGGCTTTCGATAAAGTGAGACATGTTGACATGATAAGGATGCTTGAAGATCTACAAATTGATGGAAAAGACCTTAGACTTGTAAAAAACATATATTGGAAACAACAAGCTGCCATCGGAATTGATAACAATGTAGGTTAATATCAGCCTATTAAAAGAGGTGTGAGACAGGGATGTGTAATGTCTCCAGATCTTTTTTCCCTGTACAGTGAAAATATTTTAAGAAATATAGAAAATATGGAAGGAATCAACATTGGGGGACGATACATCAATAACATTAGATATGCAGATGATACAGTCTTGATTGCAGACAATGAACAGGACCTGCAAAATTTAGTAGATGCAGTTGTTGCACACAGTGAACAACTAGGGCTAGAACTGAATATTAAGAAGACACAGATTATGGTCGTCACTGGGAAGAAGGAAATACCACAATGTGATATACGAGTAAATGGGCATATTCTTAAGCAAGTGAATCAATACAGTTATCTCGGCACAGTCATAACATCTGATAGGAGATGCCTTGAAGAGATTAAAACAAGAATTGCCATTGCGAAGGTAGCCTTTTGCAAGATGAAAAACATACTGACCAATAAAAAGATATCAATTGAAACGAGAAAAAGAGTGTTGAAGTGCTACATAGAACCTATACTTTTGTATGGATGTGAAGCATGGACAATAAGCAGTCAAGCTGAAAAACAGCTGATGGCTGTGGAAATGTGGTTTTTGATGAAAATGCAAAGAATACCTTGGATAGACAGAAAAACCAATGAACAAGTCCTTCAAGAAACAAATGAAGATCGTAAACTGATTAGAGACATTAGACGTAGACAGTCAAAATTTGTTGGGCATGTTATGAGAAGAAATGAATTGGAGAACTTGGTGACGACTGGCAAGATCGAAGAGAAGAGACCAAGGGGAAGACCGAGAAGTAAATACCTGGATGGCTTGGCCACGTGGCATGGTCGAGACAGGAACACAGAGCTGATCCACGACTGGTGATCGAATGAGATGGCAGAACATGACCGCCCACACTTATCGGCATGGCACATGATGGATGGATGGATGGATCACAAGGAGGTGCAGTTTCTCTTCATTCAGATGTGCCCATGATGATATTTCTCATACTCTCCGTACATTACAGAAAATCAATAGATTAATACATGTTATATCCATGTCTCTTCCACAAAGGCCATTATTGGATTTTGCAGTCTCACTCTGACACCAACCATTACCATAGGCAACATATGTTCATGTAAGCTGTCTTTCTTGCCTTTACTTCCTTTCCTCCCCCACTTTACCAGATCAAGCTGTCGCTATTGATAGATAATTAGGCCTCACCTTCTCGTAGTGTCATAAACCTGGCTTTCCTTTGTTAGTGTTATCACATTGTGTACATTTAGAAAAGTTTCTGTGTATTTCTCACCATGCTGGTTTCTTCTTTTAAAACATCTGTTTTTCAGAATGTTTTAGTTGGAGATTTCATTTCACAATTATCGTTGATTTTCTTAGTTAATTTCTAGGTCTGATGCTAATAATGTTTTGAGTGTAATAAAATGTTGATAAAATTGTGGTACTAAGTACCGATTGTTTTATATTTAACGTCATCAGATGCATTATAGTTTCTGTGTTCTACTTTGAGTGTTTAGGTCTTACAGTATGGATAGTGACTACTATGATGACATGGATATGGATTATCCAGATGAGTATTCTACAGATGGCATGTCACAGGAAGAGTTCATGGAAATGATGGAAAATTATGATGGGGAGATCACCCCCGAAATGCAACATTTCATGAGTTCTTATTCAGGCAGGTAAGTTCATCAGTAATATGTATTTCAGTCACCATATATTTCTTGCTTTTTTCTATTTCTGTTTTACACGCTCATGTTTGGTAGTTTGCATTGTTTTTACAAATAGAATGATCCAATTAACTATATAAATAAAAATACTCTGTGGTCAGTTTAATTTGAGTTTTTGAAACAGGTATGTGCCTGTATAATTATGGTTATATCAAAGAAAAAGATGACACTGAAATGTGTGATAATAATAGAAGGGAAAATTGTTAATTAAGTTAATAAATTTAAATACCCTGGGACAGTTATAACCTCAATTGGATGATGCGTGAAAAGATTAAGAACAGAATAGGTTAAGCAAAAACAGCATTTCAAAAAATGAAAAGTGTCTTATGCAATTCGTTGCTAGCACTGAATGTAAGAAAGAGAGTGCTGAAATATGAATGAACAAATTAAGAAGACATTAGAAGCAATAGAGATGTGGTGAATGTTGAGAATACCTTGGACTGTCAAAGTTACCTGGTTGAGGCATCTTCAACAACCAGCGAAGAGTCCAAATTCTGATGGTAGCAGTTGCAATTTGTTTACGTGTTCGTCTGGCCTGTCCTTGGAAAACTGAGTGTTGGCCAGATCCTTTGATCATGCCCTGCTGCCTCATTCCCTCCAGGCAATGATGGTACATGGTGTATTTTTAATGACTGCAGTGTTTGAAAATATTGCCGGTCCAAGTTTTGTATTTACCTATTATGTTGCATGAACTTTACAGTGGGTGAATACAAAACTTGAGCCGGCAATATTTTCAAACACTGCACAGTCATTAAAAATACACCCTATATACCACAATACACACACCATCCCAACACACTAGCATGCTCTGAAGACAAACTCCAACAGATGCTCCCCCTCTTTAATTTTTTAATTGAAACATGCCACTCTGCACCAAGCATGCCTGTCTTCATCCTAATAATGTTTTATGTCAGGGTAATAATCTGATAGCAGTTATGTTTCAGGTTGATGTTTTAAGTTTTCTATGTCAACATTAGTTGATAGACTGCTACTGTAGCAGTTAAGTTTCAGGTTGATGTTATAAGATTTCTATGTCAACAATTACTTCCTTGGAGACTGGTACATCTGAATTTAAAGATCTATGTGTTTAAACATCAAAGCTCACTTATTACAAAATTGTCACACAGCTTTCACTTACCTCCTGTTTTGAAGATTCATCATCGTGTGCCACGCCGATAAGCTTGGGTAGTCAGGGTTTGCCATCTCTCATGATCACCAGTCTTGGATGAGATCTGTATTCTTGTCTCGATTACCATGTTCACCATGACCAAGCCATCTAGATATTTATATCTCTGCCTTCCCATTGCTGATTTCCCATCAGTCTTGCCAGCTGTCACTAGGTTTACCAATTTATTTCTTCTCTTAATGTGCCAAACAAAAATATGGACTGTATACGTCTAATTTCTTGAATCAGTTCACTTCTTTCTAGCAGGATTTGTTTATTTGTTCTTCTGTCCAACCATGGTACACTTTGTATTTCTCCCAGAAACCACATTTCAGTTGCCATTAGATGTTTCTCAGCTTGATTATGAATTGTTTCGGGATTTGAAATTTAAATATTGAGCACAACCCACTACTGGCAACGCTGATCGCACTCTGGTGTGAACCTAAGGCCCATCCACGTCAATATGGAAGCACCAGACTCGAGCTTCGCCCCCATTTGAGCTCGTCAGTAGTGCACATCCCTGACCGGATCCGGAAACAGTCCCGGATCACGCGTGTGAAGCGGGTGTGTAACCACGCGGCACACACTGGACACACCAAATTATCACAACAGATATACCACAACACCACCCATCGTAGGCTATGCTCAAGATTGCCCAATCGCCGCGACCGACGTCCGTCAATCGATGGGACCCGAACGATCAGGACTTCTCACTGGCAAGGAACACCAGGCCTCCTAAAATCCAGTGAGCAACAATCAAATTGATTATGAATTGTTTCGGGATTTGAAATTTAAATATTGAGCACAACCCACTACTGGCAATGCTGATCGCACTCTGGTATGAACCTAAGGCCCATCCATTTCTCAGCTTGTTTGCTTATAGTCCACATTTAACATGCATATATCAGTATAGGTTCTTCTTCTTCTTCTTCTTCGTTCATCCGGAGTTTTTTTTCGGATGTGATTGCGTTGTGCCTGTTTACAGCAGAGCTGCGTTCTTGCGCCGTTAGGCCGACACATCCGACTTCTGCGGGCATTTGTTGACCGGGTTAACCTTCCCGGGGGTATAGGTTCTATATAGCACTTCAGCGTTTTCATTGCAGTTGACATCTGTTTATTGGTTTATTCACTTTAAGAATGTTCCCATTTACTTTTGAAGATTATTGCTTATTTTTGCCTATCTTGTTATCATATTTCCTCTGACCTAAAGATCATTTTCCTGTCTGTTTCCAGCAATAGTGCTTTGTATCAGGTCTGTTGTCGACATTTACCAGCTGTACCAGGAAGTGCAACTGACATTATTTTCTTTAACTAAACTTGATATAACTGGCGCTGTGGCTAGGGAGTGTCAGAAGTCAATGTTTTCTCACAATGGTGTTTTTGATGGTAATCGAGCTCTGTGACAAATGGGTTACGGACACAGTTCGTAATCCCGCATATTTGAAATTCAGCTGCGGGAAATTTGGCAGACTGTCTTGTGTTGGTTTTTTTATGAAATGGTATGGGTGCCAGTCGTTCAGAAAGCAGTGGCAAACTTCTGAATGTAAACTTGCCCAGGAATCACAAGCAGCCGAAAAATGCTGGGATTGACTACTGCGTCTTGTAAAGGATATGCAACTAACTTTTGTTTTAGATGGTAATACTAAAAGAATGAAAACTATGATAATTAGCAATGGAAAGGATGAGAAAAATGACATAAGCAGTAAGGTTGACCAAAAGTTCAGTGATAATTTTATTGTTTTGATTGTTTGTAATATTTCGACAGAAAAACATAAATTAAATATTGTCTTTGTTTATTAGTTTTCTTTTTTCCCCTAACAGATCAAGATTGTCAGATGTTGACTACTTTCGTCCTCCACTCATTGAACTGGCTGAGAATTGCATCATCCCCACCTGCTTGCAAGCTGGACAGATGTTAGTGTCCCTCTTTGTCATGTGCCTTGTTTTCCAATTGCTATGCCAGCTGGGCCGCATTGGTAAGTTAGTTAACTTTGTTGGCTGATTGATTCTGAAGTTAATTTGTTATTTATCCTGAAAAATGTTCATTTGTTAATATCAGAAGGGCACCTGAAATGAAAGATGTAAAGGGGAAGAGTGCGATGACATTATAAACCAAATGAGTCTGCAGTAAGAGGTGGATTTATATTATAACAGATATAGGGCTACAGAACAGGGCTGTACAAAATATTAGGTAGACTGCCTAAAGGTGATCTTGACTGTGGTTTGAATAGACAAAATACACCTGGGTTGAATTAGTTACAAGAAGAAGAGGAAACAGAATACAAAAACTTGAGATTCATCACTAGCAGAAAAAGCACAGCTGATGAACACTGGGATTTTTTACCAATGTTAGTATCTCCAGTTTTATTATTTCATCTTGAGTGTGCAAGAAAGAGAGGGAAGTTAGATGGAGAGAAAGAGTGTGAGAGAGAGTGAGAGAGTTAGAGAAAGATTCATCAACCTATAACATATAGTTATATAACTCCTGCTGGATCAGCAAATGTTACAGCTGGTGGTCTTATTGTCTGGATATGTTTCAACTGTTTGGAAAATTATTATATACTCCAGATTCTTGTACACATACGTAAATATGATCCTAATCCATCCTTGATTGCCTTTGGATCACAGAACTGCAATCATTGTCCGCCAGTAGCTTTTGTTTTATATCATTGTCATCACTGTTGTTTTATGAACAAATAAGGCTGGGAGTATGACAAGGATGTGTTTTGTCACCGGATCTCTTGTCCCTCTATAGCGAAGTAATAATGAGAGAGATCAAAGAGAAGCCAGGAATAATATTCAGAGGTTATATAAACAATATACGCTATGCAGATGGATAATGCAAATAATCTACAACAATTGTTGGACATTGTAGTAACAGAGAGTACAAAGAAAGGACTCTCCTTGAATATCAAGAAAACAGTAACAATGGTAATATCAAAGAAAAAGGTGACACCAAAATGTGAAATAGAGATAGAAGTGAAAATTCTTCACCAAGTGGATAGTTTTAAATAGCTAAGGGCATTTATAACGTCTGATGGAAGATGCAAAACAGAGATTAAGAGCAGAATATGGCAAGCAAAGGCTGCATTTAAAAAAAGAAGACTATCTTATGCAATAAATCACTATAATTGAATGTAAGAGAGAGTGGGCTGAAGTGCTATATAGAACTTGTTTTGCTGTATGGCTGTGAATCTTGGAATGTTAATGAACAAATTAAAAAGAGATTGGAAGCAACAGAGATGTGGTTCCTGAGACAAATGTTGAGAATTCCAAGACAATATTCTAGGCAGCGTTGTGCCATGGCATTGTTATAGATATCAGTAAATGAAGTAAAAGATTGAAGTAATTATTTAAACAAAATTAAATAAAAAAACAGAAAGAAGGATACCATACAAATGTTGGGAATTGTGATAGAGTAGTAGCTTGCCTGTTGGCTTCATAGCCTTGTGTTCAAATACGAATCGAGGCAGATTGGGAACATTAACCTGTGCTGTCAAGTTGACCCATCCTAAAATGGATACCATTAAATATCTTGGGAAGTAAAGGTGGCCAACGTGTCACTGACCACATCACCCACAGAGTTCCCATTGGTCTATACAAATATGGGTCTAGCACCATATACCCAGGGTGCCTTAGAGCATGGAAAAGTGTCCTTGACTTTACCTACTTTATGCAAATGTTGGATTTTAATGTACACTTCTCTTTTGTAAAATTAGCTACATTGCTTTATTTTCATTATTATATGTGTATTTGATGTACCAAATTGTCACTGTTAAATCATTCTAGGAACAAAAGACATTGGTTTACCACAGTGGGTAATCCATGCATCGAGTGCTGCATTTGGTATCATAGCCCTGCACTCCTTCTTCAACTTAACACTTCTTTACGTGGTAGCGTGCTGTATCCTGAGCTACATCCTCTTCCAGTTGATGTGCTTGTGGAGGCGGGAATGGTGTGGTTTGGCTGGTGCCTTGCTGGTTGTTCTGTTTTCTGTTTCATGGTAAGTTGTTGAGTGTCACTGATATGTGCAACTTCAGATTGGATGGGTTGTTAATTGGGTTTCATTTGCTGATGCAATCTGGTTTATTGATTGCTAACTGCTGAAATAGTGGCTTGTGCACTTGCCTTCTGGCTTGTTGGTCCACAGTTCAAATCCCTCTCAAGGTATGAGTTTCAAGGCTGCGGGGGTCATGGGTTGACCCAGTCATGTTGAAGTGGATACCAGAAAATGTTCTGTGAGGTTAGGCAGCTGGTGTGATACCAACCACATTATCTTTCAAGTGCTGTTTGATACAGAAAATATGTAACTATAGTATGTCCACATTTGGTTGCCTTCATTCACGATCAATTATTTTTAAAACTGTCTGTTGCATCGTTATGAAATTTTTCCAGCCGTCTTATATTTACCCCCACCCAAGGAATATGTCTTTGAAAGGTCCAAAAACAACTTAAATCATTGAAAGCGGTGACATTTCTTTGATCTTTTGCTGAACAACTAGTGATTTCTCGCTAACGAAGTTATTTTTACGGTAATGTGAGACATGTCAATTCTGTTGACACACAAAGGCGTATCCGGATTCGTATGAGAGTGGGTGCAATGAAAGAATTAGCTTAAAATCGACAGGGTCAGCTGCATTGCACCGGGTGTTTATCCCATATGGCTCAGTTTCTTTCCGCAGCGTGGAAAGCGTCGCACAAAGCACAAACTCTGTAGCTCCAGCGACGACCCTCGGGAGTCTCCGAAAAAATGCACTCGTGAAATGGACGCGGCCCGGAATCGAACATACAACCTTCGGAGCCCGAGTCAGACGGCTTGACCACTTCACCACGGAGAATCCCGAGAGGGGTGCAATGTGTAATATTAGTAAAGACAGAGAATTTACAGAGGCACGGGGTAAATAATTTGTAAATTAACAGGAAAGTAGAAGGAATATATTTCTTACCTTATTTTTCATTTCCTTCTTGTTTCTTCAGTTATCAGTTGGGGTATCTTTCATTGCACTCCGGACATGTCCATAGGTGCTCAGATCCTCCCCCAGCATATGCATCAGCGTCCGGTGGCTAATAGTGCCAGTTCTGTGTTGGTTGACGAGGCGCCTTGTTTTCCCGATGTACCTCTCGCATCTGGCCAGTGCCGAATTCTTACTCCCAAGTCTTTCATCCTGGACAGCGATGTAGGATTCACTGACGTCAAAGTCCTCTGTTCTCGCCATATCTTTAAGGACTGTTAATAACATCGGCACGATCCATGGGCTGGCCATCTACAGGGGGTGCAGAGCCAGCCAGTTTATCAGCTCGTTCATTTCCCTCGACTCCCGCATGTCCCGGGACGAAGATGAAGGTGACTTTACGAACAACAGACTTCCGCAGCGACTCAGTCCACCGTCTACGTACAGATCCAGCTTCGATCTTCTGAATCATGCGCATTGAGTCACTTAGTACACACACGTTGGTATAATGCTGTGATTCCAGCCATATAAAAGCCTGTGTAACTGCCATCACCTCCATCGTCATGCTGCTCGAGGTCATAGAGTGGGCACCACTGGATTCTTGAACGGTTCGGCCCGCTGAATGGGCTGTAAATGCCCACGCACTTCTGTGCTGCTTTACAACAGATCCATCTGTATAGATGAGCACTTTGGGGCTATATGAGTGTTCATAGATGAGCGCGTTGACTTCTGCATTGACAGCGACAGGGTTCTGCTCTCTGCACCGTCTGTCGAGTGTGATAATGCAGGAGAAAGTGCACTTAAAAGCTGGAGGCACCGGCACCCATTCCTTGCCGGGGTTGATACTGGTAAGACTGCAGACCTGTCTGACGACATCTTCCGCCCGACCCATCCATGATTTGCCTCTCTTTAGCCTGTCACCCTTTTCTCTGAATATAGCGTCATGCAGAGGTGCTGCTCATCTGCACTTATTTTTAAGAATGCACGAGCTCTCCAGATCTTGATCCTGTGTTCCATTGTCGGGAAGTCAAGGAGGTATCTCATTGATACACAGCTGGTGTCTTTCGTGCAGCCCAAAATGATGCGCATGGCTTTCGTTTTGTACCTTTTCAAGTCTTCCAATCTGTGTAGGGCTGACAGTGAGGATGGCCAGGGCATACTCTGCTCAGACCTTAATCTGTGTCGGACGATTCCAGTAGGTTGATGATTGCTCTCGGTTGCATAAAATTCAATCCATCCTTTCTCCAATAGTCCTCTTCCTCTTTCAACACATGGTCCTCACATTTTTTCCAGTAACTTTTATCAATATTTAATAGCGCGGACTGGGTTAGTATCTTGACGTCAGACAATTTGAATGTACTATTGGCAGCTGCCACTTGTCCTTTAATTTTAGCCCACACAAGTTCTATAGGGTTTAAATGAGAATGATACGGAGGAAGTCTCAAGCACCTATGGCCATGCTCTTCTATCAACTTTTCAATTTGAAATTTTTTGCTTTTTTGCGTCTGTTTTACAAGGGACAACAACTGTAGCTTGAAATATGTTTCTGGAAATGGTATATTTTCCCTTCGGAGCCATATCTTTATTGCTTCCTTTGTGCTTGATGCCGTAGGTATTTTGTCTTCTTGTGATATGATGCATTGTCCATGATTAGACAAGACGGTCTATCAAGGGATGGAAGTACAGTATTCTCGAGCCAATCTCTAAATACATTACCATTCATCTCATTATGATAATCCCTATTGTCTGTATGCTTTGATACGAACACAAGCCCAGCATTCTGTAGTAAGCCATGAGTACTACCAGCATGGGCTGTGACCAAACGCTGTACTTTACTACTGGGCACATAACGTTTTATCTTTCCATCCATTGATTGCCATTCCTTTTCACTTGTGTGGTGCGCATTGATCCACGTTTCATCTAAATACACTATGTCATAATTTTCTTTGCGCATTTCCCTTATTTCACGTAGGTATCTGCTTCTCATGGCTCCTAAATGCGGTTGCTCGCAAAGGATATTTCTACCTCCCTTGTACTTTCTAAAAGTGAAGCCTAATGTCCTTATAATTTTCCACAAAGTTGTTTTGGATAGCTCTATGTTATTGTCCTTTCTCAACAAAACCCTCAGTTTTCTTACACTCACTGTTTCTTTGGCATCCATCATTTTTATAATAACTCGTCTGATGACATCCTTGTCAAAGCTGTCTACAATTGCCTTTCTACCTACCGTTTGCTTATCGTGTGTTGGTTTCATTCCAGATTCTTGCACCCATCGACGAAACGATCGTTTACTCAAACCTAATGCATGCACTGTTCTTTTTTCGGGATTTGTAACAGTATGAAACAGTTTCCTGTGATCAGCTTCTTGACAAAAATATGTGTACAACTTCATAGCGATGTTTTGAAGTGTACACAATTTCACTTTTAATCCCATTGAACAGTATTAACACATTCAAATATTAGCTATTAAGATTACATTAATGGTAAGATTTATTTATATAATCACGTTTCATGAAAGAACCCACAGTTTGACGACGCCTCTGAACTATAACACTCAGTCTGTCCAAAAACGAAAGACCGCCAGACAATTTTAAAATTAGCGCGAATGGGTCTTGCTGAGCTGTAATACTCTAAAAATTAAGGCATTCATGGTGGGGTGGTAAAATATATACCTCATATAAGCAAAAATTGAAATCTGCTGTACAATCTCCAGAACAAAATTTTGTTTGTTGGGTGGACATAATGATAAGGTTATATACTAAATCTCATTATTTTCCATCAGTTGGTTACTGAGATATTCAATTTTATATTGAGGCAACAAAAAAAACACACACTATAGCAACATATACCACAGTGCCATTGGAATGGGGCTCTCTCAGTACTCCCGCTCCATGACCTGGCATTCCTTCCCTGCTTGTTGCAGAATGTGGCCAACTCTTTAGTGAAGGGGTTACGGGCACAATTCATAATCCTGCATACACATTCAAAACACAGCTGCAGGCAATTTGGTAGCAGACCGTCTTTCGTTGATTTTCATATAATGTAATGAGCGCTGGCCATTTAGAAAGCAATAGCAAACTACTGGACGTAAATTTGCCAAGAAATAATAAACAGCCAAAAAATGCTGGGGTTGACTGCTAAGTCCAATAAAGGATATACAACTAACTTTTGTTGTTATAGAAGTCCCCTTTCACTGAGGTAAAGATGATTCCTTATATTGCATCTCCACATTTTACAACCAAAAGCTTTTTTCCTCTCAACTTACATGTCAATAAGGTCTATTGAAAATATTGTAAGTAAAAAGATAAAGGAATATTTTGCATACTTTAAGGCACATCAGGCTTACGGTGATAGACCCATATTTTTGTACACAAAATAACACTTGATGGGTGGTTGGGTGATGTGGCCAACATGCTGGCCTGGCTGCCGGAGCATCCCAAGACATTTTCTAGCTTCCATTGTAGACTGGGTTGAGGTCCAGGTTAATATCAACAATCTGTCTCAATCTGGGTTCGAACCTATGAACATACATACATCAGTGCATCCAGAGAGCAGTACTGATTTAAAGTTAAAGAGTTTAATATTCCTAGTTTGGCACTAGTTTTAATTTCTTTTGACTTTCACATGCATGTCATAAAGGCGACTAAGGAAGGTTGGCCTCAGTGCTGACTACCCCATCCTGTTGAAATCTTAGTTTCAAAATCCAACCAACCATGACTATATAATACCTGCGGTTTACAAGTAAATGACTTTAATGAAATAAATGCAGCTTGCCTTTGAGAGAAGAAGAAGAAGAAATTGATGACGATGAAGGATCAGTTGAAACATTTTCGGACACACCTGATTCGAAACAAATAATAGCACAGGATTGGCTGTTTTTCTATTTTCTTGAAAATATTTATTTAGATTGACCAATTGCTATCCATTTTCTTGTGATTGGAAAGCAAATAAGACATCGTCTAGTCCAGCTAAAGTCATGTTTTAGTTTGGATTGTTCCTTTGGATTGGTCTTTAGTTTTGTGTGTGTGTGTACATATCCCTTACAGGACGTTGCAGTCAACATCAGCATTTTTCAGCTGCTGTTGATTTACTAGGCAAGACTGCGCTCAGTAGTTTGCCATTGCTTTCTGAGTGACCGACTCACATACCCGGTAAGTTACTAACGCGGCGAGAATCGCTACCGATTCTCACACAGGTTATGTTACTCATGAGAATATACAGGGTTACAGAGAAGGATACGTTACTCATATTGGAAATTGGAATACAGTACAATTTAGATTAACCATCGCTGCCAGGACCAGGGCTGTGACTGATAACCGAATAGACGTATAACAGAAATCTCTTAATACATATGTTCAGTAACATGATTTCACTGCAGGCTTGGGACGAAAATAAAAATAAAATCCTTTAAAAGTGCTCAATACATACATATTGTATTTAATTTTACAAAACGATCAATATAAACTTCAATATAAGAGTAGTAATGTACAGAAATGTATTGCTAATACTATAAACCTACGTTATTTTAAAATAATCTGTCATCTTCTTCTGTGGCTTTGAGGTTCGAGCTTTCTGCGCGACGATGTTCCATATCTTACGCAGAAGTAGGATCTGTGTTGCATTTACCTCCTCTTGCATTTCAAACCAGTCGATGCACTTTGATAACATTGTTTCTGCTTCTGAGTAACTAGTTGTAAGTCTTTGTTTAAGAACTGATCCTTCATCGTTATCAATTTCTTCTTCTTCAATGGTAGTCACAGTAGAAACAATTTCATCATGGTTAAAAATGTCAAACCTCCATCCAGTTTGTCACATCCCAACCAATCTGTTACTTCTTCTGGCATAATGTTTTCACTGTTTAATCCTACATTGTTGCACAGTTGCACAATTTCGTCAACACTAACAGTCTCAGTTCCTTCATTGTCGCTAATACATTCAGGCAAGAGTTTATTCCACCCATTCTTTAGGTTAGACATGGTAAGGTCAGCTCACGCAGTAACAACATTGAAAATAGCGTCCTTTTGTTGATACTCACACATTTTTGTTTTAGACGATGACGGATAACAGAAAGTGACAGTTAAATGAGTGACTGTTAATCAAAGCTTACTGTACCTGCTTGTGCAGCTCTGGATGCAGACAGTACATGCCAGGTCAGAAGTGCTGCTTTGTAAGCATCTTTCCATTTCTCTAATTCATGCTTTTTGAGCCTTTAGATAATTCAGCTTTGACTGCAAGGGTCGCCTGTCTTTTCTGTTTGTGAAGGCAAAGATAGTTCAGTGGCACAAACTGCTATTGGGTGTGATGTGTGAGGCCTTCACATATTTTAGTCCACACAGTAATGTGCTGAGGTGGGCAGCTCTCTTCCTGACCACCTGTTCTTCCCAGATAATTTTGAGAAAATACTGAACATAAAAATAAAATGGGTTCTATTCTCACAATAGGATAATGAAAGATGCTGTATTAGATGTTAATAGGATTGATTGATTGATTGATTCAGGAACCGACATCACAGCATTCGGGGCATTCCCATAAGCTCTTTGTCCCCATCCTCAGCAGCCAGCGAAGAGTTCCAACACCAATAGTTCCAGCAGCAATCTGATTATATGTCCATCTCGCCTTTCCTCTTAGCGTTGAGCGTCGGCCAGATCCCCTTGTCACACCTCGCTGCCTCATTCTTACCAGACTATGGTGATCTATTTGCTCCTCCGAGGTGTACACATGCTCCTACAAGGCCGCAACCACGTCTGCCTTGTCATGCACCAATACTCCACCAAGTTTTGCAGAGCCAGCCAATCTGTCTGTCTGTTCATTCCCCAGCACACCGGCATGCCCCGGAGAAAAGATCCAGGCGATCTTTGCTACCCGTGACTTGCAAAAAGTGAAGTGTACAGTTTTCTAACAAAAGTGATGTGATGTACATTTGTTGATTTTCTAGTTTTTTGTTTTTGTTTTCAGTGAACTATTTATTGTGGAGCCTGCAACATGGCATAGAATCAGAGGTAAGAATACATTTGAAAACTTAAATGTGAACTTGCTTTCACTCCATAAACCACAGAAAATGGTCACATGGACACACATGGCTGTCTTACATTGGGCTCTTTCAACCACTTATCTTTCACACAGCAATTATATGTTCTGTATTGTACATATTAAATTCATGTAGCAGTAAATTATTTTCTCAAAATGATCAGTGGATTCCATTCTCACGAGACCTCGAATTGGCTCACCATTCTCACAAGATGTCTATAAGGCTGTCCACCTAGAGAATGTTGGGTGGGTTACATTCTGACAAGATGTCTAGTGGGTTACATTCTGACAAGATGTTCAATGGGTTACATTCTGACAAGATGTTCAGAAGCTTATATTATCACAAGATGTCCAGTGGGTTACATTCTCATGGGATGTTCAATGGGTTACATTCTCACTAGATGTTCTATGAATTACATGCTCACAAGATTTTCAATGGGTTACATGCTCACAAGATGTTTAATGGGTTACATTCTGTCAAGATGTTCAATGGGTTACATTCTGACAAGATGTTCTGAAGGTTACTTTATCACAAGATGTTCAGTGGGTTACATTCTCATAGGATGATCAATGGGTTACATTCTCACTAGATGTTCAATGGGTTACATTCTCACTAGATGTTCTGTGGGTTACATTCTCACTAGATGTTCAATGGGTTACATTCTCACTAGATGTTCTATGAATTAATTGCTCACAAGATGTTCAGTGGGTTACATTCTCACTAGATGCCTGATGGGTTCTATTGTCACAAGATGTTCAGTGGATTCCATTCTTACAAGGTGTCCATTGAATTTCATTCTCACAAGATGTCCTGTGGATTTAATTCTCACAAGATATTCACACCAGTGGTGTAGCTTTTTATGCAAAAAATGAGGTGATGAAAACAAGAAGCGTGCATTTAGATCCAGAATTTGTGCTTTATGTGTTAATGAATAACTAAAACGATTAAAAATAAACAACAAACATTCATTAACTGGTGCCTTTACAGAATAGAAGGACTAAAGTGGTTTGACAGAATAACCAAAGTGGAAGTCATGGAGAGTACTTAGCAGATCAAGAGGTGTGGAAGAGATGCTGATGCTAGATAGGACATATAGTGAGAGAACCTTAGAACAATATAACTACACAGTTCTTTGACTGGAAGCCACAGATCAAACAATATAGAGGAAGACCTAAAACACACACGGAGAAGAGATTTAGAGATAGATATGAATAACATAGTGAGGACATGGAAGAGATGCATGAGATAACAACAGATAGAATGACGTGGCATGAGTGGGTTGAGGGCCTGAGCTCCCGTATGGGATAAAGGGTGGAAGAAGAATGTGTTCGTTTGCTTGAGGTCACTACATATACATGGCTAAGCTAGATGGCCCACATTCTCTTGAAGTCCACAAGAGCAATGATAAACTATGATGTGGTGAAACCAAGAGGGACCAGCAGGTTAAGACATGTTTTAACTTCTAAAAGATGTGAGATTATTCCATTTTTGATGCAGACATCTTCTCTCTGTGTTAATTTTCATATATAGTTGAATTCTAAAAGTTGTTATTTCCACAATTATTTTTGAAAAATGTACGTTGGTATAATGCATAATTATGCAGAAAATAGATGTAAATTATAACTAGTTGACAAATGCAACAAAGAACTTATAACAGTTACTAGCCACGATTATTGGCTTACAATTAAGGGTAGGGGTATCCCATATCAGATACTATCATTTGGGTGTGCAGTGTGAAGTCCTTTACATATTCTAGACCTCAGCATGTGTAATGTGGTGGCCAATTCCCTTCCTTCTCGCCTTTCCTTCCCAGGCAATTCTGAAAATTGTCTGGTTCCCATTTTTAAGAGGCTGGGTTGACACAGAGCAGTACTGGTCGAAAATAATAGTCCAACCTCGAGTGGGGATTGAACCCAGACAACTATCTTGGCAGGCAAGCACAGTACAGTCTTTGCAACTGCCTGCCATTACCGATGATCATAAATACGGACTCTCTTGTCTTTAAGACTCTCTGGTCTTTAAGAGTTAATATACATGTGTTGATGTGCCAGGTGTCATTACACCTAGATAATTTAGGTGGTCCTCATGCTTCGAGAGTCCCAAAGGATAAAGATGACCTGCAGTAGTAGTGTAATGAGGAATATATAGCAATGATTTGATGAAAAGCAATGAGGGACAAAAATATATAGAACATATATGTTTTAATGCACCATACAATCTGGTGTATATAATACACACACTCATGTATAGTATGTTGCTTGATTTAGTACATCATTTTCTGGTAAAATGAAAATGTGAATGTAATACAACCTTGATTTTTCAAGATTTTATTTATGAAACATTTGCTAAAAAAATACACCTGAGTGTACTAACAAACAGAAATAGGAAGTCAACACCTAATGTTCGGGTACTTTGGACTCCCTTGTCCCTCGTCATATTCCACACTAAAATGAAGCTTATCTAGGTACTTTCAATATAAAAAAATAATTTATTTTTTTAGTACTTGCATACGATACGCACCCAGGTTTTAGTGAGTACAGGTGAGTAAGAATTGTGCATATTATATTCATGATTTGTCAGTATGTGTGTGTGTTTATGTGCCAGGTGCCGTTACACCTGAGCCAATTAGTTATATGTCTGTGCCCCAGGTGCTGTCACACTTGAACATGGTGGATATGTCTCTGTGACTCAGGTGCCCAGATCATTCTTTCGATGAAGATTATATCACTTGCAGTAGACGTGGGCAAGGGCACCGTTCAGGAACTGCCCAATGTTCTAGAGTACATGGGCTACTGTTTCAATGTTGGTACTGTCATATTTGGACCTTGGATCAGTTACTCACAGTATTGCAAACTTTTAGACACACAGTCTAATCCAGCTGTAAGTATGTCATTTTTGGCCTTGATTTTGGTCTGTTTTTGTTTTAACTTACTGTGCTATCCTTATAAAAAGCTTGTCAGATGCAGTGAGAAACAGGGTGTTAAAGTGCCTTAAAGAACCTATATGTTGTATGCACTTGAGACATGGAATATAAGCAAACAAGTTGAGAAACATCTGATGGCACTGGAAATGTAGTTTCTGAGGAAAATGCAAAGAATACCTTGGATTCATTCATTCAGTAGCATGTCCCTTGCAGAATTTTGCTCCCATAACAACTTTCCAGAAAACATCTTGGTCATAAGCAAGATGTCCCGCATCCAATACACCCATCTGGAAATCAGCTGCCACATCCTGCACCCGTCTTCTCTTTGGCCTTCCTCTGCTTCTCTTCCCGGGCAAATACCCCTCCATGATTTTTCTCTCCATACTTTCATGACGTTTCAAGTGACTAAAATATTTCAATATTCTTTGTTTTATTGTCTTTAGTAGCCAACCTTCTTCAGTATTCAGCTCTAGCCGTATGGATGCATTTGTTCTTGTCTGTATCCAAGATATTCTTAGAATCCATCTATAACATTTATATTCAAAGGCAATTATGCGCAGTTCAGCTTGTTTAGTAAGTGTCCAGGTCTCACAGGCGTATGTTGCAATGGGAAAGATACATGCTCTTAAAAATCTAATTTTTGTGGTTCTTCTTCTTCTTCTTCTTCGTTCATCCGGAGTTTTTTCCCGGATGTGATTGCGTTGTGCCTGTTTACAGCAGAGCTGCGTTCTTGCGCCGTTAGGCCGACACATCCGACTTCTGCGGGCATTTGTTGACCGGGTTAACCTTCCCGGGATTTTTTTGGTTCTATCTTCCCGTTTCACAATTTATTCAGTTGTTTTAGTTTTTGAAGAGCAATAGACATTCGTCTTTTAATTTCCTTCATTGCGTCACCATTGTTGGTAATCAATGACCCAAGATATTCAAAATTTTCTACTTCCAATTTTTCCTCATTAACATATATTTCTTTCTCCATATTAGTTTTATCATTGTGTCTGCTATGTTAAGTTATAGGATGTGATTTTCATTTAATATCTTGGATAGAAAGAAACATTAATGAGAAAGTCCATCAAGAAACAAATGGAAACTGTAAATTGATTTGAGAAATTATATGTAGGCAGTCATTATATTTTGGACATGTTATGAGGAGAAATACACTTGAAAATTTAGTGACAACTGGCAAACTTGATGGGAAAAGAAGCCTTATTTTGGACATACTGTCCTGACACCTTGCTGTTTTGACAGATGATAGTTTGTTACATTGTGCTTTAAAAGAAAAAAAAATGCATAATAACCTCTCCATAGCACAAAGTTTGGGCTGAATTGTAGACACCATGTGTTGCCCATGCAGCATGATCCTTCTCTCGGTCTGCCTAGTTTACTCCTGAGGACAGGTAAAACCAATACATCTGGAACAAGACAAGCTGCAGAAGCTACCAGATCAACAAACCAACGCTCTGTCTGCCTGTTGAGCTTTGATCCTAGACCAGTTGTAAACCAAGGCTTAGGGCCTGAATTGCCAACTATGACATTTAGTCTTTAGGTTGCATTTCCTCACCCTAGGATAAGGCTTGTACCCTCTCAGTAGCCCTCCTCCGCTAATTTGGAAGACAGAGAGATAAATACCTGTATGGCTTGGTCACATGGCATAATCAGGACAAGAACACAGAACCAATCCAAGACTGGTGATAGTGATCATGTTGAGATGCTGAGCCATGACTGCCCATGCCTATTAACATGATGATGATGATGATTATCATTCAGTTGTTACATACACTTTTGACACATTTGTCCCTATTGTATCAGTTGGGTTCATGTTTCTCTTTTTAAATGGGACAAGTGTATTTTTTTATATAACAGCTTGTTATATATCGTGAATGTTTTGATGCATATTTTCTCTGTCAGCACGCATGTAATACTTTTTGAGATAATCGGTATAATGTTTAAGATGGCCCAGACATATTGTAGGTGATGTAGAGAAAGCTAGTTTATAAACTGTGCATGATTTTCACTTGCCTACTGGCCCAGTGGGAGTGGGGAAGGCAGATGTTTAAAGTTGACCTTGGCTTCCAGGTTGACCCAGTTAAATTGGGAACTAGGAAATGTATTGTGAAGTAAAGTGGCCAGTAGGATATCCACCACATCATCCCTTGAGTGCTGATTGATTTATTAAAACAAAGTGAAATATAGAGAATTAACATTTTGAGATTATGTGAGACAAGGTGGATCAGATTAGGCCAAAACCTTCTAAGCACAGGTGAAACAGTGCCAAGTCAGATCATGCAGAGAAATATGAGGAGGGTATGATAAGCATTAGGAGATAGAAAAAGATCCCATGACCAAAACAAAATTGATGATTGTAATTTCCTGATGTGGGTAATAAAATATTTGTGAATAAAACTCAGCAGCACTTGGATATATGTCTTCTTTGCCATTGGATTCTTACCATTCTACATAGTAGCCACATCTCTGTGACCAGTTTCTTTCGGCTTTTTTTTAAATCCATGATTTACAGGACATGCAGTAGTAAGGGCAATATTTGGCACCCTAAATTAGCTTATATTTTAAAACATCCAAAAATAGCTTACATTAAAACAAATTCTAAATAGCTTACATTTTAAAACATTCTAAAATAGCTTACATTTTACAAAGTGTGTACAGTTTAGAAACTAATTGGATTTGAGTGAGTTAACTTTATGGTTTGGATTACAAATAATTAATCTGGAAAAATTGTTCTGCATACAATTTTAAATATTTGCATGTTTAATCTGCCATAGTACTTACTTTAACCAATGTTTTATTGCATGTGGTTTATGTTCTTGTTCCTGCAGAATTTCTTAATGGTGCTGAAAGTGTTCACTACAAGTGCTTGTGCATTTGTCTGCTTTATTCACTCAAATTGCTTAACAAACTGGCTCATACTAGACAACGTTTGGAGGTAAGCATTTGTGAAGTATAAATGAGTTAAATATTGCAAACAGGTTTAAAAAAAACAAAAACACGCACGCACACCCTGCATGCACATACACATGCTACAGTGACAGATACTGGCATAGGCAGGTGAAGAGTTAGACCTTCATATATACTATGTTGTGGCATAATAAGATGGAGTAGCCAGTTCCCATTCTTGCTGCTTTTCCTTTCCAAGATAATTTGTATGAAAATTCTAAAAGTGCCCAGTGCTAAATGTTAGAGGCTGGATCAACCCTGAAGCTAGTTTGGCAGGGGAAAAATCCTGCCAGGACTTGGGATTGAACCACTGTCTCTGTAAGCAGTGAACTACTTAAACCACTGCCTCTGTAATCAAGTATACTACATGAACCACTGTCTCTATAATCAAGTAAACTACTTGAACCACTGTCTCTGTAATCAAGTAATATACTTGAACCACTGTCTCTGTAATCAAGTAAACTACTTGAACCATTGTCTCTGTAATCAAGTAAACTACTTGAACCACTGTCTCTGTAATCAAGTAAATTACTTGAACCACTGTCTCTGTAAGCAGTGAACTACTTGAACCACTGTCTCTGTAAGCAGTGAACTACTTGAACCACTGTCTCTGCAAGTGGTGAACTACTTGATCCACTGTCTCTGTAATCATGTAAATTACCTGAACCACTGTCTCTGTAATCAAGTAATATACTTGAACCACTGTCTCTGTAATCAAGTAAACTACTTGAATCACTGTCTCTGTAATCAAGTAAACTACTTGAACCACTGTCTCTGTAATCAAGTAAATTACTTGAACCACTGTCTCTGTAAGCAGTGAACTACTTGAACCACTGTCTCTGTAAGCAGTGAACTACTTGAACACTGTCTCTGCAAGCGGTGAACTACTTGATCCACTGTCTCTGTAATCATGTAAATTACTTGAACCACTGTCTCTGTAATCAAGTAAACTACTTGAACCACTGTCTGTGTAATCATGTAAATTACTTGAACCACTGTCTCTGTAAGCAGTGAACTACTTAAACCACTGTCTCTGTAATCAAGTAAACTACTTGAACCACTGTCCCTGTAATGAAGTAAACTACTTGAACCACTGTCTCTGTAATCAAGTAAAATACTTGAACCACTGTCTCTGTAATCAAGTAAACTACTTGAACCACTGTCTCTGTAATCAAGTAAATTACTTGAACCACTGTCTCTGTAAGCAGTGAACTACTTGAACCACTGTCTCTGTAAGCAGTGAACTACTTGAACCACTGTCTCTGCAAGTGGTGAACTACTTGATCCACTGTCTCTGTAATCATGTAAATTACTTGAACCACTGTCTCTGTAATCAAGTAATATACTTGAACCACTGTCTCTGTAATCAAGTAAACTACTTGAATCACTGTCTCTGTAATCAAGTAAACTACTTGAACCACTGTCTCTGTAATCAAGTAAATTACTTGAACCACTGTCTCTGTAAGCAGTGAACTACTTGAACCACTGTCTCTGCAAGCGGTGAACTACTTGATCCACTGTCTCTGTAATCATGTAAATTACTTGAACCACTGTCTCTGTAATCAAGTAAACTACTTGAACCACTGTCTGTGTAATCATGTAAATTACTTGAACCACTGTCTCTGTAAGCAGTGAACAACTTAAACCACTGTCTCTGTAATCAAGTAAACTACTTGAACCACTGTCCCTTTAATCAAGTAAACTACTTGAACCACTGTCTCTGTAATCAAGTAAAATACTTGAACCACTGTCTCTGTAATCAAGTAAACTACTTGAACCACTGTCTCTGTAATCAAGTAAATTACTTGAACCACTGTCTCTGTAAGCAGTGAACTACTCGAACCACTGTCTCTGTAAGCAGTGAACTACTTGAACCACTGTCTCTGCAAGCGGTGAACTACATGATCCACTGTCTCTGTAATCATGTAAATTACTTGAACCACTGTCTCTGTAATCAAGTAAACTACTTGAACCACTGTCTCTGTAATCATGTAAATTACTTGAACCACTGTCTCTGTAATCAAGTAAAATACTTGAACCACTGTCTCTGTAATCATGTAAATTACTTGAACCACTGTCTCTGTAATCAAGTAAACTACTTGAACCACTGTCTCTGTAATCATGTAAATTACTTGAACCACTGTCTCTGTAATCAAGTAAACTACTTTAACCACTGTCTCTGTAATCAAGTAAAATACTTGAACCACTGTCTCTGTAATCAAGTAAACTACTTTAAC
This sequence comes from Cepaea nemoralis, assembly GCA_014155875.1. NCBI lineage: Eukaryota > Metazoa > Mollusca > Gastropoda > Stylommatophora > Helicidae > Cepaea > Cepaea nemoralis. The sequence goes on along the minus strand of JACEFZ010027082.1, from coordinate 263,264 downwards.
CACTGTCTCTGTAATCAAGTAAAATACTTGAACCACTGTCTCTGTAATCAAGTAAACTACTTGAACCACTGTCTCTGTAATCAAGTAAACTACTTGAACCACTGTCTCTATATTCATGTAAATTACTTGAACCACTGTCTCTATAATCAAGTAAATTACTTGAACCACTGTCTCTATAATCATGTAAATTACTTGAACCACTGTCTCTATAATCAAGTAAACTACTTGAACCACTGTCTCTGCAAGCAGTGAACTACTTGAACCACTGTCTCTGTAATCAAGTAAACTACTTAAACCACTGTCTCTATAATCAAGTAAACTACTTGAACCACTGTCTTTGTAATCAAGTAATATACTTGAACCACTGTCTCTGTAATCAAGTAAACTACTTGTACCACTGTCTCTGTAAGCAGTGAACTACTTGAACCACTGTCTCTGTAATCAAGTACACTACTTGAACCACTGTCTCTGCAAGCAGTGAACTACTTGAATCACTGTCTCTGTAATCAAGTAATCTACTTGAACCACTGTCTCTGTAATCAAGTAAACTACTTGAACCACTGTCTCTGTAATCAAGTAAACTACTTGAACCACTGTCTCTGTAATCAAGTAAACTACTTGAACCACTGTCTCTGTAAGCAGTGAACTACTTGAACCACTGTCTCTGTAATCAAGTACACTACTTGCACCACTGTCTCTGCAAGCAGTGAACTACTTGAATCACTGTCTCTGTAATCAAGTAAACTACTTGAACCACTGTCTCTGTAATCAAGTAAACTACTTGAACCACTGTCTCTACTTGAACCACTGTCTCTGCAAGCAAGTGAATTAAACACTATCCCACTGAGGCTTCTTTATAGATGTTTGGGAAATATGTGTACTGAAATGTAGAATCTGTTTAGATTTATGACTGTGAATTATGGAACATGAACAAACAAATTTGGAAGATCTTAGAGGCAACAGAGATAAGGTTTCTGAGACAAAACTTGTGGAAACCTTGGACTGCCAGAGTAACTAACAGTGATTGCCTTGAAGAGACTAATGAAAGTAGAACATTATGTACAGCTACAAGAAAGTGACAAGCAGCATTCTTTGGCCGTATAATGAGAAGTGAGACATTGAAAAAACCTCATGATGACTGGAAAGACCAGTGGTAGAAAAGACAGAGGCAGATGAGAGAAATGATGCTGCACGGACTGAATGGTAGCATGGAGGAATATCAGTCAAGAGAGTTGGTCCAGACCAGACCACCAAGGAACGAGATCTGTGGAGATACAGGAATGCCTACATTATTTGTTAGGGCACATGATGATGATGATGATGTTTTCACAATGCACTGAGACAGGCTTCTTCTTGTTCATCTTGTGATGATGTTCATGTATTTGTAAGTTCATCCTCTTGCCTGCTTGCCCGCCAACCCTCTGCCCAGCACATCCTCAGCAGGCGACATCTAATTTTATATCTGTTGTTTAGATGGTTGCTCGCATACCGTGACGCACAATCATTCAGATTTAGCCACTACTTCATCAGCTTCCTGTCAGATGCTACAGCAACACTCAGTGGGATAACACCAGAGGAAGGATCTTCTTTTCAGTGGTCAGTGCAGACATTTTACACAATTTACTACTTGTTATTCATCTTTGATTTATTATCCCTAGGCATTGCTTCTTTGTATTATATGTTTTTTTTTAAATATAGGTAATCACATTTGTGTTGTTATTAAATACAGGCTTCTCATTTACAAAAATGTCATATATATTTTGGCTTTTTAAAATCTTTTTATTTGGGGACTTTTGTGTTTGTGTTTGTAAGACAACACGTAAAGATGTGTTCCAAGTTCAGGACCGTGGATTCTTGACAATAAATCAGTTAGAACAATGAAGACACACACAACAGATTGCACGATTTTCCAAGATTGCAAGATTCCAATTGATCAATTTACATGCTGGTGCGAATCTACCTACATCAGCAGAACAGAGAGGCAGGTTGAATAACTGTGTAGTAAAACACATACCCAATTGGATCTAGAGAATATTAAACAAAGACTGGTAACCTGACAAAATCTACACACTGGAATTTTTAAAGTTGTCAGTAGGACACTACATTTTGGAAAATGGTTACATGATTGATAGAGACAATTAGGGGTTAGCGTCTTTCTCCGTAATCCTGTATATTCTCGTGAGTAACGTAACCTGCGCGAGAATCGGTAGCGGTTCTCGTCATGTTGGTAACTTATGGGATATGTGAGCCGGTCGCTCAGAAAGCAATGGCAACTACTGAGCGTAATCTTGCCTAGTACATCAACAGCAGCTGAAAAATGCTGGTGTTGACTGCAACGTCCTATAAGGGATATGCAACAACAACAAAAAAGAGACAGTTTCATGTGTTGTTTAACACACAAAATGGATGCATGCATAAGCTGCTAAGGCAATTGCCTTTCATTTACAAAAGCCAGCTTTGTGCAAACAAAACAATATGATCATCAGTTTTAAATTATTGTGGTAGACAATTCAAATTATTGTGTAAAAATGTGTGTTGTATATTTCAACTTGAAGTATTTATCTTATTGATTTAGTTTATGTTGTTTGATTTCTGCACTATGTACCTGATAAGATACAGCGATATATGGCAGGCAATAAATCATTAAATCTATTCTTTGTGTCTTTATTGTTCAAAATAAATCAATTTTTTTTTTTGGGGGGGGGGGGGCACCTCGCTCGCTTTGAACTCTAGTGTAATCTATATATACAACTTCTAGTAGTGCTGGACTGAATTTTGCGTGTGGATTAGCTTTCCCCCTGTTAACAGTATCCCTCACCACCAGGTGAACCCACTCCTGACTTCAGAGGTATATAAATCAATTAATAAGTTTGCATTGAAAATTTTTTCTATAAATTGGTTTGTTGTTAATTAAAGATTATTGCAGATATGGGAACAATCAACATTGGGGGATGATGCATCAATGACATTAGATATGCAGATGATACAGTCTTGATTGCAGACAATGAACAGGACCTGCAACATTTAGTTACACACAGTGAACAACTAGGGTTAGAATTAAATTGTAAAAGACACAGATTATGGTCGTCACTAGGAAGAACGAAATACCTCAATGTAATATACAAGTAGATGGGAATATTCTTCAACAAGTGAATAGGTACAATTATCTCGGAACAGTCATAACATCTGATGGGAGATGCCTTGAAGAGATTAGAACAAGAATCGCCATGGCAAAAGTAGCCTTTAGCAAGATGAAAAACATACTGACCAATAAAAAGATGTCAATTGAAACGAGAAAAAGAGGGTTGAGATGCTACATAGAACCTGTACTTTTATATGGATGTGAAGCTTGGACAATGAGCAGTCAAGCTGAAAAACATCTGATGGCTGTAGAAATGTGGTTTCTGAGGAAAATGCAAAGAATACCATGGACAGCCAGAAAGACCAATGAACAAGTCCTTCAAGAAACAAATGAAGATCGTAAACTGATTAGAGACATTAGACGTAGACAGTCACAATTTTTTGGGCATGTTATGAGAAGAAATGATTTGGAGAACTTGGTGACAACTGATAAGATCAAGGGGAACAGACCAAGGGGAAGACCTAGAGGCAAGTACCTGGATGGCTTAGCCTTATGGTATGGTCGAGACAGAAACACGGAGCTGATCCACGACTCTGGTGATTGAGTGAGATGGCAGAACATGACCGCCCACGCTTACCGGCATGGCACATGATGGATGGATGTTAATTAAAAATCCAGTCTCTCATCTCCGAATGGCAGCATACTCGTAAATTTGTCAGGCCTAACTAGACAGGCTGCAACTTTAGGTCAAATTAAATACTCATATACAAACATACTCTCGCACTGCCACCTCTCTTTTTTTAAATTTCTATCTCTTAGTTACCTCATTTTGCCTTTGTCACTGTTTTGATTGAACACCTCCTTCATCTCTCTCTCTCTCTCTCTCTCTCTCTCTCTCTCTCTCTCTCTCTCTCTCTCTCTCTGTCTGTCTCTCTCTCTCTCTCTCTCTCACACACACGCACGCACGCATGCACAAAGACACACACAGTCCCCCACAGTCACACAAATTCAGACGCATACAAACATGACACACAGGCAGACACACGCTCACACGCGCACACACACACACATTACACAGACAGAGATACAGACAGACACACACACACACAGATGTACACACACATGTACATACACACACATGTACACACATATATCCATACAGAGAGAGCATGGTTTACACTGTAATACTAATGGCTGCCATGATAAAAAAAAATTGATACAACTTGGTAGCATATTTTCAAAGTCAAAGCGTTAATAACATGGTTACATTGTCAGCACTCCACCATAGTTCGAAAAGGTCATTTTCTGTAGAAACTTCTCTTCTTCTTCTTTGCGTTCATCCGGAGTGATTTTTTCAGATGTGATTGCGGTGTGTCTGGTTAGGCACCCTCGGGTCGAAACCCTCAGGCCAACACATCCGACTTTTAGCGTGCATTTTTGACCAGGTTAGCAATCCTGGGAGACTCTCACTTTTGTGGTACCGTCCACATCTCAGCTGGTCAAGTTGGAACAGTCGAAGACTACACGGTCATCCCTCAAGTGAAGGCAGGGACAGTCCATAGCATTTTCCGCCATCCTTGGTGGCTTCCATAATTGCAGAGCCGGCACATAACGCTCTGGTGCTGGGTTTACCGAGGGAATCGTCACGTCCTGCTCATGGCTGTTTTAATTCCTCACTTCAATATATTGGGCATTTCGCTCGCCCTGGGCCGTTCCTGCACAAACCAGTCAGCTCTGCGGTTGGTTTCCACTAAGCGAGTTTTCGGACATGTGCTTGTCCCTGTACCCATCAGAGCTGTTCCAGGCACGGCGGACATTCGGAAAACTACCTAGTCAGAGCTGTTCCGAACAAGAGCGGCATTCGGAAACTAGGTAGTCAGAGCTGTTCCTAGCACGAGAGACATTCGGACGAGACATTTCACTCGGACGTAATTGCGTAGTGTCAATTTTTAGTTTGCCACCCGTAGGACGACACTTCCGACTTCCGGCGGGCATTTTTTAATGAGGTTAACCTTCCTCTGATTTCGAGGCACGTTAGACTGTTGTGATGTCGCCCACATCTCAGCTGGTCAAGATAGAACGACCAACGACATCGCGGTCGGCCCTCAAGGGAAGGCAGGGGCAGACAATGGGCAGTCCCTCGCTATCCAAGGAGGCTTCCATAATTGCAGAGCCGGCACATATTGCTCCGAGACTGGGCTCACCCGAGGAGTTGCCACGTCCTGCTCATGGCTGCTTTAGTTCCTCACTTCCATGTATTGGGCATCTCGCTTGCCACTGGTCGCTCAAGTGAGCTCCAGGGGCGGTCAGACTGCGGGCGACATCCACTCGGTAAGCTTTTGCTTTTGACTTTGGACCACGCAATAGGTTCGCTCGCCGTGCGTTCCATTTCGCGTTATTGAGACGTTTCTCCACTTTTATCTACACTCTCTATGAGTTAGATACAGACAGTTTTCGTAACCATTTCCTTCGACTGGGGCATTTTACTGACTTTTTGTACTCGCTCACGAGGTAGGCTACATGTGCTGCCGGCTCAGCACCTTACCTTCGTGCAGCAGTCAGTGAGAAACGGCCAGGCCATCTCATCCGGGAATCCAACATATCCCTCAGCTGAGAGCCTTCAAACAAGTGTCAGAACTGGGCATGTAGCTTGCTCAGTATCTCGATTCCAATTTTTCGGTAGGTGGATATCGGCCCGACTCTCAGATCCGAGGGTCTGTGGCTTAGAGGCGTTCAGCCTAAACCCTCGACAGAGAGCCTTAGAGTATTGTCCGAAACAAGAACTGCCTTCATGCGCCTGATTTAAACTTTTGACTGCTATCCTCAGTCTCCTGCAGAGCAGCAGGTTGTGTCTCTCTTAGTCTGGTCCCTATCCCATACGCTGTCCGATATGTAGTTTTCACCCATCGGCAAGCACATGGGGTCAACGGGACACTCAAGCTCCCCCACCACGGCAAGGTGGAGACACATCGGGGGAGCCATCGACATTTGATAGGGCAGACATTTGAAAGATGCGTCGCCGGCACGTAAGGCCATGCGATCAGCACAAAGTTATCCAGAGTCACCAGTGGGAACGCCGCGCCCCGCGAAGGGCAACGACGATTGGTTTTGAACTAATAAAAGCGCTCTTTCCGCGAGGGTCGGAGCTTGGTAAGCATGTATTAGCTCTAGAATTGCCACAGTTATCCAAGTAGGATCGTGTCATCTAAGGAACCTCGACTGATTTAATGAGCCATTCGCGGTTTCACCGTGAGACAGTGTGAACTTAGACATGCATGGCTTAATCTTTGAGACAAGCATATGACTACTGGCAGGATCAACCAGATATCTATCGGACAGACGGACTATTCACGCACACGCAAGCCAAGAGTAGCATCGCTAAAGCGCGCCCTCCCGGTACAAGGTGATACATGCAAAACCACTGGACGCCTACCGACGAGCTTTCAAGCTACGCCGGCAGGACTAACCGAAAAAAAAAGCTATACCAGCTTACTGACTGCAGGCCCACTACTCATCGAGAGAGAGTGGGCGCTTATCGAGACTTTGTCGAACGGTCGTACAAATTTTGCTCTTTTGCCCGCTCAAACCACGACCCTGGCTGCACGATGCGGTTACATTCTTGAAACGCCTGCCTCGCTAACTCACGTTGGCTGGGAAGATCCCATTTTGGTGCACCTCACACAGCCATCCGAGACAACGAACGCTAGACGCGGAACTGATCTAGCGAACCAGACCAGCCCCACCTGTAGAAACAATATGCCAAAAGACAAACATAGTGAATTATCTTTACTCTAGCATCAGAAAATAATGATGGAAGTCAAGCAGCTAATGATAAACAGTATGTTTCTTCCAACACTTTGCTATCGATGTCATACTTGGTTCCTATTGTCATCCCACTTGAGAAAACTCATTGAGTGCGAGATGAAATGCTTGAGAAAGGCTGTTGGCATCTCCAGAAGAGACAGGATGTGAAATGATGACATCAGGAACATGATTGGGACATCATTATGCCTTGATTAACCAAGAGACAACAAATTATATGGAGCGCTTAAGAGAATTAAACCTCATCAACTACTGATGGGAGCTTTCAAACAGAACAATCTGGATAAATCAGAGGAAGACCAAGACAGCAATGGATACTAAACATCAAGATTACTCTAAACAAAAACAGATATGGCACAACTGAGACACAACAACTGGCCTTAGAACAGGAGCATAGGCTCCCCACACCCCTACACTTAACAACAAGTGTGGATAGGGAAAAGAGGCATTATTCATCCATGGCTAGACAATGGATACTAAACATCAAGAGTACTCTAAACAAACAGATATGGCACAACTGAGACACAACTGGCCTTAGAAAACACCAACTGTGTATAGGCAAAAGAGGCATCATTCATCTGTGGTTAGACAATGGATAATAGACTTTCTGTTGTGTGTTAAATATGTAAATTGGGATTTCATGATTTACAGCAAAGTTTTAGTTTGTTTTTTAACTAAATATCTGTGACACTGTCACCACATGTAGCTACATGGTCAGTCTATTATCAGTGGATTATGGTAATTAATGAGTTAAGACAACTCAATTAATAATCTCTGAATGTAATGACATTGTCATATAGTTTTAATTATTTCTATCATTAGACAAAATGATTTAATAATCTCTAAATGTAATCGTATTGTTATGTAATTTCAATTACCTCTATTGTGGTAAATTACTCCTTACACAGGAGTGTAGTACGACCGCAACACATTGAGATTCCAAGATCCCTAGTAGAGGTGGTGACAAATTGGAACTTGCCGATGCACTACTGGCTCAAAACATGTAAGATATAACCCAGTTTAGTCATGAATTTCGGTTAGCGGGGTAGGGGTATCCCCTATCAAAGGAGATGTAAGACGCCTCCTTTCCTCCGTTAGTCTATGGGACACCCTTGGGCAAGGTGGAGTACCCGTTTAGCCCCCTGATCAGGGTTACGTGAAGCAGGTGGTGGATGGAGTGTGAGAGCAGCCGACAGATTGTTGTTGGTTATGGTCTTGCACTCTGCAGCGATAGGCAGATGATCTCATCAGTAGAGACAATGGCTATGGCCACCGACTAGTACAGTCACTGCCCAGAAGGAAAGTAATGGCAAACTACCTTCTGCAAAACTTGCCAAGAAACCATAACAACCATGAAAGAAAACATAATAAGAAAGAGATCTGGTGGCAAGACCCCCAGGTCAGGCAGATCAGATAACAATGGGTGCAGGATGTGGCGGATGATCTCCAGATGGGTGTATCAGACACGGGATGCTTATGATCGAGAGGTTTTCCGGAAGGTTGTTATGGCAGCGAGGTTCTGCAAAGGACATGCTACTGAATGAATGAATGAGTCATGAATTTTCAGCCTTGAAGGGTTAAAGGTTATGGTAATTCTATAGCAGAAAGTATTGGAGGTGTAAAGTTTTGAGTTGCTCTAATTTGTTGTTGCAATATGTATTATATCTCAGTGTTCCAGTGTTGTAATTTCTTCATCTGTCCTTTATGACTTTAACTTACACCAAGTCATCCTATCTTTTGCTATTTCCTGCAGCTCCCTCTATATCCTCCCCGTATTATTCAGTCCTGTCTATAATTCTCTTCCTCATATGTTTAAAGATCTCCCTATGTCTCGTTTGCTCCGTGGGTTCCAGTAAAATCACCTAGTTTTAATATACCAAGATATTCTCAAAGTGTGTCACTATGACTGCTCTGATGACTTCAGTAACTGATAGTCACTTCAAGGCTGCAGTGACCGCAGCCATCTCTATCTTCATACTTGAATGTGTAGACCTAGAACCTCAGTTCTGCCCAAGACCTTAATCCGGATTCTAACTGAGAATACCCAGCCAGATCTATGTCCATGATACCATCCAGTGCCATCATCCCTTCCTCACCTCCCAACTTGCCAGAATATTGTCTAGTTCTTTACACAAGCTCTGAATGAATGATTTTGTCATACCATTAAAGTCCTTGTATTAGGCGCAGTAATCAATTGATGAATGTTTGCAATGAGTCTCCATGTTTCTTATCAACACTGCACTACTTATTTAACATTAGAGTTAAATATTCCAAGTTAGATATGAGGTGTAGTTTCTTGTGAGTATTGTAATGTGATATTAAGAGAAGAGATGACTAAACACCACAGAATGCTAGTAGAAGAAGCAGATTATGAAAGAAAACAGACACCAAAAGTACAATGACAGGCTAAGACACAGTGGAAATAACAGGGTCAAGCTAGGATTGAATACCGGTGAATCCCTCCCCGGAGGAAAGACACAATGAGGAGAGGCAGGAACCATCCTATGACAATACCAAGATGGAAGTGCACGAAAGCAACCAGACATGTCAAGAAGGCAACATAAGAGAAAACAGCATCAAAACTAAAGAAACCACTGATACCACAGAAAGCTTAACCAGCAGTAACATTCTGAAAGCTCAAGATGAAACAAATCAACATAAGAAAAACAGTTGAACGGGGCCTCAGCATAATCTTTCAAAGATGGAATTGGACTGTGCTGGAGTTGTCACAACCTCAGGAAATGGATGTAGATAATTTTCATCATTTTGTTACAAGGAAAGACATTGAGAAAACGAGCTGGTCACTCTAATTCATTTTAGCACTACCTAGTTTCTTACTATTTATGTTTGGTATAAATAAAGACCTTGAGGATGTAATACTCTCACCTGATTCCAGGATAGTTGATTGAAAGAATGCCTAACCTTTGTAGATAAGGGCCAAATTCAAAAGGAAATATTGTGTGCACATGCTAAGGATCCATTGACAGAAAGAAATTACAAAGAACAGTTAGGATATGACTGCTGTCTTGGCAAAAATTGCCTACAGTTAGAATAACAATCCGTGGTAGAATATTTGTAGCATGAAAATCTATTACATGGATGTGGAAGTAAGGAGAAACCACTCAAACGCCCAGCTTGGTAGAATACGAGGGTGAGTTAATAAGTAAGCCACAAATGGCTGTAGAAAAATAACTTACTATGATAACAACTTGAAACCAGTTTATTTTTATACATACATTGTCCCTTTATTTCTCAACATAATTTCCACCAACATTGATGCCTTTATCCCATTGTTTTATCAGTCCTCCCAAACCAGCTGCATAGAACTGCATGCTTTTTTACCTGCCATCCCACAGAACTGTGTGACTTACTTATTGACTCACCCCCGTAACTTTTGCTACCCAGCTATGCACCACTTTATGGAAATTGCTAGGGGCTAAGTCCACTGAAAACCCACCTTGGCGGGAGACATTTCGTGAGTGATGCCGAAGTTGAATGTGAAGTGAAAACGTGGTTTAGAAAACAGAGCACGCAGTTCTATGCAGCGGGTTTGAGAGGACTGATTAAACGATGGGATAAGTGCATCCATGTTGGTGGAAATTATGTTGAGAAATAAAGGGATAATGTATGTATAAAAATAAACTGGTTTCAAGTTATCATATTTAGTTATTTTCTACAGCCATTTGTGACTATTTATTAACTTACCCTCGTATTTATAGCATAAACATCTCTTACATAGATATGGAGGTAAGGAGAAACAACCCAAACACTCAACAAATAGAATGAACTACCCATGGTAGAATATTTAGAGTATGAAAATCTCTTAAATAGATGTGGAGGTAAGGAGAAACCACCCAAACACCAAACAATTAGAATTAACTATCCATGGTAGAATATTTAGAGTATGAAAATCTCTTACATAGATGTGAAGGTAAGAGGAAACCAGCAAGATAGTTACCCAGCAATAAGTTTATGGATAGCAACAAAACTAGATTTCTGGTGGAGTGATAAATTAACAAAGAAACTGCATACCTATGCTTCGGTTGAATAAGTGACATGACATGTATTTTCTATACTTGTTTCAGATGTGTTTAAGTCAGTACGGCCACATGGAACATTTTTAGCAGTCATCTTAACCTACGCTGCTAGTTCTCTGCTGCATGTGAGTATTGGAAGAGGTGACATATTTCAGCAGATCCCAGTGTTTGCCAGCTACCAATGTAGCACATATTAATCCCAAGTGTGGGAAGAGTGTCGTTTTAAGACTAATCTAGAGATGTACTCGGAACTCCTAATAAGATGTTATTTTTTTTTTTCTTAAATGTTCACTCGCATGGAACTCTGAGCATAATCCATACATGTGCTACAAGTTCAAGTGCTGATTTTTGCATGTGGATTAGCTTTCCCTATTACCAGTGTCCCTCGCCATCTGGAGAATCTACCCTGACTTCTAAGGTACTTGTAATTTGCGTTCCCAAGTCAAGGATGAGAAGTCAACATTTCAGTCCAACTGACCGGTGTAGGGGTTGAATCCACTCCCTCGGCATCAGCACACCAAAAGTCTAAGAGCGAGGAATTTTATTCATTTGGCTATGCGACCTCCAGATATTCTTTAACCAAGATATTTTCGAGGTCTAGCGGAGATTTCATAAATGTAGATTTAAGTGGTGGCTATATTGACATGGCATAAAAATATACACAATTTCATTTCTATATGACAAATTCTTCAGTTGTTTCAGTTCTGAAGTAGTTTCCTGCTATGGGGCTATGGTGTGTCAGCACCATCACATTCTGTAGACTTGAATGCATTTAGAAATAGGTGGCTAATCTTTCCCTCACTTTTATAGGCAACAAGCCCAGGCTTTAGTAAGGCATCTAACTGTGCTCACTATTGCTATCAACCTGGTTCCATCCTGGCAGGAAACTCACTTGTTCACTTCTCTTGGACTCCAAAAAAATTTAGTGGTAACTGGGTTCTGGCAGGAAAACAATAAGCTTACTTATTCAGTCTTCTAGGAACTGAAGAATTGAGGGTAATTTGGCTCCATCTGGGCAGTCAAACAACAAACTCATTCTGAGTATGTTCATGAGCTCTCCAAACAGTGAGTGCAAAACGTGGGTGCTGATTGTCTGCCATCATAATGTGGATTTGCTGTGATTCTTTTGCAATCTCATAATGTGTCAAGTTTGAGCCCTTGGTAGACTTCATCACAGCAGAGACCTTGGTCAGTCTTCCATTCCTTTGCCAGACTTATGTCTGGGAAGGATGCCCCATCAGGGAGGCCTTGGTCAGTGTAAATTCAGACCTGGTTCATCAACACTAATGTGCCTGGTAGCTGATGGTGTCTGTGGTTTGCTTCTCCAACGGGCAAAATGGGGCACAAAAAATTTGTCATATGTGGAAATATTTTGTGTGCCTGAGACTAAAACTTGGCCGAGTGTTGCTGAGGCCCATAAGGGAAGCAAAGAATAGTAACAATGTAACCTAACATATTGTAAAAAAAGCGACTAAAGTGGCTTGGTATGGGATTTGATACATCAAAATCCAACCAGTCATGAACAAGTCTACTAAGGGCTTGGTGTGAGTAGGTCGAGGGCCTATGCTCCAAGGAGAGTTAAGAGGTAGCAGAAGACACTAAAACTAAAGTAGATCTTTTTTTAATTCATCCAGCACTATCTTGATCGAGTGAAACAGGTGATCCTTTTCTGTATCACAACAGGACACAGCAAATTGAACAGAAACTGAAATTGGTACCATTAATACTATTCACTTGTGAAGAAGCAGAACAGACAGCTGAACACATCCTTCAAAATTGCCATATGCTTGCGCCATCAATAATGAACTAAACATTGGCACATAGAGGTAAACCTCCACACAAAATAATTTGAGGTCTCTGCAAACTCATAATTACAGCAGAATACAAGAGAATGGATTTCTTGCACAGACATTACTAAAACAATCAAGAACAGGAAGAAGATTTTGCCTAAAAAAAGCCAGTTCACAACTGTGGATTGATGGAAGAGCCGTAAAGAATAAAAGACATGGATATTTGAAAGAGAAAATACTTTGACTGTATCAAGTATCAACAGTGGTTTAGAAAGAACATTAATGGAAGGTATGGTTCCTGGAAAGAGATGTGGACTGACCAACACAAGGATGAAACAAGACATTAAAGACATCATGGGCACATAAATGCTTAAGGTGAGGGAACTGGCAAAAGATCCAGTCATTCTGGTGTGTTAAGTGACATTCTACAATGGACGTGGTACCATATTAGGAATGTTTATCTAACCAATTGAAGGCATACATACCAGACAGTCTTGCATAGTGGCATAGAAAGTTGTCAGCACATGAATTGATATATTGTACTAAAGAGCCAGTCTACCTTGCCAAGGTGTTAACGACATTATTTGTAATCCCTTATATCTACGTGGGGAAAACAGCAGCTGTGAGAATCGGCAGCGGTTCGCACCACGCTGGTAACTTACGGGGGTATGTGAGCCGGTCGTTCAGAAAGCAATGGAAAACTACTGAACGTAAAACTTGCCTTGTACATCATCAGCAGCTGAAAAATGCTGGTGTTGACTGCAACATCCTGTAAGGGATATGCAACAACAACAAAAAAACAACAACTAAAGAGCATGCTTTGTGGAGTGACATGTCAGTTGGCAAAGCACATGATGATATATTCACATGCATGTATGCACAATCCCTCACATACAAACAAATCACTTTGTCAATGTGTGTTTGATGTCTGTCACATAATAGTTCAGCTGGATGTCTGTCACATAACAGTTCAGCTGTTTTCTGTATCTTTTATTTTCAGGGCCTGAATTTTCAGTTGGCTGCAGTTCTCTTTTCTTTGGGCTTCTATTCATACACTGAATTTGGTGAGCTTTAAATTAGAGTTTTATTGATTTGAGATTGATTCAGAAAAAAATCCAGATTGAGTTTTATATTTTGGAAATAGACATAGACACAACTTGGTTAAAAGGCCTGCATATTGACATTTTTAGACAGTTTTCAAGACTTGTTGTATCTTGTTATTTGATGAAGAGGATAGATCTTGAGTGCTGCAAAATGTGACACTATAAAATGAAACACAAAGGAAGAATACTAAGATCCCACGGGGAAACAAGCACATACTTTACCTATCAATGGTCATAACACAAAGTTGTGGAGTCTTGTATAGAGTTGGCTGCTCCACACAGATAAGTCACCACCTGTCAGTAACTATAACCCGTGTTATCTCACATTATTGGATATCCGTAGCTAACCTCTGCAGCCGTTGTGGCGATAGGGCTGCGAACACAATTTACAATCCCTCATACAACGTTCAAAACACAGCTGCGGGTGATTTAGAAGCAGACCGCCGTATGCTGGTTTTCATACAATGGCATGAATGCCAGTCATTAAGAAAGCAATGGCATAGTACTGAACATAAATGTGCCGAGAAATCACAAAAAGTGCTGGGGTTGACTGCGACGTCCTGTAAAAGATATGCAACTAACTTTTTATAGGTCTCGCCGCCATCTGCCACCTGGTGGACATTCCTAGTAGTAGACAAACACTACCCAAGCATGATCCAATACTCTAGTGAGTGTGTGGGATGGGGATTTATGATTGCCCATGCTTATTATGATGACGGGGATTAAGAAATTGAGTATATTTACTTTTCAGTGTTCAGACGACGTCTTTCGCAAGTGTTTGATGCGTGCATTCAAGCCAAGAGGTGTAAGGAGAAATGTGACCACAAGTATACAAGTGTGAGTTTTTGTTGAACACATTCTCATACATTTTATTAACTGGGGGGTTTTATTACTTCAGACTAATGGATATATGGTAGTTTATGAATTCTTTGTTCATCTTCAGACTCTGTTACTGAACTGAACTATTGTAGCTTAAAATATTTTACTGCATCTTGAAGTGGATTAGAGTTATTGCATCTGTCTCTGATTGAAGGTACAAATCATGGCTGTAAAGCTGTGGATTTTTATACTGTAAGGAACCCAAGAATTTTACACAATCCTTTGTTTGGGTAGTGCATTGGATGCCTAGACATCTCAGATAAGTGCAAAGAGGACTCATGTGCACATTGTGCATACTGAAAATTCCTCAACAATTGAATATAGGCAAGAGTAATGTATGCTAAATTGTCTGCTGGAAAGGCAAAATTTCAAAATTAGAAAACATACATGGAGTACTTGGAGGTATTTGTGTGCTATGAAAATGGCCCTTACCAACAAACACGCAATAACTTAAGAATAGCTGTTTCAGCTCAGACTTCATAGCTATGCATAACTTGTCTTATTTATCTTTTATTTTATTTTCAGAGACATCCTCTGGTGATTTTCACAAATCTGTGTTTTGGAGCATTAACAGTATTTCATTTAGCTTATCTAGGGCTAATGTTTGACAGTAGTGATGGAGAAGAAAAGGTAAGAGTTCAAACTTGACCAGCATTAAGTCAAATAATCATTATCATGCACCTTGCCTTGCCAGCCTGGCATAGCTGCTCATGTCTCTCCACAGATGTCAGTCCTTGGTGTTCTGGATCAACTCTGCTGATGGTATCTTTCTATGCCACTGTCTCAGGCCATCATTTCTCTCTGTGTGCCTCTGTCTCTTCTGCCACTGATCTTTCCAGTCATCGTAATGTTCTCATTATATGAAAGAATGCCATTGGCCTCTTTCTTGTAGTTGTATATAATGTTTTACTTTCAGACCTGATGCTATATCTAAATAATAGTTAGACTTTCATTGACAGTCTTTAGAATGTTGTTTCTCTGACTTTGTGCATTCTCTGACATGATGTGACTGGCAGTTTCTTTCACTTGTTACTGGGATGGTCTTTTTTTTTCTCTCCAAAGTGGCATGTGGGGGTAGGGCTTAGGGGAGAACTCTGAATTTGGTACTTCCTGCCTGACAATGCTAAGATCTAAAATATGTGAAGGTCTCACACTTCACATATCTTCAGCAATATTTTCTAGGAGATTGCATTAACAGATTCGGTGCCAAACAAAAATTAGATTGGACCAAACAAAAATGAATGGCAGAAAATGGGAAGTTGTGGTGTGTCACAGTTATGACTTAAAATTTGTAAATAATGTAGCTGACATGTTGTATTATATAGCAATGATAACATTTTGAGGGTATATAAGCCCATTGCAGATATACAGGAAGTTACTTAAGATGAAAAATCATCCCATGGCACTTAATCAGTTAACTTGTATAATTGATGGGTGCTACAGAATTATGTTGTGGCCATAGAAGCTTTTATACCAGTAGGAAATATGTGGAATTCAGTTGAAATTAAATCTGATAACAAAATTGAAATATTTTTAATACTATGTGGATATGAGATATGGTGACTGACTTAAAGTTTCCTGTTAAACTACAAACATTTATTAATTTGTGCTCACATAGTATAGAAGGACTAAAGTTAAAAGGGCTTTACAGAATCACTTCACAGAGCTTAGGGAGAGAAGTAGACAGATATCAGTGAAACAGGTGGTGAGGAATAGAAGCACACATTGAGAAAACCTGACAACAGTATCAGTAGAAAGTCCTTTCTCTGGAACCCGTGGGGACAGATGAAATCGAGGGAGATCTAAACCCACACTGGAGAGGAGAACTTGAGACAGAGTTGAATAATATGGGGAGGATATGGAGGGAACTGCAGAAGGTAGCAACAGATAGAATGGCTTGGTATGAGTTGGTTGAGGGACAAGTTTCAATGCAGGGATAAATGGTAGAAAAAGAAAATGTGTGTAGATTTCTACCTCCTTTTCTTCTTCTTCATCTTATTATTATTTTTCCTGCTTCTCTTTCCTTGTTCTCTTCTTCTTCATACTCCTCTCCTTTTCTTTTTCTTCCTCCTTCCTCTTTCTACTTTTCCTCCTCCTCTTTTACTTACTCAATTGTTTAGACTTGCGAGTCATTTTGAAATGTTGTCCTTTCCAGGGTTACACCATGTGGCACACACTGGATAAGTGGTCAGGCCTGGACTTTCTCAGCCACTGGGTGGCACTTGGTACATTTATTTTGTATATATTAATATAAATCACTGGCAGTAATTCAGTATTAAAACTTTCAAAAGTGATCAGAAGACATTTGCTTTTACCTGTTGTCCTTTCTAATGAGTATTTACTCTTATAGAGGTACAGTTTACATTCAAAACTTATTTGTGGGGGTTATATTCTTGGGGCACTTCTTTTGCATTTTACTTCAACATTGTTATTTTTACACTTGTCAAATGGTTAAATTCTTTTCTTACATAATGAAATGTTCAGACTGTCTTTACTTGTCAAATTGTCTGGATGCATAACAATATATTTGCATTATCATTACATATACTGAATATTTACACTGTCATTACATATGCTGAATATTGACACTGTAATAACATATACTGAATATTGACATTATCATTTATTTTTGGTGAGCATTTACACTGTTGTTATATTTGCTGAATGTTTACAATCATTATATTTGCTGAATGTTTACACTGTCACTACATTTGCTGAATGTTTACACTGTCATTATATTTGCTGAATGTTAAAACTGTCATTATATATTCCGAACATTGATACATTCTAAACATACATTTAACATATATGAGTTGTTGTTTCTGGCCAGGAAATTTGAAAAGACGTGAGAACAAGATTGATAATTTAATGGCTGGGAAAAATGTGGCAAAGAAAAACATTTTAAATCCACAAAATTTTGCCCACATGGTCAAGAAACTCAAAAAGAACCGAAAGTAAAAGACGTTTTTGGTTATTTGAGATAGTTTTATTCATCATAAGCCATACAAATGTAGCAAGTATGAATGCTATAGATGATTCTGGTCATTTGTGATAAAATTTGAGCTTAAGATTTAGGAATAGGTTGCATGCCCACCATAATTTGAAACTTCAAGACTGTGCCTAGTTACTGACTTCAACAAAGATGGCATAGTATGCATGCGCGTGAACATTGAATACCACTTAGAAAATTGAAAGCATGGCAGAAAGTGCGCTACAATTGCTTGCATCAGGGAGAAAAGATGAATTTGTTGCAACGCTGTCCGAGCACTATCAATGTAGCAAAATTGGACTTCCTGATTCTATTTTTAGTGTGTTGTTTATGCTTACAACGCAAGGAGATAACAATATAAAATCATGATCGCTGTAATTATGGTTTTCTGAAGACAGATACATGGCAGTTGTTCTACTGCTGATGACATAATCTTATATGAGACGTGATTTATTACAGTGGTTTTAGTTTTCTGAGTCAGATGACAGTTTATCTCAGTTGTCCAAAAGAGCAAAAATGTTTCGATGGATGTGCAATAGTCACAATTTTAGGCATGTGCTGGGTAAGGGTGACCACTACTTGTTGCTACTACTACTGCTGCTACTTGTACTAATTATATGGATAAAACTATTACTACTGCTACTATATACTATACTAACTATTATTCACTCAATCACGTGCCATCTCCACAATGAAGGTTGGCTGCAATGGATCTCCAACACTGTCTCTCGCCCTGACTGTACATTGTGTCAGATTGATGTTCATCCATCTCTTGCAGTCATCTTCCCACTTGTATAGTTGTCTACCTCTTGCTCGCTTGCCCTCAACCTTGCCCTCCAGTATGGTTTTTATAAGAGTCTTAACGTGGCCAAAATATTTCACAAGCCTCTATTTTATTTCTTTCATTAACTCTCCTTTCATTCCCAGTTTTTCTAGAACCTCTGTATTTGATTGTTTTTGTTTCCATGAAATATGACATAGTCTTCTGTATATCCACATTTTCAGGGCCTCTATTCGACTGTCTAATTGCTTTGTTCAATGTCCAGGCTTCCGCTGCCATACAGTAGCGTTGAATATACATAACATTTGACAATTCTCATTTTTAATTTTAACTGTTATTACAACTACTAATACTAGTAACTACTACTACTCTATTGCTACTACTACTAACTATTATATCTACTAATACTGTAGTTACTACTACTCTGTTGCTACTACTACTAACTATTTCACTACGGATACTGTAGTTATTTTTTTTTTTTTTTAAAGTTCCATATCCTTTACAGGACGTTGCAGTCAACACCATCATTTTTTGTTGTTGTGATCTCTTGTTGAGTTTATGTTCAGTAGTTTGCCATTGATTTCTGAATGGCCGGCACCCATACTATGTTGTAAAAAACCAATGTGGTCTGCTGCCAAATCGTGTGCTGCTGTGTTTTGAATGCAGGTATGCGGGATCACGAACTTGCTCCATAACCCCATCGCCACGGAGCTGTGGTTACTACTACTCTATTACTACTACTACTAACTATTATAACTACTAATACTGTAGTTACTACTACTCTATTGCTACTATTATAACTACTATTACTGTAGTTACTGCCGGTCTCCCTGGCTTAGAGGTTAACATCTTTCTCCGTAATCCTGTATATTCTTGTGAGTAACGGATCTACGCGAGAATTGGCAGCGGTTCGTGCTGCGCTGGTAACATAAGGGGTATGTGAGCCGGTCGCCCAGAAAGCAATGGCAAACTACTGAGCGTAATCTTGCCTAGTACATCAACAGCAGCTGAAAATGCTGATGTTGACTGCAGTGTCCTGTAAGGGATATGCAACATGAAAAAAAAACTAGTTACTACTACTCTATTGCTACTATTTTGTATTTTTTTTTGCATATCCTTTACAGGACATCGCTGTCAACACCAGCATTTTACTGCTGTCGTTGATTTCTTGGCAAGATTACACTCAGTAGTCTGCCATTGCTTTCTGAGCGGCCGGCTCACTTATCCCGTTAGTTACCAATACTGCGAGAACCGCTTCCAATTCTCATGCACTGCATTACCCTACGCGGATAAATGGGATTACGGAGAAAGTCTTTTATACTCTCTCTGTTGTTACTATTACTAATTATTATAACTATTAATACTAGTAACTACTACAACTACTCTTTGTAACTATCTATACAATTACAATTAATACTATTAGTTACTACTACTAACAGTACTACTTGTAACCTATTTTACTGCTGCTTCTGCTACTTATAAGTACTACCATTGTAACTTGTAGCTACTACAACTGCTTGTAATTACCACCTCTACTAGTAACTACTTCTACATATTTTTACTGCTGTTATAAAAAGAACATTTATGCAAGAAAAATTATGTTGTCCAGAATGAATTAATCAAATCGTGTTTCAAAACTGTAATATAGCTAATGTTTGTATAAACTAACTGTCTTCAAGTCAAATGAAAAACTTAACTCATTCTATACTAATCACCTCATTATACATTGAACAGTAACTAGAAGAAACAGTTTTCCTGGTCAACCATCAACTTAGAGAGAGGATGCACAAACATAAACATTTTAAAAGGGTTAAGAATTTGGCACACAGGCCCGCCTGACATTCTGCCAAGAGAGAGAGAAGGAGAGAGCTAAACAATTAAGAATGAGAACATAGAATTGCTAAGCAATGTTTCCTGGGGGTCTCTGAAAAAATTGCACTTCCGAACTGAATGATGGAGCCCCTGAAAATGAACTCTAACCTTCTTAGTGCAAGGCAGATAGATGGCTTAACCACTTCGCCAATGAGACACATTATGACCAAACCTGATGTAGAGCATGCTGTTTTTCTGAGTATAGAATGAGTTAATAGGATCTTGAAAATCATTATTACTGGGCATAATTTTAATTTGTGGATCTGAATTACTTAACTTGTTACAATAACAAGCAAATATGTTACAATATCAATATATGAGGCTTCGAAAGTTAAAGGTCATGTAAGATGCCATTTCCTGTCACATGAGTCAGTTGACTATTTTTGATAGTCGGAGATGTTTTGTTTCATTGCATGTCTTTCCTTTTTTTTTTAAATTTTCTTCAATATCTATTTCTTTTGCTTTTCATTTGTTGTGTGTCATTCTTCTGCCCTGGAGGGGGAAAAGACTTCCATATATGTGGTGGAAGTTTCACTTCATGTTTTCTTTCTTTCTTTCTTTCTTTCTTTCTTTCTTTCTTTCTTTCTTTCTTTCTTTCTTTCATAGTCATCTCTTGTCTATTCAAGGGTTTAAACAAAGAAGAAATGTGGGGCATAAATTCCATCAGTCATTTGGTGGTGTTTACTTTTAATTTTGATTTGTTTTTCTTGATTGTTTTTTGTTTTAAATGCATTTTATTTGCATTTTTGTTGTTCTGTCATATTTTACAGCATTATTCATATGTTGTTTTTGTATATACAATAATTTATATTGTGCATACAACGTCATCTTGTAAGATAACTCTAATAGTATGGATTCACAGGATCTTAAAATAAAAAAAAGACTGTATTCTTTGATTTTAAAATAATTAACCACGATCTAAAAAGTATTTTCTCTGATATTAAACATGCTGTATTTTCATGTGTTAATAAATTACATGCAATATTAAAGTTATCTTTTCTTGCTGTTATTCGATTGTCGTAATATTTCAAGGCCATATTCTCAAATGTTAATAGCTTCTTCTTCTTCTTCTCCTTTTTCTTCTTTGTTCACCTTCATACATCAGTATGAATAAATGCAAAGAAAGCAGCAGTCAATTTAACCTTGTTGATATTCACATAGAGTTTGAATGTGTTTATAATGGTCCTAAAATCTGTTTTTATTTTGCTAATAAAATTATCATGGCTTTAAAATCTGTGCTGTCAGTTAGTATTATTATCATGGTCTTAAAATCTGTGTTCTCAGTTACTAACGGCATTATCACAGTTTTAAAATCTGTGTTCTCAGTTACTAACGGCATTATCACAGTTTTAAAAATCTGTGTTCTCAGTAGCTAATAGAAAATGCTATTAAAATACACAGTCACAGAAAGCTGTATTCTTGGATGTTAAACAAATATTCAATGTTACAGTATTGATATCATTGCTTAAACAGCAGGTCAGCATGGTCGAAATGGGTAAGAACGTGTGTTCTTAAACATCCGGTGTGCTGGTGTTTGGTTAGGGGTTCAACCCCTACACCGGACAGCTGGGCTAAAATGTTGACCTGTCGTTCTTGACTTGGGGACGTTAATTACAAGTACCTCTGAAGTCGGAGTAGGTTCACCTGATGGCGAGGGATACTGTTAATAGGGAAAGCTAATCCACATGCAAAATTCAGTCCATCACTACTCTAAATAGTGTGTATGGGCTACGCTTGAGGTCAAAGCGAGCGAGCGCAAAAAAAACAAAAAAAAATTGCTTAAACACATAAGCCACAAACATTAGGTTGCACAATTTATTGCCTGGTATATTTTGCTACATAAAAATATTAGCCAGGCAATAAATTATGCAACTTATTTGTGGCTTATGTGTTTAAATTCACTAAGGGAGTGTGTTGTTTTGAATGTCATTGCTGCTCATGAATACTCATGTAGAGGCTGATTTTTCTTGCTACAAATGCCAAAATTAGAATGAATCTTCCATACAACGAAAAAGTCGTTAAATGTATGGTTAATACTATGTCATATATTACAATCTTTTTGTGTGTTTTAAACTGTGAATGAAAGGCAAGCAGGACCATTTACATGGGCCAGAGTCTGCCGTATGTGAATGTTAATTACATTTGAATCTGTTTTCTCAAAGACATCTGATGTAATGTATGTTGTTACGTGTCTTTAATTGATCTTTGTCAGTCAAGGTGAGGAAAAGAATTTGTAAGGGTTATATTGAGCCATTGCTGATCTATGGAAGCAGATCATGGACAATTAGCAGACATGTGAGAAATTATGTATAGGCTACAGAGTGATTTTATAGAAAAATTATGAACACTGTGGACTGATAGAAAGAGAAATGAAGATATCTCAAAAGAAGTTAACTCACAAAGAGAACTGATTGCTCATATCAGAAGAAGACAGTCCAAATTATCAGTCATGAGAAGGGAAGAGCTGGAATATCTCATCAAAATATGGGTGTTGGAGGGGAGGAGAGGCAGGAGGAAACCCTAGAGAAGATGCTGGACATTTTGACATCATGGCCTGGAGGAACATCAGTATTAGAAATGATTGACAGCACACAAGACAGAGGGCTGTGGACAGATATAATCACTAATGCCACACTGCATCGACTATAAGAAGAAGAATTGATCTGGAGACATTACAGAAAAAATAAAATAAAGAAAAAAATTGCTGCACTGCCATTTTATTTACCTGATTTTCTTGCCTGGAATTATCAGTCATGTTTTACCATTGATTTCTTTGTGAATTGTGTACAAAGAAGTATATGCTATATAAACAAGCTGGCAAGTGGACACTGGTTGGAAATCAAATGTAAAGTTTGAGGTCAACACAAAATAAGAGACATGATTAACAATATGAAACAACTATCTTATATTAAAGTAAAGAGAGCTCAGTGTAATAGTAAGCATAGCCATCCCTTATTTTTGTGTTTTTATTTGGTTCACTCACTTTGAACACAAGCATAGTCCATGTAGGACTGATTTTTGCATGTGCGATAGCTTTCCCTATTACTAGTGTCCCTCACAATCGGGCAAACCCACTCTGACGTATGTCATTTATCCAGGAAAGTAAGGTGTTGAAGAATTGAACTGATCACCACACTTCATACTGTGACCTTGTATATGTTAAAGCCTTAAATTTCACACATCTATGACAGTACCTTAGAGGGAGCTGTGGTAGCAGGGGGGGGGGGGGGGGGGGGGGGGGGCTGGGTTCCATCCCACATCAGGATAGATTAAAATTTGTTTAATTGAGCTGGGCTTCTAGACCTCACCTCATCTCATCCCGTTCCTCTTGTACCTTGCGGTGTCAAGGTGAAGTACAAACAGCAGGAGAGTGTCCGTTTATGGGCTTCATATATGCAGATTCCCATGTACTCTGCTATTCCCTCTGTCCATCGTTTACATGATCGGCCTCTTCTTCTGCTTCCATTAGGTCTATACATCATTGCTTGTTGTGGTATACTGTAAGTTGGTAGCCTAGTTACATGACCAAACCATTTGACTACCTTCTAATAAAAATTAGCGCTGCTATAACCCCCACTTTAGTCCTGATTTCTTCATTTCTGATTTCTCTCTTCTTGATACACTGAGTATGTTCTCAGGAATCTCATTTCTGTTGTGATATTTTTCACTAGATCGGCCCAGCCTAAAATGGACACCAGGATATATCTTGGGAAGTAAAGGCAGCCCGGTATGATACTGACCACAGCACCCACCAAGTGTTGATTGCTGTATAAGAATGTAAATCTAGCACCATAAGCCAATGTGCCTTAGGGCCTAATGCAAGGGTCCTTTACTCTAGAACTTGCTTGCTAGACA
Organism: Cepaea nemoralis; assembly: GCA_014155875.1. Taxonomy (NCBI): domain Eukaryota; kingdom Metazoa; phylum Mollusca; class Gastropoda; order Stylommatophora; family Helicidae; genus Cepaea; species Cepaea nemoralis. Next base: position 239,054 of record JACEFZ010027082.1, on the reverse strand, counting down.
GGTCATGTTGGGCTGTTCTGCTTTATTATGCATATACATTATTATCTTGCTTCATTGTGTTCCTCGAATTTTAAGCTTCTCTTTTTCATCAAAAGTTTTATTAAGCACAGCCAAATATATGTGAACATTATGTACTCTGCTTTTGTACTATTCTTTATTTTGTTTTTTATTAAATATTATACTGCTAATTAGTCTTTACAAATGCCATTTTATAGCAAAAACGTATTAGTTATTATTTTCCCATAGTCCTTTTTAAAGCATTGTTACAAATGGTTAATTTGTGTTTGTTAATGTTATTGACAGTTGTCGTCTATGTATCATGGAAATGTTTTGAGCCATTTGTCGTATAGTTGTGTTTGTTCATTATCAGGTTATTTGTTATCGTGGATCAAGGTTTTACTTCTGCTGTACAGTGTTCTTCCATTTATATGTATTTGTTTTTCTTTCTGCAAATGGAGATTGCAAAGCTTTAAGATATTCTGTTTGTTTGCAATCAGTTTGAATTACTGTTACAAATATAAAATGACATTTATTGTTATTATATCATGATATACCCTTGCATATTTCTGTCCAAGTAAAAAATATCAAACTTATCTCATGCGTATACAAGCTTTTGAGTGAAGTGTGAGGCTTCATATATACTAAGCCATGGAATAATAAGATGAGGTGGCTTCACAATCTTTCATTCACAGACAGTTGTTAGAACATTCTGAAAATTAATTGGCACCAGTTTTACATTAAATAGTTACAAAATTATTAACATAATTTTCTTTGAAGGAAAAATGGCTAAGTTAGTTTTAAAAATGTGACAGTACCTTAGAGGGAGCTGTGGTAGCAGGGGGGGGGGGGGGGGGGGGGGGCCTGGGTTCCATCCCACATTCAGGATTGATTAAAATTTGTTTAATTGAGCTGGGCTTCTAGACCTCACCTCATCTCATCCCGTTCCTCTTGTACCTTGCGGTGTCAAGGTGAAGTACAAACAGCAGGAGAGTGTCCGTTTATGGGCTTCATATATGCAGATTCCCATGTACTCTGCTATTCCCTCTGTCCATCGTTTACATGATCGGCCTCTTCTTCTGCTTCCATTAGGTCTATACATCATTGCTTGTTGTGGTATACTGTAAGTTGGTAGCCTAGTTACATGACCAAACCATTTGACTACCTTCTAATAAAAATTAGCGCTGCTATAACCCCCACTTTAGTCCTGATTTCTTCATTTCTGATTTTCTCTCTTCTTGATACACTGAGTATTGTTCTCAGGAATCTCATTTCTGTTGTGATATTTCACTAGATCGGCCCAGCCTAAAATGGACACCAGGATATATCTTGGGAAGTAAAGGCGCCCGGTATGATACTGACCACAGCACCCACCAAGTGTTGATTGCTGTATAAGAATGTAAATCTAGCACCATAAGCCAATGTGCCTTAGGGCCTAATGCAAGGGTCCTTTACTCTAGAACTTGCTTGCTAGACAGGTCATGTTGGCTGTTCTGCTTTATTATGCATATACATTATTATCTTGCTTCATTGTGTTCCTCGAATTTTAAGCTTCTCTTTTTCATCAAAAGTTTTATTAAGCACAGCCAAATATATGTGAACATTATGTACTCTGCTTTTGTACTATTCTTTATTTTGTTTTTTATTAAATATTATACTGCTAATTAGTCTTTACAAATGCCATTTTATAGCAAAAACGTCTTAGTTATTATTTTCCCATAGTCCTTTTAAAGCATTGTTACAAATGGTTAATTTGTGTTTGTTAATGTTATTGACAGTTGTCGTCTATGTATCATGGAAATGTTTTGAGCCATTTGTCTTATAGTTGTGTTTGTTCATTATCAGGTTATTTGTTATCGTGGATCAAGGTTTTACTTCTACTGTACAGTGTTCTTCCATTTATATGTATTTGTTTTTCTTTCTGCAAATGGAGATTGCAAAGCTTTAAGATATTCTGTTTGTTTGCAATCAGTTTGAATTACTGTTACAAATATAAAATGACATTTATTGTTATTATTATCATGATATACCCTTGCATATTTCTGTCCAAGTAAAAAATATCAAACTTATCTCATGCGTATACAAGCTTTTGAGTGAAGTGTGAGGCTTCATATATACTAAGCCATGGAATAATAAGATGAGGTGACTTCACAATCTTTCATTCACAGACAGTTGTTAGAACATTCTGAAAATTAATTGGCACCAGTTTTACATTAAATAGTTACAAAATTATTAACATAATTTTCTTTGAAGGAAAAATGGCTAAGTTAGTTTTAAAAATGGGCCTCAATGCAAATTCAAACTCATGACTATTGGACTGGTGAACAAGTATGCTAGTCACTGTGCTACCACAGCTTCCCTCGTAAAATGAGTACCAGAAACGTGGGAGGTAAGTCAGTTGATGGGACACTGATAAAATTGTCCATTGAGTACTATTTGGTTGAGATATTGGACCAGCACCAAGCGGCCAATATGTAACAGTGGCGTGAAAAACAGCCCTGCACCTTCTATTTTGTACACAGTGTCCATGGTGAAGTGATTACGCCTCTTGCTTCGTACTCCGAAGGTTAGGGTTAGATTCCTGGCCATGTCTTTCAGTTCATGAAGACAATTTTTACAGAGACTAGGTAATTGCTGTAGCTGCAGAGTTCGTGCTTTGTGCAACACTTTCTGCAGGTGCCCTGTGGAAAGAGACCGAGCAATATGAGATAAAATTTGGTGCAGTGAAGTTGATCGTCACTCCTTTAAAACCCTATTTTGTACAGTGGAATGCAAGCAGTAACTGTCATGTACTTGTGATTTTGCTTTGCTTCTTGACTTGTGAAAAATGTCCTCCCAAAAATTATTGTAGCCACTCATTGAACAGTTCTGATGTCATCCATGCCTTTGAATTGGCTCTGTAATTCACACACAATTTTTTCAGGCCTTTGAAACAACAAGGATTTTAAAATTTTCCAATCACAAATAAAGGCCATTTTTCACTACCATCCATATTGGAACACACAACCACTGTTATTCTTTCTTTTGATTTTTTCCCCCCATGACACTTGTCATTTTTGAAAGAAAATGTTTTATCAGGTAATAATCTCCAAAATAAGCCATTTTCATCGGCATTAAATACATCCACAGAATTATATTTAGCTAAAGCAGGTCTGAGCATGTCTTCTATCTATGAGTGAGTCGTTGCTTCGTCGACTGACTGTTTCTCTCCACACACATTCTTGTACGTGATGCAATGTCATTTTTTGAAACGATCCAACCAGCCAGCACTACAATTCCAGTCTGTCTGACCTCCAAGACGTTCAAATTCTTTGCTTTCGCAATAAATAAAGGCCCATTTACTGGTACATTTTCAGATCTAATCACAGTGAACAATATAAGAAGGGCAGCATCAACAAAATCACACGCGGCAGTTCTAGCTCGCTGTCTTATCACTGTCGATTTGACATTCGAAAAACAATTTTCTGCAGCGGTCTTTATGCTTTAAAATGCCGGAAAGTGTCGACGTTGGAATACCAAATTCTCTAGCTATATTCAATTTCTTCTTCCCACTATGTTCAACCTCTTCCAACAGCTCAGTCTTTATTTTTAAAGTTAAAGTAGTAAGCTTTCGTCCACTAGCCGCCATTGTTGACATTTAGTGTGATATCGTATGTGCGAGATTGTTGTTCTCCGGAATGACTAAAAGTAATTCTTTCACGAAACAATTTTTTTTTTGGGGTGTGAAATGAACAGTTCGACTTAAACATGAACACTTATATAGTCGGTATTCATTTTTATGTTCGACTAATCCGAAAATTAGAGTTAACCGAATTTGATTTATCGGGACTTTTTATACAATGATAAAGAAGGATAATGGCCGGGAGACTAAGCTAGTAATGTCGACTTAAGTGAAATTCTACTTAGCCGAGTTCGACTTAAGCGGACTCAACTGTATATTGCTTTCAATTAACATATCTATTAAATGTCTTACTATGTTTTTGTTACTACTGCTGTTGATGTTGCTGGAAAGATTATGAGAGCTGATGTATACTGGTTGTTTTTTCTTGATTTTGATGTTCATTCTGCCAGTTTAGCTTTTTATTTGACCCTAGAGAGACAAATTCTGTACCATAACTGGTTTTCAAACTTATATTAATAGATTGAAAGGCCATCATTAAATCACTAAATTACATGTTCCTCACCAATGTAAATTTGCACTTGTAGCAGCTGGCCGAGTGGCTAGAACACCAGACTCTCCTTTGGGAGACCCGGGTTCGATCCCTCAGTAAAATGTGGGATTTTTTTCTGTCGGGGGCAAAAAGAAATCCTAACGTGCACAGTTGACGGCGACTGCACTAGCCAGGCGGCCTTTATTCCTCAGGCTCAAAGACCCCTCTGCCATACACTGCAAGATACTATAATGGCAGTAAATGACAGTTTTTTTCAATGACAGTCTGTGCACCTGTACAGTTGAGTACTGTTATATCCCAGTATGTCGAATTGCATAATTTTTTTTTTTATGAAAAAAAATAGAGTAAACAAGCACTGGTGTCATGGTTTAGGAATGTTAGAATAATGGCATGAATTAAATACCCATTGATGCCATGAGAAAGTAGTGTCAGATATTTAAACAAATTACAAGTTGTGTCATGAGTCTGAAGACATCTATGTGGATTTAACCAATTTGGTTTCAGACTTATGAGCAGAAAGAAAATTGTATCAGATATTTGAATGGATTTAAAATTGTATCAGATATTTCAGTGGATAGAAAATTGTATAAGATATTTGAGTGGATTAAAAATTGTATCAGATGTTTGAGTGGATTAAAAATTATGTCCGAGATTTGAGTGGATTAAAAGTTTTATCATGGTCTGAAGACAAAGTGGATTAAAAATGTTGTTTGTCCATCAAGAATGATGATGACCATTCATTTCATCCATATTTCATATAGTGTTGCCTCACCAAGTTATAGAAAATGCTTATAATATCTTGTAACTGTTTGTAAGAAATAGACTTAGTGTTGCCTCACCAAGTTATCAAAAATGCTTATAATATCTTGTAACTGTTTGTAAGAAATAGCCTTAGTATTGCCTCACCAAGTTATCAAAAATACTTATCATATCTTGCAATGTTGGTAAGAAACAGCCCATTCCTAGTCATCTAAAACACAAGAGCCTTACAAGTGTTTATCTAGTCAGAATAATGTGAGATTGCATTCCTTGTATTATATTTGTGCAATATGAAAAGGAGGAGGCATAGTGGTTAACACTTTCCTACCAAGACAATGGCCTGAGATCAATTCCCAGTAGTCACTACCACTATGGCTCTGTGGTAACTCCTGCCTAATAAAATCGAAGTGGATAATTTTCAGGGAGTTATCTGGAAAAGAAAGAAATTGAGGAAGAAATCTGTCCACCTGACCTCATGCTGTAACCTACTTAAATGAGTACCTAAAATTACTTTTGCCTGCTTATGAAAAGACTTACATGTGTTTACATTCAACAGGTAATCTAACAAATTACTTGTTTCTTTTTCTGTATTTTAATTATGATTGATTTTATATGCATCAAGATTGAAGATTGATTTTTATATGCATCAAGATTGTTTTCATTTGTTGTCTGATTTCTGACTTAAGGTAATTCTTTTGATGGGAGTCATAAAATATGTTGGGTGTTGTGAATGTTGAGTGTTGGGATATTTTATATGAATTTATGACTTTTGCTATAGTTGGTGATTGATACATTTGAATAAATTCATTAAAAATTCACTTTTTTAAACTGCGGTTTCAAAACAAATTGGATCTTTTTTCGTTCACTTTCTATTGTGTGTGTTTTTGTGTCATCTTGATTGTTTTGGTGCATCTTCTGGCTGGCTGTTTTTATCTTCAGCATATAGTTTTGCTGGGGTAGACTCTAGTAGTCAAGTTTAGATACGTATTGATGTTTGTGTCTAGGGCAGTCTGGTTTTACAGTGCCAGAGACTCACTGTCAGTGGTGTAAATAGTTCCACCATGCATAGGCCAGGAGCCGGACTTCTGCTGTCAGAGGCGGTGAATGTACACGTCTAGGAAGTCTTGGAAATATCTGGCCAATGTGGAGAGCTCATCCTGAGTTCTGCCTCCAGCAATGACAGCCATTTGCAACCTAAATGAATGAGGGGGATGAAGAGGTGGTGCTCACTTGCTACATTCAGGATTGATATTGGATAAGGAACTTTTCTTCACCTCCAATTGGGGCATCTTGGGACTAACGAAGACTAACAAAGTAAGGACCTGTCTTCGCCTCCATATGTGGGGCAAATTGGGCAGGCTAACAAGGGAAGCACCTGTATGTACCTCCATGTGGGGATTCTTGGGCAGGCTAACAAAGGAAGGACTTTTCTTTACCTCCAGGTGAAGCATCTTGGGCGGGCTAACAAAGTAATGATCTGTCTTCACCTCCATGTGGAGAATCCTGGACAAGCTAGTAAACGAATGATCTGTTTTCACATACATGTGGGGCATCCTGGACAAGCTAATAAACAAATGATATGTCTTCACCTCCATGTGAGGAATCCTGGACAAGCAGCTAGTAAATGAATGATCTATTTTGACCTCTGTGTGGGGAATCCTGGACTAGCTAGTAAACACATGATCTGTTTTCACATCCATGTGGGAAATCCTGGGAAGCTAGTAAATAATGATATGTTTTCACTTCTATATTTTACTGATCTTGGTAAAGTAAAAATGTTTATCAAAACAATGTTTTCCCATAGTGAATGTGAATAACGAAGACACAAACCATATATAGTATGATTTATTGCCTGGCACATTTCGCTGCATCTCGTCAGGTACTTACTGCAGATGTCACACAACGTAGAGTAAAATAATTAGATTCATCGTTCAAGCTGAAATATACACATGTTCGCACAGTAATATCAGTTGTTTACCATGGTAATTTTAAATTGACTATTATGTCTTTCTGTTTGCACAAAATATTACTGTGCGAACATGTGTATATTTCAGCTTGAACGATGAATCTAATTATTTTACTCTACGTTGTGTGACATCTGCAGTAAGTACCTGACGAGATGCAGCGAAATGTGCCAGGCAATAAATCGTACTATATATGGTTTGTGTCTTCCTTATTCAAAAATGATTATATAAAAACAAATAACAAGACCATGAACACCCCAGATGGGAATAAGACATCATCATCATGTGTCTACAAAGTGGTATACGCATTCATGTATCTCCACAGATCTGTCCTTGGTAGTATTTTGGATCATTTCTGTTGGTGACATTCCCCCATGCCATCATCTCAGACCATCGAGCATCATGTCTCTCTCTCTCTCTGTTTATCTTTTCTACTAAGACAAGGAGTCTAAACATTGCTAATGTGTACTGCACTATCACATTATAACAGTTATATAATGTAAATGAACATGGTCATTTTAAGGCGTGAAACTGCAGAATTTATTTCGAACTGAGTCAGGTAATTTCAGTTGTTCTTGTTCTGCTTACAATCAACAGTAAAATACAGTTCCGTTATGGGTGCTTTGCATATCACATTAGCTTTACAGGCATGACTTCATGTTTTCTTTAAAATCAGTAAACTTTATGACAAGTTGCAACAATTTACAATTATAACCAGTAAGTGCATTTATAAAAATTGTGTTATTAAATTACCCATAGAAAGCTTCAACAACTGGGCAACAAATAATAGTATCAACAACGCCGACTCGATCAACATATCAGAGTACAGAGAGGATTGGAGAGTCATCACCACTGACGTCTGCTCCAGACCAGGCACATGATAAAGAAGAAGACTGAGACTTGACCAGAGGGTGTGGAGCTGAAACTATCGGGTGTTACTTGTACACGGTAAAAATTGTGGATGTCATCACAGTAACAGAGCAGTATAATGTAAAACCAATTGTTGCATTCCTGTGCAGGACATTGTAATCAACTCTAGATTGATCATCTAAGCCACTGTATGTCCAGTATTTTGCAGTATGATAATTAAAGACATAAAATATACGAGATGAGTTGAGTTAAGAACTGATATCACAGCACTTGGGACATTGTCATTTTCACTCCATCCTCACCTTCAACAACCAGCAAATAGTCAGATTAATAATGGCACCAGGTGCAGTCTGTCTGGCATTTCCTCAGAGAACTGAGTGTGGGCCAGATCTTCTGGTCACTCCCTGCCGTACCATTCTCTCCAGGAAATATTACTGCAACACCAGAGATGACAGATAGAGATGTTGAAGTAAGAACACAAAGAGGCAACATGGGTTTCATCAGAACAATGATGGAAGGAATGGTTCCTGGAAGAGATGGCACAGGTTGACCAGCAAGAAGATGGACACAGGATATTGCAGACATCTTGGGCATGAGGCAAGAGAAATAGCAACAGATCGTGAAACTTCTCATTGGTCCAAGAGTGATGTTCTGCAAGATTAGTGAGTCCTCGAAATGGTTAGTGGGGGAGTAATTTCTTCAGCTATAGGAAGACGACCAAGTCCTACAAGAAACAAATGAAAATCGTAAGTTGATTAGAGAAATTAAGACGTAGATAGTCAACATTTTTTGAACATGTTATGAGAAGAAATAATTGGAGAACTTGGTGACAGCTGGCAAGATCGAGTGGAAGAAAACAAGGGAAAGACAGAGAAGTAAATACTTGAATGGCATGGTTGAGATAGAAACATGGAGCTGATCCATGACTCTGGTGATTGAGTGAAATGGTGAATCATGACTGCCCACGCTTACCGGCATGGCACATGATGGATGGATGGATGGATGGATAGGAAGATGTCAGTTTCCAGGTGTTTCATGATGGAGATTATTTTCATTTATCGTATGAGGGATATTGAAGTTGTGATTTCAGAAGGATAATAATATGGCATTATGAGGTAGGGTGACCAGTTCTCTTTCCTGACATCTTTCCTCCCCATTTTCCAGAAAATTCCAAAAATTATCTGCCATTCATTTAACAAGGCTGGTTCTGAAAATAAAAATCCTACTACTGGGGTATTGAACTCAGACCATTGTTAAATAACACCACTCTAGCCACTATGTTACCATAGCTCCTAATCCTACCAACGCTAGGGATCAAACCCAGGATCACAATGTTGAGCACTATCCTGCCGTAACACCAATGTAATCAATATATGAGTTGAGTTGAAGACATCACAGCACTTGGGACATTCCCAGATGCACTCTGTCCCCATCTTCAACAATCAGTGAAGAGACCCAAAACTAATGGAACCAGTAGTAGTCTATGTATCTGTCTGGCCTTTTACAGGTACTAAGTATCGGCCAGATTCTCTGGTCACTCCCTACCGTAACATTCTCTCCAGACCATGAAGACTTATCTGCTATTCCACACTATTCTCATGATCCCAGAGGACCTTGACTGCATCTGCCTTATCATGCACCAGTACCCCACCCAGCAGTGAACAACCAGCCAGTCTGTTCATATGTTCGTCTCCCAACACCACCAGTATGTCCCAGGGGAAACACTCTAACCAATGCCCCCCTGTGATTTTGAATTGAAGCCACTCTTCATGAATCATGACTGTCTTGGTAAATGAATAAAAAGCTTCATAAAAACAGTTCCATTAACAACAAGGTTAATGGCCTCAAACAACATTTAATGCATTTAAGGTGTTCATTTGAATTTACTTTTCATGAGTGTGGTTTACAAGTACATACTGATTTATGGAAAATATAATAGAAAAAAAGAAGGCTTCCTCAAGTAATATAAAAGCAAAGGTTAAAGTTAGTTGCATGTCCTTTACAGGACGTCACATTCTACTCCAGCACTTTTTGGCTGTTTGTAATTCCTGGGCAAGTGTACATTCAGTAGTTTGCCATTGCTTTCTGAATGACCAGCACTCACATGATTGTATGGAAAGAAATCAACGCAAGGCGGTCTGCTGCCAAATCGCCGGCAGCTGTGTTTTGAATGTGGGTATGCAGGATTACAAATTGCATTTGTAACCCCTTCACCACAAAGCCGGCAAAAGCTAAGGCATACATGTAAAAACTATAGGACCCTTTCCACGCCGTAGGGCACAACAGGCATACAGTGCTAGACCTGCATCTGTAGAGACTATGGTACTCGGTGGCTGCCTTCACTTCCCAAGACATTCTTGAGGCTCGTTTTAGGCTGGGTCAACCAGGGAGCCCAGGTCAATTTTTAAAAATCCAAATTTGCACAGCTGGGGATCGAACCCCTGGACTGCCAGGCGAGTGTCTAGCCACTATGCTACAGAGGTTCCCTAAAGGCATACGTGACTTAGTCTCATTTTAAGACATCAAGAAACACTAGAAGAAATTAATACTTTCCAAATATAGAGAGGTAGATATGCACAGATGTACCAGTGCAGACATAATGTGAAATTAAAGAGAACAGCACAAGATAGATGTCTATGAAATGGAAAGATCCAGAAGCTTCACCACCAACCCACAGGCTGTAATATTTGGTGATGGGTGACAGGACATGCAGACATGGAATATAAACATTAACAATATAGTTTTATAATTTGCCACTTCTTGAAAAATAAAAAGCTATATCAAACTTTCTGAACTTTCGATGCTGCGAGACTATGCGTAGCAGCTGTATCCTTTTTCTTGACATCTTTTGGTTCCATTTTTGTGTGCAGTACTTCAGCCATACCAGGAAGACGAGAGAAGTAATTTCTAGCAAAGTTGTGCTTTTGGGTCACTTTGTGTATGAACACATGCCCATAGCCCTGGAAATTACAGCATATAGGACAGTTATTATTATGAAAACATTATCTGCAAACTATTTAATTTATTACAAGAGAGACTGTCACAAAAGACATTTTTTTTTCTTTTTCGCATATCCTTTACAGGACATCGCTGTCAACAGCAGCATCTTTCAGCTGTCTGTTGATTTCTTGGCAAGATTACGCTCAGTAGTTTGCCATTGCTTTCTGAGCGGCCGGCTCAGTTATCCCGCAAGTCAACAGCGGGGGTCGAACCGCTTCCAGCTCTTGCCCGCTACGAGACTGCGTGATAAACGGGATTACGGAGAAAGTGGTGTAACCCCTCGGCCAGAGAGACTGGCACAAAAGACATAACTAGCAAGGATTTAGTCATCATCATGAGCCATGCTAACGTGTGGGGAGTTATGTTTTGTCTTCTTACACTTTCACCAGAGGTCTGTGGTTTTTATCCCGATTGTGTGATGAAACAATCCACGTATTTATCTATTCGTCTTCCCCTTGTTTCTTCCTCATCAATTTTGCCAGTTGTTCAAAAGTTTTCAAATTGTTTTCTACTCATAACGCCCAAAACAATTTTGACTATGTCTAATTTCTCAAATTACTTTATGGTCTTCATTTGTTTCTTGAAGGATTGCATCATTTGTTATTCTGTCCATCTATTGTCCTCAAAAACCACATTCCCACTACCATTAGATGTTTCTCAGCTTGCTAACCTATTGTCCATGTTTCACATGCCTGCAACAGTATGGATTCTAAATAGCACTTCAGCACTCTGTTCCCCCTGAAATTGACAGCTATTTATTGGTCAGTATGTTTTCCATTTTGCAAAATACTAATGATGATTCTTGTTTTAATTTCTACAAGGCATCTTCCTTCAGATGTTCTAATTGTGCCAGGATAGTTGTACCAATTCCTGTTTAGGAATTTTCCCATTTACTTGGAGGTTATATTGTAGTATTTCTTTATGTTTCTTCAACTAAATCCAAGTTTTTATTTCAAAACTAATGATGTTATACATAATTATGAAAAGGATATTTTAAAAGTATGTCCAGGACTACCCCAAAAAAAAAGAAGAGTGGTTAAAGTTACTGATTCAAACACCTAACTGCCATTACAAATGATTCCATGCTGTCAAACATAAATTATTGTAAAAATAACAATTGTATACACAGAAAGGCCATACATTACCTCTTCTAAACTGAATAGTTTCTTGTGGGCTTCTGCTTCATCATGAGTTAGTAAAATACAATTCCAGGGAGACCACTGTTGATGCTTATTCCACCGGCAAAGGACAAGGTCATATGGATCATTCCATGCACTCAGCACACTCTGATTGCTCCAAATGTTTTCTACCAAGTAACGGAGATCATTTTCCTGTTTTAAAAATAAAAGCAGGTCACTTCCCGTACCAAAATGTGAGTTTTGTCAATCGAAAAAGAAAATAATGATTTAATTATTTAGAACAATGGTGTTGATTAAACTATTATGGAATTCAACACAATATTTTCCCACTGTTAATTTGAATAATAAAGACACAAACAATTTATTGCTTGGCATATTTTGCTGTATCTCGTCAGTGCATACTACAAATAAATGTTCAACATATAATGAAGTAGTGTATTGAATCCTTTCAACCGAAATAAACAAAACATTCTCACTTAGTTAAATATCACCATGGTAGTTTTAAAGAGACTATCATGTCTTTCTGGTTACATAGTTGTGGTTTACCTGAGTGAATAGCAGATGCCTCAACATATCTGAGTAACTCTGCAACATTATTTTATTAAATGGCATGTTATTAAAGATGGCTGGTCCTTCTGACTGTTGCTAGGGGCAGGAAGCTTGCCAGAACTTTCCACTGTTAGCTTCCTAACTCATTTAGGGATAAGCTCTGCTATTCTAATGTCTGTTGCTTCGTTCTTCCTATGTATATGGACTGGCATTTACATCAAAACTAATATATGTAATCAGATGTGGCATATTTTACTGACGGAGTTGGGTTAGAAATTTAGATTTCTGTATGAATTTCCCTGCAAGTTTTGTCAGAAAAATATCTTGTGATACATCATGAAAAGTTACATATTTTCATTATTTTATTTCAAAATGTAATTTATTAAGAATCAGACTGATAGAAAGAAAATTTAATTTTTTTCATATTTATAGGATTTTCAGTTGTGTTTGGACTCTCAGAAAGTATGAAACTACAATAATTATTAAACCATACAGCAGGCAGCAGCTTTAAACCATGGGACCCATGGTGGCACAGTGGTTCTCATACTTGTCTGATTGTAAAAATTAACCTCAGCTTTCAGGTTGACCTGCTCTAAAACAGATACCAGGAACTGTCTTGGGAAGTAAAGGCAGCCAGCGTGTTAGTAACCACACCTTCCCTCATGCACCGATTGGTCTGTGAAGTTATGGGGCTAGCACCCTACACCCAATATGCCTTAAAGACAGATTTTAACATCTGTTTATATTGTGTAGTTGGTCTGCTGGCTCTGTCGAAGGGGTTATGAATGCAGTTCATAAACCCTGCACCTATAAACAGAAAGAATTTTTAAACAAGTCGAAATGCCTGGACTTAACTTCAATGGAAGAATCATAAACAATCTTAGGTATGCTGACGATACCTTATTGCTAGCAGAAAGCGGGCAAGAGTTACAAAACCTAGTTGAACAAGTCGACAGGCATAGTGCAGAATGCGGCTTAGATATTAACATCCTAAAAACGAAAACTATGATAATTAGCAGAGGAAAGGAAAGGTCATCAATGAATATCAAAGTAAACAGGGAGATATTAGAACAAGTAACCCCGGGAAGGTTAACCCGGTCAACAAATGCCCGCAGAAGTCGGATGTGTCGGCCTAACGGCGCAAGAACGCAGCTCTGCTGTAAACAGGCACAACGCAATCACGTCCGAAAAAAAACTCCGGATGAACGAAGAAGAAGAACAAGTAAAAAGTTTCTCTTATCTTGGACATGTAATAACAGATGATGGCAGAAGAAAAAGAAATCAAAAAGAGAATAAGAATAGCCAAAAATGCTTTCAACAGCATGAAATCAGTATTAACATCTAGAGAGATTAACAATGCATTAAAAATGAGAACTGTCAAGTGTTGTGTATAATCAACTCTATTGTATGGCGAGGAAGCCTAGACATTGAACAAGTAACTAGAAAGTCAAATAGATGCCCTGGAGATGTGGATATACAGAAGAATATATCATATTTCATGGAAACAGAAACAATCAAAGGTTCTAGAAAAACTGGGAATGAAAAAGAGTTGATGAAAGAAATAAAAAAGAGGCAAGTGAAATATTTCAGCCACATTAAAAGACATAACACTCTTATAAAAACTAAACTGGAGGGCAAGGCTGAGGGCAAGCGAGCAAGAGGTAGACAATGATACAAGTGGGAAGATAACATCAAGAGATCGATGAACATCAGCCTGACAGAATGTACAGTCAAGGCGAGAGACAGACAGTGTTGGAAATCCATTGCAGCCAACTTTCATTGTGGAGACGGCACCTGATTGATTGATTGAAACCCTGCATACCATGTTCGAAACACAGCTGCGACAATTTAGAAGCAGACCGCCTTATGTTGGTTTTAATACAATTGTATGAGTTCCGGTCATTCAGAAAGCAATGGCAAACTACTGAATGCAAACTTGTCAAGAAATATCAAACAGCCAAATAATGATGTGGTTGTCTGCAACATCCTGTAAAATCTTAACTTAGCTGATCATATCTTTACACACAATTGTAAACTGGACTATGAATGACAACTAGTTGAAGGCACACATGACAAATGAAACAACTTATTTAAGGATGCTTGAATTTGAAGTCAAGTGGGTTCCAGAAGGGAAGACCTGGTCTAAAGTGGGCAACAGGAAATGTTCAAAAAAGTAATGGTGGCTGGTGTCATAATGACTACATCACCCTTGGAGTGCTGATTGGTCTAAAATAATATGGAGCCAGCACCATTTAACAAAACGACTCATGGCATGGAAGAGGGCCATTAGTTATTTTTTAACCAGATAAAATGGATGTGTAAGAGGACTGAAATGAAGTGTGTACATCCAAAGTGTTACTGGGATGATTAATGACATCTGCTGGAAATAGAGAACATCTATATTTTACCCCAGGTGCCATGATGTTGATTCTCGACGGATCAATTCAATACAAACAGTGGTAAAACTATCTAATGTGGGGGAGTGGGGTTAGTGTGGCTGGTAGAGAGCTAGGCTGATAATGTCATGAGGACAGTTGGGTGAGACTTCTTGCCTGCGTTCATATTCCACTAACACAGGAACAGACTGGCCACCTATTCTCTGAGCATTTAGGCCTACAAAATGTAATAGCCCTATAACATCACAGACCTATTGCTGGTTCCTATTTCAAGACATGTTACTGTGTTGTGTTCACTACAACAATGAAAGCAAGCACAATAGGGTAGTCATCATCATCAACATTATCATCATCTGCATCATCATCATCAAGTGGTCTGTCCAATGCAATACTTTCCCCCCATAACAATCTTCCAAAATGTCCCTTTCTCAAAAGGCAAGTCCTGTTGCTGGCATGTGTAAATTATTTATCACATCTTGAATCCAGCTACATTGTCATCTCCTTCTCTGCATCCCCAAAACACTTCCTTCCATAATTATCTTCTCTAGACTTTCATTTTTATTTACATGCCCAAAATATATCATTTTCCTCATTTTTGTTTGTCTTAACTGATTCAGTGCTAAACAAACGGCAGGTTTGGACCAAACATGGTACACAATCAAATGAACAAGTGTTATCATGTACATTTCTATTCACTGAGCATTCAAATTGTGGAAAATACCACGAAACAAAATAAACAACACAATGATCCTAGAATGGCAATATATCATCCTTCTGTCCAAATGGCAGGTTACATTTGGCAATATATTATCCTTTTGCACTGACTCAGTTAATAACCAATTGTCTTTACTATTGAGTTCTTCCTGGATCTTGCTGATTGTTCTCTTTTTCATTCAATACATTTTTAGTACACTCCTACAATATGTATATTTACAGGCACATATCTGCTTTTCAGCTGATTTGTTAAACGTCCAAGTTTGACGCCCGTATGTTGCTACAGAAAATGTGTATGTACTTATTTCTCTGACTTTTATTGTTCTATCTTTCCCAGTCTATAAAGGTTGTAAATGCTGTAGTTTGTGGAGTTACCCATGTTTGTTATTGTAATTTCTGTCATCATATTTCCATTGCCCATCAGCAAAGTATCTTTGTGAAACTAAATCATGTCACCAATGTATAATATGCAATACATGACCCATCAATTAGATATGAATTTCAAAATTATACAGCACATGCGTGCCAATGAGCAAAGCATACTGACCTGCAGAAGGTAGCACAAAGTGCTGCCATCCTGCATTGCCTCTTCTGATTTGTGCAGAGCTTTGAGCATTACCCTAAAGTAAGTATGGTCTTCCCGTTGGTGACCTTCATTCTCAGTCTTCTGGCAGTGGCGACAACGACCTGCATTTTTAGAATTTGTGGTGATGAAGAAATCTGTAGATGGCAGGTAGGAACTGCAACTGCGGCAGTAATTAATGTTCTTCCGTAGAGTCATTGGATCTTGAGGCACCTGTTGGAGATTAAATATGGGCAGAATGATTAACAAGCACAAACAGAAAATATTCCAGAACTGCCAAAGGTCAATCATTCTTTCAACTTTCAGAATAACTACATTCTCGACATTTCTTTCTGTCTCTAAGGATGACTATTGTCTACTGGGCAGGACTGTAACTTTTTTTGGACTTCAGGAATAGGACACAAAAGATGTTATCGTCACTTGCTCACAGAGCTAATAATAAGTTTCTACAGATCTGTACATGTGCAGGCAAGCACCTCAAATTGCAGAACACAGCACAGAAAGGTTTATTCTATGGCTGGATGACACAACCATACATCTCAAACTCTACGAAATCCTGCAGGATCTGCAGAAGACAGTACAGTTCATGCAAAAAACAATATAGCAGATATAGGCTGATTGCAAAGAAGAAGAGGAAGATTTATTTCTCTGTATTTGTGTTATTGTATAGTTAATGTTTTGTTCAATTTGTTGAGAAGAATGTTTTACAGGTGATGGCAGAAAATTCCTTGGACAACCAAAATGAGCAATCTAAACAGAGTTTATGGGATTTTAAAAGTTTTGTTTGGACTCTTCAGAAAGTATGAAACTACAATAATTATTAAACCATACAGCAGGCGGCAGCTTTAAAACATGGGACCCTATGGTGGACACAGTGGTTGTCATACTTGTCTGATTGTAAAAATTAACCTCAGCTTTCAAGGTTGACCTGCTCTAAAACAGATACCAGGAACTGTTTTGGGAAGTAAAGGCAGGCTCTCTGACTTCCGGTCGTCAACATGGTGGTTAGGCGTTGAACCGCTAAGGCCTGTGGCGTGTTTATGCTTGCAGCTATGGTTTGCAATCGCATTTTCCTCATGTTGGACTGGTAGTGCATCGTTCCGTTGCCCTGCTACTGAGTGAGTGCGTGGGCGATACTGTGAGCTGTGAAATTCACGGGGAATGCTTTTACATCTGTCATGTACAGCGACCTGCATGTTCAGGAACAATGGCTACCGGCTGTTGCTGAACTGACTGGTTCCCTGGTGCATCTTTCAGGAGACTCCCGGGAGTCGGCGCTGAAGCTGCGGAGTTCATGCTTTATGCGACACTTTCGGCGGGTCGCCCTGCGGTTAAAGACCAAGCCATGTGAGAAAACCCGGGTCAATGAGGTCTTTCTGGTGACTGCCGAGTCCATCGACGATGAACTGTGGTTTTCGTGGATTAATTTTGTGTTGGCATTCTGGCGGCAGCATTATGCACAGTGTACCTGTGTGGGTTGTTGGATTGTCGAGACTCCTGTCTATTCCACTTTTCACATTGGACAGTGGGGAGCATTTTGTGTGATATTCACTGGCACAGGAATGGAGCATAATGGGGATGATCCGTTGCCGTGAAGTTGGAACCTCGACTAACTAACTAACTAACTAACTAACTAACTAACTAACTAACTAACTAGCGTGTTAGTAACCACACCACCTCTCAAGAACCGATTGGTCTATAAAGTTATGCCCTGGTAAAACTGATAAGAAGGAAAACCTACTCAGAAGTATACAGAGCCGATACCTTGGATGGAATCTAGCTACAGGAAGCAAATGCATGCAGAAGTCAGAGACACTGATCTTTCAGGTGCATAACTAGGTGTGGTGCACTACTCTCAAAAGAAAAACGAAAAAGAGGAAGAATTCCAGTAGAACAGAAGGTGAAAGGTAAAAATATAAGTGCTGGATTTAATGTGTATTAAAGAAACATTTAAAAATATTAACTCATGATCTTTAATTTTTAATCCGCATGATACAAGAAATTTGGATGATCTAAAATAAATGGATGTGTTAGTTAGTCACGGTTCCAACTTCACAGATACGGTCGTCCACATTATGCTCCGTTCCTATGCCAGTGAATATCACATAGAACGCTCCCCGATGCCCAATGTGAAAAGTGGAAAAGACAGGAGCCTCGACAAACAACAGCCCGCACAGGTACACTGTGCATAATGCTGCCGCCAGAATGTCAACACAACACAATAGTCCCCCATGAAACACACAAAAACTGTGATACAGAAAAAGAATGAGAAACTATTTTTCCATTGAATATTTAGGTTTCCTGAAATACAATTTCAGATAAAACTTGTGACTGCAGACAGTTATCAAGAACATACAGACAACTGAAATGTCCTGTAGATTTTAACTTTCACTTGTAAACTAATAAAGTAAAGAGAATTTGAAGCAGACTTGAGAAATCTGGGGTAAATATTAAAGGAACTTCATCTGATGGCAAGCGAACCCTCATGAGCTGGATGAGTGTCTATGTTCTATAAGGAGCTGACAGGCAAAAGGGGAAAACAGGTACATAACTAACCTTGAGATATTTAGCGGCCTCTGGGTTAAACGTCGGTGTCTTGATGTACTGCAAGAACAGAGTACAAATCCTTTTACGCAGTCCGGTAAGGTTGGTCTCTCTAACTCCTCGCATAAGGAGGTCTGCTTCACGATCAATCAGTTCAATGATCTCCTGCGTTAGCTTACAGTCGTGCTCCTGAAGTAGAACAATAACAAGTCACTAGAAAGCACTTTACCACACCTTGAGTTGTATTGGGTAAATGGTGCTAGCCCCATATTGTTTATAGATCACTCAGCATTTGATGGATAATGTAATCAACATCATGCTAGTTATATTTGTTTCTCCAAACATTTCCCAGTACCAATTTTAGGCTGGGTTGACATGCAGTACAATTTGAAAAAAGATCTGCCCCAATGGGGATTTGGAAACATGAAAGTCGGACTGGGAGGAAGTGTGCTAAGCAATGCGATATTACAGATTTTTTGCGCCTGTGAAGTATGCAGTATATATATATATATATATATATATATATATATATATATATATATATATATATATATATATATATATATATATATATATATATATATATATATATATATATTCTATGAGATTTAAAGGTGGCTTGCGTGATAGTAATCACATAAACCCACTGCATGCTAACTGGTCTATAGAAATATTAGGCTATATAATCATCTTCTTTATTAAATACCCTGCCAACTGGCATGGATGATCATGATTTTCCGCATTCTTGTGATCTTAAACAGAATGCTTCAGTTCAGGTGCTCATATGTTTGCATGCCATGCAGAAAATGATTGGCAGTATATAAGGCAGAAGGCTATGAACAGACATGATCACCAACGCCACAGTGCATGGGTTCAGACAATAATGATCACCAAAGCCACACTGCATGGACTATAACAAGAAATTGAAGTTAATGTTTTATAAGTGCTCAATAATGTACTGGTAAATGGTTGATCAGTCTCAGGGTGAAAGGTCAAGTGTGGCGATTGATTTTTAGCTCACTCAGCCATTTAAAGTGTTTACTTTTAGTGGCAGGATAGGGGTATTCCCTACAGGTCACCCTTGGGCAAGGTGGAGTACCTGTTTACCCTCCCGATCATAGTCAGGAGAAACTATGGGTGCATGTGGTGGATAAAGTTGAAGAGCAGCTGACAGATAGTTGTAGGTTATGGTCTCCAATTTCACAACGGTAGGCAGAGGATCACAACACTGAATAAAAATAAAAATCTTATCAGGCAGTTTTTAACAAAAATGTTCTTTGAATATCTTGTCCCAAGAAGAGATTAAAATACTAATATATTACAAGAACTGAACATAGAGTAACACATGCTAATATCCAATATCATGTGTCAGAAAATGAAGTACTTTAACCACAGTAAATGTCACAGTGCCGGTCTCCCCTGCTGAGGGGTTAGCAGCTTTCTCCATAACCTCGAATACTCTCGTGGTTGACGTGAGCGCACGAGAACTTGAAGGGGTTCGAGTCGCGCCAGTGACTTACGAGAGTATGGAGCTAGTCGCTCAGAAAGTCGTGGCGTGCTGATGAGCATAATCTAGCCTAGGAATCAACATACAGCTGAAAGACGCTGGTGGTGACTGCAATATCCTGAAACAGGATGGAAACGCAGAAAAAAAATTTTTACAGTGGGTTAGAAAGAGGAATAATATAAAGTGTGGTTCTTGGAAGACAAGGCAAGGCTAACCAAGAAGACAGTGGACTTAGGACAGCAAAGATATTTTGAAAGAGAAAATGGATGAAATGAAAGAACTAGTTGCAGGTTAAAAGTCTTTCAGGTGAACTATGATGAATGTGATATTCTGTAAATGATGTTAAATGATGATGATTGATCACTGCCCTTCTATTTTCAACTTTACGTGGACTAAACTGATGCACGCTTACTTTTACAGTATGCTTCAGTGTCAGCAAAACATCCAGGCGCTCATCTTGTGTCAGGTACTTCATGTTTATGCTGTTGTAGATATCCCTCAGCTCCTTGGCACGAATAGTAAATGGTGTATCCATGTAGGTCAACTTTCCATCATGAGCTTGCCACATTTTTGGAGCAGCAGCCTGCAGGATACAGACATGAATAAACTAATTTGTCCATCACACCTGCCACACTGATGCAGCAAGCAACACTGGCGAGGGGTATTCACCATAAAGTCATAAAACCATATGCCTTAAGCTTCGAAGGTCATGGATTCTGTTTTGAACTGCATCGTTCAGATATGTGCAATTTTTCCTGAAGACTCATGGGAATCATTGCCTGACCTACAGAGTTCAAGCTTTGTGCAATGGTCTCGGCAGCAGCTTGCCATTCTGTTAAGAGAGACTAAGTGCAGTTATGTCCGCTGGACTTTAACTTTAATTGGCAAGGGATCATCAGCATTAGAGTATTTCTATTTTCTAACTTTAATTATGTCTGGCTTGAATTCTTTCATGAGTGACATAAATCTTTCCAGTTGTTACAATATGTTCTAGTTTTTTTTTGTTTTAAATGATGGCTGTTTCTTTCTGATGTTTGTGATAAGTTGTCTTTGTGTCTTAGCCTTTTTAAAAATGCTTTGATTACTCATTTTGGCTGCTCACATAATTTTCAGCATTCTTCTGTAAAACAGCTTTTTGAAGCTTCAAGAGACTGTTTTGCATGTTTACTAATCATCCAGGATTCACTGAGGGCACATAAGGTAACATAAACATTTAAAGCTGTAAGCACACAGGGATTCAAACCTGCTCGTCTAAATACACTTGTTCCCTCAGAGAGACACAGTCATCAGTTGGAGATGGCACTTCCAATCCCAGAATTCTATTGCTTTCAATGGAGTCTGTAGCTTAGGAGATAACGAGACAGGTAGTTTCATAATACCCCGACAACCTAATTAATGGTTTGAAATTAGCCACAGGCGATTAGCAAGCAGACCACTTTGCTCTGATTTCCATGGTTGAGTTGAGTTGAGTCAAGAACTGACAACACTGCACTCAGGACATTCCCATACATGCTCAGTCTCCTTATTCAACAGCAAGTGAAGAGTCATACTACTAATCGTTCCTATCGCTATCTGATTAAATGTTCTCCTGGTCTTCCCTCTCAGTTTTGAGATTCTTCCAGAACCCCTGCCGATTGATTTCCATGGTATGAGACGTCAGTCATTCAAAAAACAATAGCAAACTACTGAACTAACATTGCCTAGTAAGTAACTAATATAAAATGACACAAAGTAGTGCAGCTTTACATAATAGAATTACGACACATACAGGATGTTGTGGCAATTAGCCTTCATCAGCAAACAAACACATTCACAAAACACACCACATACATGCGGCTAATCGCCGCAACGTCCTGTATGTGTTGTAATTCTGTTATGTAAAGCTGCACTACTTTGTGTTATTTTATATTGTTTACATTTTCACAGCTTTACCGCAGTTCCACTAAATTGTATTCATATTTTTACCTAGTAAGTAACAAACAGCCATTAAATGCTGGTGTTGACTGAAACATCCTGTAAAGGATATGCAACTAACTATTGCTTTAAATGTCTATACTGTCTAATGTGTCCTCTTATATTTACTTAAAATTTAGATTTAATTAAGACTTGTTATTTTGCTTAAACTTCATTTGTAAACTATTCTAAGGATCTTAAGATTCAATGAAATTAAACAGGTTATAACCAGCTGAGTAAACACGGGTTCTTCAATATTCTTCATCACCAAGCACATGCAAACAAACTGTTGAACATGGTCAACAGCGCAGACAGCAAATTAAGAAAGACATATTGATCCACTGAATCAATACTAAACCTAAAGCCGTATGGAACAAAAAGAGAAATTCAAAATATGATTGAGTTTTTCATGAGAACTTGCTCTGACAGTGTAAACATCAAGACGACCACTAGAAGAAGAACAACATGAAATGTATATCCTCCAATGAACTCAAGCCAAGCTCTTTGTAGACTTGTACATGATTGGTTCGGATTTTACAGCTACACTTTTCTACAGAATGAGGTAGTCAGTCTCACACCAACCCTTGGCTGCCTTTTACAACATGCAGTGTTCCTATTTTTGTTTCCCTTATGAAGCCCAGGTTCCACATGGGTGGAAATGTATACTAGGGGACTTTAATAACCCTTAACTTTAAGTTCATTAAGAAAGACATGGAGACAACCCTGCCTTACCTTTTCCAGAAAATTCATGATTCTTGTAATGTGGTTGTCTGAATTGGCCTCATTCTTGTGTCTCTCAATGGCAGACAAGAGTTCAGTCTCTTGATCCAACAGCATGCACATGGCAGCTTTACGTTCAGCTCCAGTCAGGGAGGAGTTGATTCTTTCCATTTCTTCCTTGCGCCATTCTGATATCAGAATCAAATAAATGGTAGGTCTGGATATATTTAAAGCAAGCATGCACACATCCATGAACACATACACATATACATGTATGCATATGAAAATATAGACACACACATAAATACAAGCTCGCACCATGTTCAGTGAACATATATGCCAGTCTGGTGGCCTTGGGTTCAAATCCCCTTTAGGAAAGAATATTTTGATGACCCTATTGCTTTGACATTCACCCAGCATCTCTCTGCTGAATTCACCGAGGCTCTAGCTCCTGAATTGCCCCAATATCTGGCTCTTGAATTCATCCAGGCTCTGGCTCCAGAATTCACCAAGGCTCTGGGACTCTGGCTCCAGAATTCACCAAGGCTCTGGTTCATGAATTCACCCAGCTTCTAACACCAGGATTCACCCAGCATCTGACTCCAAGATCCACCCAGCTTCTGGCTCCTGAATTCACCCAATATCTGGCTTCTTAATTACCCAACATCTGACTCCAAGATCTACCCAGCTTCTTGCTCCTGAATTCACCCAACATCTGGCTCTAGGATTCACCAAGCATTTGACTACAGGGTTCACTCAATGTCTGGCTCCATGAATCACTCAGCTTCATTAAAAAGACAAGATACAAGAAGATTTAAATCTAAGAGGCAACATGGCTTGTATACTACTGACCACATTGCTCATAGTCCCAATATATCAAGAAAATATGGGCTTAGAACCATATTCTCAAAATGGAATTATGGCATAGAAATTGGGTCTTTTACCATTTCATACAGATATGCCATATTAATAAAACCATTATTCTTGTAACTATATACACAAACAATTCATAACCATCATGTAGCAGAACATTATTCTATCACAGTCTGCTGGAAGACACTTGATTCTTCACCAGTTTGCCTTCCCTATCATGTGTACTTTCACACCCACGGTGTTTTTAATGGCCTGATTTGATTGTGAAGTTTTTATCAGAGCCTGCCTCATCTTACAGGCACCACGCCCTACACAGTCATGTTCATCAACCATTGGCTCATCTTCCAGGCAACTCACTTTCCACTGTCACTTTACTCAGCCATTGGCTCATCTTCCATGCACCCCATCTTCCACTGTCACGTTACTCAGCCATTGGCTCATCTTCCATGCACCCCATCTTCCACTGTCATGTTACTCAGCCATTGGCTAATATTCCATGCACCCTATCTTCCACTGTCATGTTACTCAGCCATTGGCTCATCTTCCATGCACCCCATCTTCCACTGTCACGTTACTCAGCCATTGGCTCATCTTCCATGCACCCCATCTTCCACTGTCATGTTACTCAGCCATTGGCTAATATTCCATGCACCCTATCTTCCACTGTCACGTTACTCAGCCATTGGCTCATCTTCCATGCACCCCATCTTCCACTGTCACGTTACTCAGCCATTGGCTCATCTTCCATACACCCCATCTTCCACTGTCATGTTACTCAGCCATTGGCTAATATTCCATGCACCCTATCTTCCACTGTCACGTTACTCAGCCATTGGCTCATCTTACATGCACCCCATCTTCCACTGTCACGTTACTCAGCCATTGGCTCATCTTCCATGCACCCCATCTTCCATTTTCACATTACTCAGCCATTGGCTCATCTTCCATGCACCCCATCTTCCACTGTCACATTACTCAGCCATTGGCTCATCTTCGATGCACCCCATCTTCCACTGTCACATTACTCAGCCATTGGCTCATCTTCCATGCACCAGGCCTTCCACTGTCACGTTACTCAGCCATTGGCTCATCTTCCAGGCACCAGGCCTTCCACTGTCATGTTACTCAGCCATTGGCTAATATTCCATGCACCCTATCTTCCACTGTCACGTTACTCAGCCATTGCCTCATCTTCCACCAGGCACCAGGCCTTCCACTGTCATGTTACTCAGCCATTGGCTCATCTTTCAGGCACCAGGCCTTCCACTGTCACGTTACTCAGCCATTGGCTCATCTTCCAGGCACCAGGTCTTCCACTGTCACATTACTCAGCCATTGCCTCATCTTCCAGGCACCAGGCCTTCCACTGTCACGTTACTCAGCCATTGGCTCATCTTCCATGCACCAGGCCTTCCACTGTCACGTTACTCAGCCATTGGCTCATCTTCCAGGCACCAGGCCTTCCACTGTCATGTTACTCAGCCATTGGCTAATATTCCATGCACCCTATCTTCCACTGTCACGTTACTCAGCCATTGCCTCATCTTCCACCAGGCACCAGGCCTTCCACTGTCATGTTACTCAGCCATTGGCTCATCTTTCAGGCACCAGGCCTTCCACTGTCACGTTACTCAGCCATTGGCTCATCTTCCAGGCACCAGGTCTTCCACTGTCACATTACTCAGCCATTGCCTCATCTTCCAGGCACCAGGCCTTCCACTGTCACGTTACTCAGCCATTGGCTCATCTTCCAGGCACCAGGCCTTCCACTGTCACGTTACTCAGCCATTGGCTCATCTTCCATGCACCCCATCTTCCACTGTCACTTTACTCAGCCATTGCCTCATCTTCCAGGCACCAGGCCTTCCACTGTCACGTTACTCAGCCATTGCCTCATCTTCCATACACCCCATCTTCCACTGTCACGTTACTCAGCCATTGGCTCATCTTCCATGCACCCCATCTTCCACTGTCACGTTACTCAGCCATTGGCTCATCTTTCAGGCACCACGCCTTCCACTGTTATGTTACTCAGCCATTGGCTCATCTTTCAGGCACCCCATCTTCCACTGTCATGTTGGTCTGCCATTGGCTCATCTTCCATGCACCCCATCTTCCACTGTCACGTTACTCAGCCATTGGCTCATCTTCCATACACCCCATCTTCCACTGTCATGTTACTCAGCCATTGGCTAATATTCCATGCACCCCATCTTCCACTGTCACGTTACTCAGCCATTGGCTCATCTTCCATGCACCCCATCTTGCACTGTCATGTTACTCAGCCATTGGCTCATCTTCCATGCACCCCATCTTCCACTGTCACATTACTCAGCCATTGGCTCATCTTCCATGCACTCCATCTTCCACTGTCACATTGGTCAGCCATTGGCTTATCTTCCATGCACCCCATCTTCCACTGTCATGCTACTCAGCCATTGGCTCATCTTCCATGCACCCCATCTTGCACTGTTATGTTACTCAGCCATTGGCTCATCTTCCATGCACCCCATCTTCCACTGTCACGTTACTCAGCCATTGGCTCATCTTCCATGCACCCCATCTTCCACTGTCATGTTACTCAGCCATTGGCTCATCTTCCATGCACCCCATCTTGCACTGTTATGTTACTCAGCCATTGGCTCATCTTCCATGCACCCCATCTTCCACTGTCACGTTACTCAGCCATTGGCTCATCTTCCATGCACCCCATCTTCCACTGTCACATTGGTCAGCCATTGGCTCATCTTCCATGCACCCCATCTTCCACTGTCATGTTACTCAGCCATTGGCTCATCTTCCATGCACCCCATCTTCCACTGTCACGTTACTCAGCCATTGGCTCATCTTCCATGCACCCCATCTTCCATTTTCACATTACTCAGCCATTGGCTCATCTTCCATGCACCCCATCTTCCACTGTCATGTTACTCAGCCATTGGCTAATCTTCCATGCACCCCATCTTCTACTGTCATGTTACTCAGCCATTGGCTAATCTTCCATGCACCCCATCTTCCACTGTCATGTTGGTCGGCCATTGGCTCATCTTCCACTGTCACGATACTCAGCCATTGGCTCATCTTCCATGCACCCCGCCTTCATGTTGGTTTGTCTGTGTATTGTCTTTCATTACTGTTCTTTCTAAACCACAGCAACATTTGCTGTTACCAGAGATTTCAGTTTTCATGATGTCATGCTGTTTATATGCCACAATTCTTTAATGTTCAAATCTTGTAGAATTTCTGTATTTTGTTTCCTCTTGATCCATGGGATTCTAAGATTTTTCTTTGTAGTATATTCATGCTGGATTATAGTTCAGTTGACACATCATCACAGCCAGGAAACTTCTCTTTCTTCAGACTTTGTATTGATACCATATTTCCTGTAACAAAGGCTACTCTTCATGTTTTGTTACAGTGTCTGGGTTCTTTGTCATACACCAAAAATTACTGCCTTAAAATTGAACACAGTAAGATATACATGCAAGCATTCTAGAAAACAGAGCTAAATACATTGTTGGGTTAACTATTCCTCCTCCTCCTCTTCTTCCTCTTTTCTGGGTAACTGTTCTGAAGCAGGCATCAGCGATCATGACTCTCCATAAAACATGATTATTGTACATAGCATGTAATGTGTTGTTATATATACACCAGTTGTCTGTATTCAATCTCCAGCAGAGGTAGGATTATTTTTTTCTACCAGTACAGCTCTGGGGTCAATCCAGATTCTTAAAAATGAGGACCAGACACATTTCAGAATTTTCTGGGAATTGTCTCGAAAGAAAGGAAGAATGAAAAACAGACAGTGAAGAGAACTAGTCACCTCACTCTATCACTCTATATGTTAAGGTCTAGAATATGTGATGACCTAACACTTCATATATATATATATTCTGGTAAGGTGATGGTAAGGTAGGAGGCTCAAACAAACTCTACACTAGTATTAAGCTGGTATGAAACGATTCTTGTTCAGAAAGCTATGGCAAACTACTAGATGTACAATTGCCCAGAAATTCGACCTGGGGTTGATTGCAATGAACATGCAACATTTTTATATGTATAGTCAGTTAGTTATTCGACAGATCATCCTCAGTGCACATCAAACCATTATATGTATATACAAAACTACAGTTTAAAAACTTGGACATTATCCAAATCACACTTTTGCAAAATCAACATCTGTGAGATGAGATGCCTGAAGAGAGCTGCCAACTTAACAATCTGAGACTAAGTAAGAAATGTTGTTATCAGACAGACAGTGGGATCAACACCTTGTACCACATTTATTGAAAGACAGACTATCAAGTGGTTTGGCCATCTCGTTAGAATGCAACACAATCAACTACCATCACTGGCCCTACATTAAAGATCATCTCCGACGAGAGCAAGAAAAAAAATGGACTGATGCCATCAAGGACATTGTACAATTACATGGAATGACACTATCCAGTGCCACCCACAAGGCGCTGGAGCGCCAGTTATTCCTCCCCATGATGTTTGACAGCAAAAGTGGAAGATGATGATGATGATGATGATGATGACAGTTTTAACATGATAAAATACTGCTTTTGTAATAATCCCATTTTTTATTAATGAGAAGATAAACAAACTGTAACACATTGACTAACAAACACATTCTCTAAACGGTTATTTTCTCTATCAACAGACATACTTTCTACACAGTTAATCTATTTATCAATTCTGTCAGTAGATCTACATTCTAAATAGTTAATCAATCTATCAGCAAACATACTTTCTAAACAGTTAATCAATCTATCAAAGTCTGCCTGTGTTTTTGGATTGATTCTGCGTGCATATTCTCGTTGAATGCGCTCTTCTTTTTCTTTCTTCTTTCGCAATTCCTCCAGCCTCTCCCATTCCAGCCTATTTTCTTTGTCTTCTTTTAGTTTCTTCACATAACGTTTAGCTAGCCAGCGACGAAAGTTTTTTTGTAATATAATTACCTGTGAATAGATGCAAACAATTTACTTTACACTTCACTGTATTTTACAACCCATTTTCACAGATAATTTATTTCATCATATAAAAAAGACAATTACATTTATGAGGCATATCCATATAAGGGTATATAAAGTTAGCCAATAACCATCTTACACACCTTAATGTGCTTTATGGTGTTAGATTCTGCCAGTCACTGTCAGGTCTTAGATATGACTGAGCTGCCGTATCAAAGTAGACAGTACTATGTGCTTTCTGTTTGTGCTGAATGTTGGGCGGTGCTAACTGTCGCGAAATGCAGCCTTTACATCCCAGAACAATTTTCGGTTCACTTTTGATGGGCCATGTAGAGTGACAGAAAGTTACAGAAGAACAAATGCAATTCTCTATAATAAAGAACAATAAAGGAGAAGTGGAAGACAGAACAATCAGGCCTGCACACATAGAGGCATAAAATGTTGTAGCAAAAGGAACCCATTCAACTGTGAAGTGTCAGAACAGATGGCTGCTGGCTACTAAAACAGGACAGTGGGAATTGCACTAAACCCAGAATGAAATCACACAGACAGTCCTGCTTAAAGGTGTTACATGTCAAACTGATAATTACACCCCACTGGAGGGCAGACTGTGAAACTGATCTGGGGTTGGCAACTCAAAATTGCCCAGGTGTGACGCTATGGTGATGGTTAGTGGTTCAGAAAGAATTTATGACCGGACAGACTTGGAGATAATGTGTCTGCCCTGTAGGAATGTGTGAGACAGATCTGATAAGGCAATTAGAGCACCACTGGAGGAATGTTAATGGCATTTGGGATACTGAGTTAAATAGGCTAGGCTTGTAAGTTTCAAGTCAGAAAATGTTTGACTTCAGAACAGGTAGGCAACCATTTCAATGTCTGTAGTCATACGTCTGCTAGACTTCACTAGAAATGTAGATTTCTTAGTAACTATCTAAGTATTTTAGATGTATGTACTGATTTTCAGTCTATATCGGACCTAGGTTACTTCAAGAATTATCATTGCTTCAGGTTTCTTGAGTGTATATCCTATTGCTATAAGGGTTATTCTTACTATACAAGTAGATACCTTTTGACTTTCACTTATCATGTTAGATGTCTGTTACTCTATGGAAACTTAGTTTCTCAGGCGTTGTAGATAATCATGTTACTACAATTTTTGCATTTTCATACTATGTATGTAGGAATACTTTCACATACCTAATGTTTAAGTATATGTGGGATGTATGTATTTGTAACTTCATATGAATATACGATGCTAGGACTATGCTTCGTAATATTCTTTTTATGTGTATACGTCTCATTTTGTATGCATACAAACTAACTTTGCATAATGCTATTATGTTAAAGTATCATAATATGTATAGTTTAATTAATATATTTTATGGGTATTTCATGTTTGGTATATTGATTTGTCATATGCAAACCTACCAATATGAAGTGTTATGCTATTGTGCTCGCATTGGCACCTTGCCTATTAGTTGCATTTGTTGCAGAGGTGTAATGGTACAGACATTACCCACAATTGGTATAGGGTATATGGTGCTAAACCTTTTCAGTGTATTGTGGGCGTGCGTTCACGGTAATTCACAAAAACCTGGCACAGATACTGGTCATGGCTTGTAAGCCCGGATGATCAGGTACTATTATAATACCATTACCGAACCTGTGAGCTGCTAAACCAACTTTGCAAGCTTGTAAGCCCGGATGATCAGGTACTATTATAATACCATTACCGAACCTGTGAGCTGCTAAACCAACTTTGGACAGAGTGGCTGTACGACCCAGAATGTCTGTATTAGCGACATGGACATAGGACGGCAGAAATGTAATAATTACAGGCATGTGAGACAATTGAAAAGCCCATCCCAGACTAAGACCGTAGGACAGAGATATGGAGGGAGAAGGAGGATGGTGAACGCAGTGGAGCTGGAAGATAAACTTGGCCAGACTGGTCAATGTATATTGGTGTGCTAGGATTGTACTGATGTAGAACTAGATATAACACATTCTTGACTATTTCTTCCTAGCTCTCACAAAAGAGCACCTGTGTATAGATCTCAAGAACGAGTGACAACCAGGTAGTGCCAGGACTGGCAGATGTCAGAATACCAGCAAGCTGTTTTGTTTCTACTGGAAAGAGGGGATCTGGACCACAGATACAGATAGATGACAAGTAAAATTGAAGTTATGTAATGTTTGTCATCACTATCAATATGTTATATGATTTCATCATCATCATCAATTGAAAATCATCTGATGTCTCATATGATTAGTAATTAAAGTGAGTGTAGTTTACTTTAACTCATAAGTTCAGCGTTATACTTTTTAATTCCAATTGTGCATACGTGTTGTGTGTGTACATTGGTGGGGGTTCACTTAGACACCAAGGAAGGGAGCAGTCACGGAGAATAACCTGTACTGGGATAGTTGTCAATTCCTCTTAAATTTAGACTTTAAAAATCTATCTTAGCTAACCTTCTCCTTCCCATTCCTTGGCGAATATTCAGCACAGTTCATTTCATTTTGTTACGAGCCACTTGGAGCTGTACATTGGATATTCATAGGCTTAATCTGTAGTTCAGCCATATAGGTTTTGTCCCTAGTCAGTTTCTGACTATTTGGGGTTGCCCGCCAGTGAATAATACTTTAATCTAGGCGGTGGGCCCCCCGACTTCTGACACTAACCAAACCCAACACCACACATTGTGCCAGTGGATTCGGATGGAGGAGCACAATTGGGAGGATACAAACCTTTTCCTAGTGCAAGGAAATGCAACCTAGCGACTAAATGTCATGGCAGGAGAGAGCAAGGTTCTAAGCCTTGGTTGGAAACTGGTCTAGGTTTGAAGCTCTGACAGGTGGACTGTTAGAGCATTGCTTTGCTGATACGGCAGCTTCTGCAACTGGTCTTGTTCCAGATGTATTGGTGTTACCTTTCCTCTGGAGTAAAATAGACAGGCCGAAATAGGGATCATGTTTCATGGGCAACACATGGTCTTTAAAATTCAGCCCTGGCTTTGTGCTATAGAGAGATATAACACCATCCCTTGTTCCCACCATAGACTGTAGTTATTATGCCCTTTTGAAGCACAATGTAGCAAACTATCGTCTGTTAAGATGGCCAGGTGCCAGTAGAAATGGAACTCAGTAGGTGATGTACCATGCTAGTGTGTGTGAATCCTGAGACATTTCTTTATACCTATTTTAGACTGGGTCACCCTGGGAGCTCAGGTCAATTTTAAAAATCTGCCTCAATCTGGATTCAAACACATGACAACCAGCCCACCAGGCAAGCATCTAGCCACTGCGATACCGCAACTCCTCAAACAAGTCCCATATAGGAGCCTTCTTGAGTATGTGAAATGTTAGGAGCATAACATTTTGTGGGCATTTTATAGATAAATTAAGTCTCAGGAACATAACATTATGTAGACATTTTGTAGATATGTGAAGTTTAGGAATGTAACATTTTGTAATGCACTGTGTAGATATGTGAAGTGTTAGGAACATAACATCTTGTAGGCATTTTGTAGATATGTGAAGTGTTAGGAACATAAAATTTTGTAGGCATTGTGTAGACATGTGAAGTGTTAGGAACGTAACATCTTGTAGGCATTTTGTAGATATGTGAAGTGTTAGGAACATAACATTTTGTAGGCATTTTGTGAGGAACAGACACAAGGGGTGGAACAGAAAAATTAGCCTTAGATGGAAAAATAGTTGGCAAGAGAGGCAGAGAAAAACAGAGAAAGATCTATGTGGAATGCTTAAACAATTAGGTCAGAGATAATAACATAAACAACATCAACTTCAATAAATGATCAGATGACAGAGAAGATTGGTCAGTTATGATGGCCAGTCTCAGTTATTGACCAGGAACCTGAAAAAGATATACCAAACAAATCACCACATACTTCCATTGTTCAGTTTGTCCATTCATGACTAGAACAATGTTTTTAGCATTCTTAACAAAGAAAGATCTTCTTATTTCTTCTTCTTCTTACACTCTTTATCCCTTCAGTGAGGCAATGGCTCTCAACCAAGTCATCCTATTCTTATCTTAGCTATTCCATGCAACTCCGTCTATATCCTCCCCATATTAAAGTAATTAATTGTGTGAGTAAATACTGCACATTTAAGTCTCATACTTACTTCCAACTCAGTCCAGGATAGAGGAAAATTAACTAATTATGAAAGTAAATACTACAACTTACTTTCCAGACTGTTCTAACAAATATAAAATGATGTTATAAACTTAATTTTCAGTGCTGCCCAAGGAAGTTTCTACAAGCCAAAACCACAAACTTACTTCTAACACTTCAGTGAAGAGGGAAATCAACTAACTAGGAAAGTAAATCTTCTTCTTCTTCTTCTTCTTCTTCTTCTTCTTCTTCAGCGTTCCAAGCTATTGAGGTTCTTTGCTGCAGATACAATCCGTCTCCATTTGTCTCTCTGGTTGACCTTCTCTTGTGTAATGAAAGTAAAGACTTCATAATAAAGTTACAAGCTTACTTTCTAGTAATTGATTTATTTGGTTTTCTCCGGAATTTGAGATTTAAATGTTGAGCACAACCCACTAATGGCAACGCTATCATATTCTGGTATTCTAACAATTCCCAGGGAAGCAGTTAACTAAGTAAATACAAACTACAGATTGATATCACCAACTTACTTTGCTGAGTATCATTGCCCAGTGCTCATCAGCTGTTACATAATCTCCTGGGGCCATGAGTTTATCATCCAAGTTACTGATGTACACTCCAATACCAGTCATTTGGGTGCTGGTGTTATTGTTGGTTTGTTGAAACTAAAATAAGAACAGAAGCTAAATATATATAGCCCAAATCTTGCCTGTTCAATGACATTATAAACTAAGCAGAAAAAGTCATGTTGTAACCTAAAATGCTTGTTGTAAGAGGGGACTAAGGAGGCTTGACATGGAACTGGTTACCCACCCCATAGAAAACTTTAGCTACAAGATCAAACCAACTATCAACAAGTCTAAAGAGAAGGAAGGAAAAATAACTCAGCTAACCAAGATGAAAGAAAGCTCTACTAGAAGAAGTGTGATGTGATGTAGAGAAAATCATGAAGAGCCTGGATCACTGACTTACCATCTTTCACCTAGAAAAATCTCCAGAATTAGCACCTGGAATGTTAGAACATGCATAAAATAGGACAGACAGCAAGAATAGAAGGTGGAGAGTAACTATTATATGATTAGCATTTGGAGATTATGCAAAAAAAAATGGAAGGAAGCATCTAAACATAGATTATAGGCCTCAAGGTAAAGGAACAGCACTGATGCTATCTAAAGACGCAGAAAAAGCACTAATAAAGTGAGAAGAAATGAGTTACTGAGGCATAAGCAACATTTATCATCAAAAAAAGAAAGTAAACATAAATGTCATTCAGTGTTACACACCATCAAATAACAAGGATCAAACAATTAAGGGGCCGGCTCCATGGCCGAGGGGTTAGCAGCTTTCTCCGCTAACCCCGAATACTCTCGTCACGTGACGCGACGAGAATTAGCAGTGGTTCAAATCGCAAAAGTGACTTATGAGAGTATGGAGCCGGTCGCTCAGAAAGTCGTGGCGTGCTGATGAGCGTAATCTAGCCTAGGAATCAACATACAGCTGAAAGATGCTGGTGTTGACCGCAATATCCTGAAACAGGATGGAAACGCGGGGAAAAAAAAAAAAAAAAAAAACAATTAAGGGGGAATTTTACATGCAACTTTAAAGTACAACAAAGAAATGGCAATATAAACATTTTGATGGGGTAATGAACAACAATGGAGAATTATTCAACAATTGTTGCACCTTGATTCAATATATCATAGATGGAAGTGTTTTCCCACATAAAAGAGTACATAAAGCAACATGAGTATCTTCTTCTTCTTTTGTCCTTTAATCCTCCATTGGGGCATAGACCTTCAACCAAGTCACTCCAAGCCCTCCTATCCTTGGCTATCACACGCAACTCTGACCATGCCCTCCCATATTATTCATTTATGTCTCTAATTCTCTTCTCCATTTGTTTTTAGGCCTTTCCATATTTTGTTTGCCCTGTGAATTCCAGACAAAGGACTAGTTATATTATTCTCTAATTTTCTCTTAGTTTAGTCAACTGATCAACATCATGGCACATGGGTGTAACCCATATGTGCTCCGTTCTACTCCTAACTCAAGCCTGAGTCCAGAGAATCTCAGCTCAGTACACGAACTCCATAGTTCTGGTGAGGATCCTGAAATACTTTGGGTAAATTTGAAACTCAACATTTTGCCTGGGCATCATCGTTAGGCTACTCTTTTTCGATTTACAAATGCCAAGGGATTTTTTTTACATGCACAATAATACACACGGGCATCCATCTCACTACCCAGAGACCAGGGGACATTTTTTTACTAGAAGTCCACGTGAAAATATCCCGGTCCTCACCTGGACTTAAACCCGAGACCTCCAACATTTGAGGCGGACACCACACCTCAAGACCACTCAGCCCCCCACTGTTTTCTCTATGTGTGTCATATCCAGTGCCCACATCCTTTCCTGACCTCTCTGGATTCACTGGTATTTGTCTAGTTCTCTTCATGAGTTCCATATTGGTGATTCTGTCATTATGTTATTATTATATTATAGGTATCACCAGATCACAATATAAAAAAAATCAAACTGACCAAATC
Source organism: Cepaea nemoralis (assembly GCA_014155875.1). Taxonomy (NCBI): domain Eukaryota; kingdom Metazoa; phylum Mollusca; class Gastropoda; order Stylommatophora; family Helicidae; genus Cepaea; species Cepaea nemoralis. The sequence goes on along the minus strand of JACEFZ010027082.1, from coordinate 203,646 downwards.
TGAAAAAGTTAAAAAGTAAAGAACCATTTCCCATGCCTTGACGTGTATTTGGGTATATGGAGCTAAACCCATATTTTTAATAGACCAATCAGCATTCGATGGGAGTCCAAGTAAACTTTTAAAATTCACCTCAATGGGGATTTTAACACATGACCACCGAGCCAGCAGGCAAGCATACTAGCCACTGTGCTAACTGCACTTGCCGTATGAACAAGAAATGAAAATCATCTCCTGAAGAGGTAAAAGTTCTTGGAAGTGCAGGTGTACATTCAGGTCACCATCTGCTGGTATGTACAATTAAGTTGAAACTCAAGTCAATACAATTTAGAATATCTCAGAAATCAAGAAACTCAAGAGATACATAACATCTTATAAACACTGAAGTTAATACAATTTAGAATATCTCAGAAATCAAGAAACTCAAGAGATACATAACATCTTATAAACACTGAAGTTAATACAATTTAGAATATCTCAGAAATCAAGAAACTCAAGAGATACATAACATCCTATACACAGTCAAGTCAATACAATTTAGAATATCTCAGAAATCAAGAAACTCAAGAGATACATAACATCTTATAAACACTGAAGTTAATACAATTTAGAATATCTCAGAAATCAAGAAACTCAAGAGATACGTAACATCCTATAAACACTAAAATTAATACAATTTAGAATATCTCAGAAATCAAGAAATCTCAAGAGATACATAACATCTTATAAACACTAACATTAATACAATTTAGAATATCCCAGAAATCATGAAACTCAGGAGCAATGTATGGTCGCAGTCTTTAATAAGTTCCAAGCCCAGAAACAACTGCAACATGTAGTTGATGAGGTGAGGACAGAAGATTGATGGCAGCGGGATAACAGCATTCAGAAGGAATAATATAAAGTAGAAGTCCATTGAAAAAAGGGAATTAAAACATAAAGCATGGATAATACCTGCAACCATTAAAAAAAAACAGAAGAAAGGAAATATATAAAACCAATAATAATAAAATTCCAGTATGCACAAGAGAAAATCTATCTAACTAAAACTATTAGAAAAATTATCATTATTGCACTCTTAAAGAAGGTGAAAGCTGCTGGTCCAGATGGTATACCAGCAGAAGCTATTACAGAAGAGGCTATTAAAGTTAAAATGAACACTATAAATGAATTACTGCACACATTTTTAGTGATATCTGTGAGACTGAAGAAATAACAGCAAACTGAAGAGAAGGGTATTTTGTGAGGCTGTCAAAGAAAGGAGGCCTGTGGGAATGCAAACATTACAGAGGAATAATATTACTGTAAGTGTCTGGGAAAACATTAAGCAGGATCATTCAAGAAAGAGTGAGAGATGCCAATGACAAACAACTGGGGGATGAATAAAAGGCATCTTACCATACAGATCCTGCCACATTGTGCATGATAATACAGCACAGTATTCAAATGAAGTCGCCATTTTGCATTGGATTTGTGGACTGTAAAAATGCCTTTGATAAAATTCATAGGAAATCTCTTTGGAAACTAATGAGAAACTATTGGATCCTACAGAAGATGGTTACCTTAATAAAGAGAACATATAAAGACAAGGAAATGCAGAGTTTTTCATGATGGAAAACTAACAGATACATTTGAAATAAGAATAGAAATTTGACAGGGATGCTTTTCATCACCTGTATTATTCTTACTGATAATATACTGAATTATGAAAATAACAATAACTACCACAAAAATGGAATTTAATAGACTCTGACAGAGCAGCTTGATAATCTGGTCTTCACTGATGACATTGCCCTTATGTCCCACAAATGAAAACAGATTCAAGATAAATTAAATACACTTGATGGGACGTCACAATATTCTTCTTCTTAATCTTCTCCTGCTTTTCATACTCAATGGACCATACACCCTCAGTTAAATCAAGCCAAGCGATTTGCAGACTTATTCATGATTGGCTAAATTTGCAGCTAAAGTTGTCTATAGGATGAGGTATCCAGTCTCATGCAAACCCTCGTTAATCACCATTTTTTTACATGCATGGTATGTTACAGTGTTACTTTTCTTTGCTTTCTTTGTGGTCCCTGGTAACATATGGGCGGAGGTCAAAATTATTATTTCTAAAAATTCATAGGAAAAAGACAAAAACAATGAGAACAAATCATGCACATGGTAATGAACTGCCTGCGGAAACAATGAAAACACTCCAGTGAATTAAGAGGAATGAAAATAGCCACTTTTGCTGGACAAGGCAAATATTGAGAAAACCTGTTAATAGTATAACTAGACAGTTTTTTCTCTATAACTCATGGGGCAAAAACAAAAATAGACAAAAATCTGAAAACATTTAAAAAAAGAATAGGAGTCTGATGAATAATATGGGAAGCTGTAGGAGATGGCAAAATGACATGAATTAGTTGAGTACTTAAACTGTAATGGAGAATGCAAGGTGGCAGCAGCAGAAGAATTTTACAATGTCTAGTCATTTGAAATGGTTTTCTTTCATGATTTAGCATGGATAAATTATAAAAACTCCTAAATCAAATAACTACAAATTACCATATTTCTCTGCTCGCAAGTCTGTGTGTCTCGACAGAAACGCTCTGACGTTGGTGGTGGTCTGGGTTTTTGGACTGTTTGGGCCGAAGCATTATGGAACTCCACACCAGGTATTCTTGTTGCGAAAACCTCCTAAGAATGGCTTCTTTGTCCTTGACCTCTCTATTTCAACAACAACATCTTTAGCTTCACAGTCCTCTGAAAACAATGGTGGTGTGACAAATGAAATGTTAGTTCTAAAACCAAAGGAATCAATGCTAGAAAACTGAAACTAATGACACAATTAAATGTGTGGCTGAGAGATTTAACATGCTTAAACTTGTCTGCTGATCATGATGCAGTGGGTTCATTTTACATGCAGGTCATTCTGGACTTAAAAGTTGACTTCACAACCTTGACTGGGGGTGTAAATTACAAGTACCTCAGAAGTTTGAGAGGGTTCGCCTGATGGTAGCAGGCACTACTAATAGCAAGTGTATGGACTACACTTGAGCTCAAAGCGAGCAAATATAAAGAAGAACAAAGAACATCATGAGTAAATCAAATAGTGAACAGAACAAAGCGGAAAATATACAACTCACTGACATTAGTTTAATGCATGCCCACGAACATATATATATATAGACACACAGATAGATTAAAAACACACACAGACAAAACGACCAAGACATCCATACTAACATTAAGACAAATAAACACGTGACCATTCATACACACAGATACCCAGTGTCACATAAATACATGAAATGACAGACACATACACACCTAAATACACAAAGAAACAACTCATACACACACAAAGAAACAGCACATACACACACAAAGAAACAACACAAGACATACTTAAACATAGAAAGAAAAAAAACACACACACAAAGAAACAGCACACACACACACAAAGAAACAACACATACACACACAAAGAAACAACACATACACACACAAAGAAACAGCACATACACACACACAGAAACAACACAAGACATACTTAAACACAGAAAGAAATAACACACACACACACAAAAACAGCACATACACACACAAAGAAACAACACAAGACATACATGCTAACATTAAGAAAAAATAAACACATGACCATTCATACACACAGATACCCAGTGTCCCATAAATACATGAAATGACCTGACACATACACACCTAAACTCACAAAAAAAAACAAAAAAAAAAACAACTCATTCACACACAAAGAAACAGCACATACACACACACAAAAACAACACAAGACATACTTAAACACAGAAAGAAACACACACACACACACACACAAGAGACAAGGTCCAACTGACAGATTTCTTCTTTTCAATCTTAAGCTGTATGAGCAGCTTGTTTTTCTCCATTTGTACGTGTAGCTTCAATTTCTGTTTTTCTTTCCCTCCAGCTTCCTTGTCTGCCTGGATTCGTTATAGTTTTAATTTCTCTCCTTCTCTCTCTCTCTCCTTTCTGTCAGCCCTTTGTCTATTTCTCTTTGTCAGATCCTTCCTTCCCTCATATCCTTTATAAACTGGACATAGTCTGTTCAGCCCATTGTTTAATTTCCCTTTTTTGAAGTCCCATTGATTTTTTAATCTCAATTATTTCTGATAGAGCTGAATGGACTGTTTGGTCTGTTTAAGTGTATTTATTAGATATTAACTACCAAAGAACAATAATGCTAAATAGAACTATCTAAATGTAAGTGAAACATAGTAATTTGATTACTAATGTCTTTAAATAATAATCAGACAGATCACGGAATAAAGGGAGCCATAGTAGTGTAGTGGCTAAATGCTTGATTGCTGTCTTGGTGATCGTGGGTTTCAATCCACACTGAGGAGAATTTTTAAATGGATCTGGGCACCCAAGTCAATCCAGCCTAAACTGTACACCAGAAAACATCTTGGGAGGTAAAGGTGGCTGGAAAAATATTGGCCACATCACTAACCGAGTGCTGATTGGTCTATAGAAATATGGATTGCCTCCGTAGATAGACTCAGTGTGCCACCATAGATAGACCCAGTGTGCCACCATAGATATACCGTGTGTGCTACCACAGATAGTCCCAGTGTGCCCCGTAGATAGATCCCATGTGCCACCATAGATAGACTCAGTGTGCCACCATAGATAGACCCAGTGTGCCACCATAGATAGTCCCAGTGTGCCACCATAGATAGACCCCGTGTGCTACCACAGATAGACCCAGTGTGCCACTAGAGTTCCTTGCAGTTGCACTACACTATTTTGAGTATTGTTTGTTGTTTCTATCTCATTTATAGCCTCAAAATCATTGTTATTGGACACTGACCAGTCATCACTCGGACAGTTATAACATCTGGCATGTGATATTCTTGTCTGGGCCGATATGGCTTGAGTGGGGCATTTACTGGATCGACAGACTGCATCTCCAGCTGTACAGTTCCATTAGGTCCAACTCCAAGTTCGGCCAGTATTTTATTGTCTGGCATTGATGATCCTGTGAATATAATAGTAGTGGACATATTTTATCAGTAACATTTAATCCTTCCAGAATTAACACATTTATTCGAATAACGAAGACACAAACCATATATAGTACGATTTATTGCCTGGCACATTTCGCTGCATCTCATTTTATAATATCAGATGGGAGGTGCACAACAGAGATTAAGAGCAGTATAGGCAAGCAAAAGCTGCATTTCAGAAAATGAAAAGTATCTTATGCAATAAGTCACTAGCAATGAATGTAAGAAAGAGAGTGCTGAAGTGCTATATAGAACCTGTTTTGCTGTATGGCAGTGAATCTTGGAATGTAAATGAACAAATTAAGAAGAAATTAGAAGCAACAGAGATGTGGTTCCTGAGACGAATGTTGCGAATTCCTTGGATTGCCAGAGTAACTAACAACGACTGCCTGAAACAGGCTAATGAAACTAGAACAGTATATACAACAATAAGAAAGAGACAAACAGTTTTCTTTGGTCATGTAATGAGAAGAGAGGCATTGGAGAACATTGTGACAACTGGAAAGATCGAGGGGAAGAGAGGCAGAGGCAGACCAAGAGAAATTATGCTGGATGGATTGAGACGGTGGCATGTAGGAATATCATCAGCAGAATTTATCCAGAACACCAAAGACCAAAATCTGTGGAGAGCCATGAACACCTATGCCAGCTGTCTAGTTCCTATCTCTTGACCTGTCTGAAGGTTGGTGTCTCGCTATGTCTGGTTTCTATCCCTCGACCTGTATGAAGGTCTTTGTCTCTCATTGTCTGGTCCCAATCCCTTAACCTGTCTAAAGGATAGTGTCTCAGTTTGTCTGGTCTCTATCCTCTGATTTGTCTAACAGTTGGTGTCTCACTTATTCCCGTTTCTATACCTAACCTGTTTGAAAGTTAGTGATTCTCATTGTCTGATCTCTATCCCTTGACCTGTCTAAAGGTTGGTGTCTCACATTACCAGGTCCCTATCTCTTTACCTACCAGATTTAGGAGACCCATCCAGAAGCTAATCTACTGTGTGTATACATTTTGGAGACCCTCTACCACACTAAGGTGGAGACAAGGAAGGTCTTAGTCTCTCTTGAGGAAGAAATAAATTCTTCCCATGGAAGCAGAGAGCACTAATAACACTGTATAATTACAATGATTTCCTCACAAACTATTTACAACGAGTAAACTTACCATTAAATACTAACATAATTGCTGATGCTGGCATTTTCAGTTCACTCGCAAAATGTGACTTTAGTGATTCCAACGTTTGGCCTAATGTGCATGCTAAAGTAACAACCTGGCCACTTGGAACTAAGACAAACTTCACTGCAAGAAAATAAAATATTAAGTCACAAAAAAATACCCTCTGTGTTAAACTATTAAAATGTATTGTTTTTGGACTGCTAACATGTCATACACATTTGTTTCAACATTAACTGACTCAGTGCCAAACAAAAAGTAACTTTTGAACAAACATGGCAAACATTCAAAAGAACAAGTATTATAATGTAATTTTCCGTTCACTGAGCACTAACACTGCAGGAGATACCGTGAAACAAAACAAATAATACAATGACCCTAGTATGGTGGTATATCATCCTTCTGTCCAAATGGCAGGTCATATTTGGTGATATATTATCCTTTAGCACTGAATCAGTTAAGAAAGATTAAACATTACTCATGAACTATCATAGGTATCATAGCTTGAGTTCAAAGCGAACGAACAAACAAAAATTCCAACAAAACTGATTAATCTGATGTGTATAAATTAACAAATAATTCTAACAGAGGAAAAGATACAGATTCCAACAAAACTGATTAATCTGATGTGTATAAATTAACAAATAATTCTAACAGAGGAAAAGATTCAGATTCCAACAAAACTCATTAATCTAATGTGTATAAATTAACAAATAATTCTAACAGAGGAAAAGATTTAGATTCCAACAAAACTGATTAATCTGATGTGTATAAATTAACAAATAATTCTAACAGAGGAAAAGATTGGCCACCTATTTCTCTGTGCATTCAGGTAAAAAAAAAATGTGTCGACCCTGTCACATCACAGACCCATGGAAGGTTCCTACTTCAATAAATGTCTGTTTTTGTGTATGTCATGAGTGATATCATGTTTCACATAAAAACAGATAATCATAATATTTTAGTCAAGTGATGAGCAGACAGTCTCAAAATGTGACAACCAAGAAGATTGAAGGTGTCAGAGATAGAAAATCAACAAAGAGAGAAAATGCTGGATGGGTTCAGTGGTTGAAATTGTCAAGAGCACATGAAACAGATGGCAGTGGAGAAACATGCTCTAGTTGGTCATGCGTCGAAGTACACTTGTTCCTGCAGCGAGGCGCCGTCGTCATTTTGAGTTGACAGGTTCGATCCCGGTCGGTAACTATGGCTTTCAAATTTTATGTTGTCTAGTGCGTCCTCTAATTTCTTCTACTTCCTTCTTCTCCTTCTATAAGCGCTAAACAATGCCATGTGTGTTTATTTGTGAATTGTCTGTGCTGCCCTGTTTGGCTCATCATGTTTTAAATTTTGTGCGCTTTGTGCTAGCAGACACCACTCCTATCTCAGATACTTCTTACTTTAACCCTTCAAGTTCTAGTGTTGAATGGATGTCCTCTTAGTTGAGAGAGTAAATTGAAGTACTTGGGTATCACCTTTGACAGGTGTTTGTCTTTTAAGGATCATGCAGAGGATTTGGTGGTGAAGGTTGGTAGGGGACTTAATGCATTGAGGGCTATGGCAGCAACCGGGGTAGATGAGAGGATGCTGTACAGGCTCTTTCAGCAGTTAATAATTTCTGTCATTGAGTATGGTTTGGGGCTGCTGACAGTATCAAAAAGCCAGCTTGAAAGGTTGGAGCGCATACAGAATGCTGCCATGCGGTTAATACTGGGGTGCACAAAGGACACACCAATTATCTACATGAGGCATATCCTGGCGCTACCTACAATGACGGATAGGCATAGGGTCCTTCAGGCCAAATGGTACCTGAGAGTTGCCGCAGACAGGGATCACTCGCTGCATGCAGCAATGGATATGGTAAAGGGCCATAGACTAAGACGAGGCAGGTCCTGGATGGCACAGGCAGAACTTTCTATAAGTCAGGTGTGTGATCTAAAGACCATCAGTCGTGGAAGAGAGTGGGTTGAAGTTGCGGATGACATGACGGACTGGCACAATGTAATAATAACACTGGGTTGTGAGTGCAGAGAATGGGCAGCAGGCCGCACTGATTTTGAAGTGCAACAGCTGATCCAGAGCAACACACATCAAGGTGACATAGTCATCTACACCGATGGGTCAGTGGTGAGAAACAGACTTAGTGGCTGGGGCTTTATTGCAAAGGCTAATGGGCGAGTCTTGAAAAAAGAGAGCCTGGCATAATAAACTACGACCTCCAGCATGAGAATGGAGGTGGAGGCAGTAACAGCGGCATTATGGTGGCTAGAGGAGACTACTGCAACACACGCTGTGTTCATTACGGATTCAAAGAGTGTGCTTAGTAAGGTGGAGAAAGGAATGTTTCGTGTGGAATGGTTCTCGTCACTTCAGAGGTCACAGATTGTGAGAATTGTATGGATATTTTGCCCTGGCCATGCGAGTGTACGGGGGAATGAACAGGCTGATAGGCTAGTGGGGAATGCACCTCTTGGTGGTATTTTGCCTATGAACAAGGGGGAGGTGGTCAAGCGCTTGTGGGACCAGGTGGAGAAGGCGGAGGAACAGACTGAGAACCCATATGTGGAAAGAATGAGATTGCGGGGGATCGGCTGGGGTTCTGGAAGAATCTCAAAACTGAGAGGGAAGACTAGGAGAACATTTAATCAGATAGCGGTGGAACGATTAGTAGTATGACTCTTCGCTGGCTGTTAAACAAGGGGACTGAGCACGTATGGGAATGTCCTGAGTGCAGTGATGTCGGTTCTTGACTCAACTCATCTCAACTGTTCTAGTGACTGTTGAAATTCCTTTTGTCCCAAACAGTTGTTACTTTTTACCCAATCTGTATCACTAGTCTAATTAACTTATTCTATCCCAGAAAATTGTTACTTTAGCTCCTTGTGAACTTTGACAGCTATTACTTTAAGCTACAACAAACCTCAAAACCACAAATGTTCAATCTCTCAAATTTTAAAAGTTCAAGCAAATTAGTCAATCCCAATTTGGAAATGCATGAGAAAGCTATTTCAATGCAAGAGAATTCAATATCCTGATACAGTGAACTGCTTAGAGCCATGTTTCAAGGATTTGATGAAGTGGGAGATATGGTACCATGGTCTGGCGTTTGCCTGCCGTTCCAACGGTGATGAATTTGTTCCCCATCAAAGTGGCTTCAATATTTTAAAAATGAGTTCCCAGATCTAAGACCAGGAAATGTCTTGGGAAGTAAAGATGGCTGGTATATTACTGACCACATCACCCAGAGTGTCCACTGTTCTATACAAAATGTGGGTGTAGCACCATATGTCCAGTGAACCTTACTGTATATAAAAGGGTCCTTTGCTGGCTTACTTTAATGAAAACACAACTCAACCCCAATGAAAAAGAAAGTGTATGGTGACAAAAGAGATCTAAACTGGATATCAACTTTATAAAAGAGACAGACATGGTGGTTATCTGGGAGTGAACGAAGAAGAAGAAGCAGGAAAGAGGATAAATTAAAAAAAAAATAGTCACTTAAAAGTCAACAGGGTTGACTTCATTGCACTGGGTTTTCATCCCATATGGTTCTGTTCTTTCCACAGTGCAGAAAGTGTCGCACAAACTCCATAGCTCCAGCGACGACTCTCAGGAATCTCCCAAAAAATGAACTCGTGAACCGAAGGATGCAGCCCAGAATTGAACCCACAACCTTCTGAGCCCAAGGCAGACGGCTTGACCACTTCACCATGGAGACTCCCAGAGGAGGAGGGTAAATTTAATATTTTCATAATATCTGCTGCCATCTAATACCACACAATCTGAGAACCACTGACTGCCCTAACAAATTCAATGTTTGCTGTTCCAGCTTGAAACACACAACGTGATTACGTGATTACGTGATTACGACTCTACACATATATTTCTCACATACCTGTTGCTGTTGCATCCAAGCTGACTTCCATATCCAGGTCTTCCAGATACGTGCTGGATGGGATTATGAGGTTAATGCCAGGAAGCATCACATTTAATGTATTTTCAGTTGGTTCTAAGAACATAAAATAAAATAAATTAAATCATAAAATATTCAATGTAGCCCAGTCTTTCATGAACCTTAATTGTTCATCATTTTCTTCTCTTCTTTCATTTATCCAGTGAAATGATGAGGAGAGATGTAAGGGTCTTTTGTGTGCTTTTTTTGGCATTCACTCACTTTGTACTCAAGTCCATCCATGTGCTTTTGCACTGGACTAATTTGTGTGTGTGGATTAGCTTTCTCTATCATCAGCGTCCCTCGCCATCAGGCAAACCTACCCCAGCTTCTGAGTTACTTGTAATTTACTCCCTAAGTCTAGGATGAGCAGTCAACATTTTAGTCCAACTGACAGGTGTAGAGGTTGAACCCGCTACCTCGGCATCAGCACACACCAAAAGTTTAAGAACAAACACACTTATCCATTCAGCCATGCTGACCTCCTTTTTTGTGTTTCTTCAAATACACTTGGTAAGATGGTCTTCATTTCTCTAAGGTTGATCTCGATACTATCACTTCCATCTTGTACATGGTCTCTCTTTCTCTGTGTCAATCTTATTTTTTTCAATGTTGCTCATCGTGGTAGATGTACCAGTGCATTCTTGTTAGATGGTCAAACTATTTAATCTGATGTTCTTCAGAGTAGAAAAATCTATAATAATGTAATTAACAAGTCAACAACAATAGAAGAGTTTAAGAAGCTTCTCCTTCTGTTCTTCCTCCAGTTAGCTCTGTGAAGTTCAACACATATTGCATCATTACGGACTCAAGGAGTATGCTAAGTAAGGCAGAGAAAAAGGAATGTTTTGTGTGGAATGGCTCACCTCGCTTCAGAGATCACAGAATATGAGAATTGTATGAATATTTTGCTCTACCATACAGGAATGCGGAGGAATGAACAGGCTGATAGGCTGGCAGGGAATGCACCTCTTGGTGGTAGATTACTTATGGACAAGGGAGAGGTTGTTGAGCACCTGTGGGTCCAGGTGGAGAAGGTGAGGAGAACATATTGAGAACCTGTATGTGGAAAGAATGTTATTGCGAGGGATCAGCAGAGGTTCTGGAAGAATCTCAAAACTGAGAGGGAAGACAAGGAGAACTTTCAATCAGATAGTGGTGGGAACAATTTCAGATGACTCTTCGCTGGCTGTTGAACAAGATGGCGGAGCATGAATGGGAATGTCCTTAGTGCAGTGATGTCCATTCTTAGCTCAGCTCAACTCAACAACCTCAGTGAAGTTATGGGGAAAAGGAGGGAGGGTGGGAGGAAAGGGGAATGCAAGGATCTTTGAGCACTTTTTCCAGTGTGTTTGGTAAAATGAGCTTAATTTTTCAAAGGTTGTTTTTGATACCATAACTCCATCTTGTAAACAGTCTTTCCCTTACCCTGTATCCATCATATTTTCTTAGCCTAGCTATTTGTGGTAGAGGGTACCAGGATATTCAGTACTTTTGCCTTAATTCACCCCAAACAAACGGAATCCCAGGGTATGATGTCACATCCAGGGGTACCCTGTGTTGCGCCGTAGCTCAGTGCGCAATTTTATCGGTGTGCAACAGTTGCTCTCGACAACATCCCCCAACTGTAACTGGCAAAATGAAATGCTTGTCAACTCTTGAGACCAGCAGTATACGAAAAGAATGATGATCTGTCTGTATGGGAGACGGGAGGCCTTGCAGCCATGTGCCTTGTCTCAGCAGGAGGATGTCCTGCCGACATGGTGAATGTCATCGACATCTCCATCTGTCCTGACGCTCAGTCAGCGATAGCACCATGACATAATTATGAGAACAGCGTCTAGCAGAATGTCAGATGCCATGATGCTGCAGAAAAGCAATGCGCTACTCTGCTTGTCGTGGACAGCTGCTGCTGCTGCCAGTTCCAGAAAACTCATGATGAGACAGACACACACACACACTCACACAGAAACGGTTGCCAAAACCAAAGAAACACTGTGGGGCAATTGAAACGCACTGTACCCGAACACAGAGGAGATCACCGTCAGTGCTAAATATAGCTGGTGACCCTAAATATAGCTGGTGACGTTTGTTTGGGGTGAATTAAGGCAAAAGTACCAGATATTCTTATGATGTGGCCAAACCATTTAAATTGTTCTTTAATGAACTGCATGACTGGTTTGACCTAGCCTTCTTCTAATCTCCTCATTCTTAATTCTATGTCTCACAGCTCTTCTTAGACATCACATCTCTCCTGTTAGTATATGACACCAGCTGTCTAATTACTATTTATGTACAAAATGACACCATATGTCTAGTTAATGTCTATGAATGTACAGAATGACACCATTTGTTTGGTTACTGTCCATGTATGACACCAACTGTCAGGTTACTGTCTATGATTGTACAGTATGATACCAATTGTCTGGTTACTGTCTGTGAATGTACAGTATGATATCAACTGTCTGGTTACTGTCTGTGAATGTACAGTATGATATCAACTGTCTGGTTACTGTCCATGTATGACACCAACTGTCAGGTTACTGTCTATGATCGTACAGTATGATACCAATTGTCAGGTTACTATGATTGTACAGTATGATACCAATTGTCAGGTTACTATGATTGTACAGTATGACACCAACTGTCTGGTTACTGTCTATGATTGTACAGTATGATACCAATTGTCAGGTTACTATGATTGTACAGTATGATACCAATTGTCAGGTTACTATGATTGTACAGTATGACACCAACTGTCTGGTTACTGTCTATGATTGTACAGTATGATACCAATTGTCAGGTTACTATGATTGTACAGTATGACACATCTGTCTGGTTACTGTCCATGTATGACACAAACTGTCAGGTTAATGTCCATAAATGTACAGTATGACACCAACTGTCTGTTTACTGTCTATGATTGTACAATATGATACCAATTGTCAGGTCACTATGATTGTACAATATGACACCAACTGTCTGGTTACTGTCAATGAATGTACAGTATGATGCTAACTGTCTAGTTACTCATGTAGTTACCCATGTACAATATAAAACTAATTTTAAAAATTATTTCTGTGGAATAATAGCTGAATTACTCATGAATGAAATTATCCTTTAATAAATCAGAAGTAACTAACTACATGAAATTAAAACACAGATGTGAACAATGCTTTAAAAAATCATACATAAAAGAAACAGTCAAACGGAAACACTTCTAGCTAGCTTCAGAAGATTTGTCTCCAAGAGCAAAGAATCAGACCAAAAAAAGCTCAAGTCGCAACATGTGTGAAGTCTGAGACACAAACAAGAATACACAGGAAGCAGCAAGCAGGACGATACAGTCATAACTAGAAAAGATAAGTCTGATAAAGACCCAAAATATCACATTGGATTATGAAGGTTGAACAGGATCTGGATCAATCTTCTCCATGCAAATATGAAAATTACTTAACTTCTTATACTTCAAGCAGTTCTCACATTAACCCATTCTGTCCCAGTTACTACTTTAATTCCTGTCTCACACGTTTGTCACTTTATCAGGTGTATCCCATTTGCTGCGTCAACTCTTTGTATCCCAGAACTCCTTATGATGACATACTACCTATTACATATTTTCACACACTGATAATTGGAAGGAAGTCACAAGTTGGGGAAACAAAATTGAGATGGTGGCATCTTACTTAGACTAACAAAGGGTAAATTATGCAAACTAACAAAAAAGTTGTTTCATCAATAGCCAGTTTTAAAGCTGAAACTATAGAACTTCTATCTTAATAAATGCCAATGTATTTTCAGAATGTTAGAGATAAACAAAATAAGATATATGCTGATTCTTAGTGTATCTGTGATAAGCCCCATCAAATCTTGGCAACATCACTTAATTAAAATATATAAAGGACTATATATTTCATGTGAAGAAAATAGACCTAATTATATTATTTTAAAAGCTTATGTAACTATTACAATGTCATATAAATACTTTCGTCTATACATTCTTATTTTTTCATTATTTTATTTGGTCTTTAGGACACATGGTTAGGTAAACAGCAAAATCAGGATGATTTTAAATAGAAATATTTGAAACATAAATTCAATACAAACATTCACAATTCACATTCTTCAACACATGAAAATAATTGAGCAATCATGTTTACTCTGACATAAATATCTGTTTCAAAACATGCTGTGCTCAGACTAGCTATCTGTCTGTATGTTTATTTGTCTATCCATCCATCTATTCAGTCCCACAAATCTGCCTGCCTGCGGCTTCGTGGTGAAGGGTAATGGACGCAGCAGTTCGTAATCATGCATACCACAGTCGAAACACAGCTGTGGGTGATTTGGCAGCAGAGTGCCTTGCATTGGTTTTTTATGAAATGGTATGGGTGCTGGTCATTCAGAAAGCAATGGCAAACTACAGAACGTAAACTTGCCAAGAGATTGCAACAAGACTGTGACGTCTTGTAAAAGATATGCAACTAACCTATCTGTCCACCTACCTACTTATATGCCCACTTACCAGTCCATAAATCAACTGAATCATTCATAATCACTGATTCATCCATATGTCTGACTGATATTAAATCATATGACATTCAATAATACATTAATGAAAATGGCATTAAATATAAACATTATGTTTAATTTAATAATTGTTAAAACTTACGTGTTAAACTGCCTTCGCTGTCTTTAGCCATCTGTAATAAATGCCAAATAAAAGTTTATACATGTGACTCTGGAATCTATCCAGCTTTGTAAAATGGGGACTATGAATTTCTCCTTAAAAGAAAGATAGTAATAAAGATATCAAGAGAGTTGGTAATCTCATAATGCTGTGAACTATAGTTTCATTTCCAAATACGATTTATTGTTTTTTTAAAGATGGGAAAACAGCCAGATGCATAATAATGAATAATATTATTTACTACGGCACAAGAAACATGAGCAACAAAGGATTGTCACTAACAGAATAAACTCATCTGACAACAACACCTAACAACTACAGAGGATGCCATTAACAGAACAAACTCAATTGACAACAACACCTAATAACTACAAATATTGTCATTAACATAACAAATTCACCTGACAACTACAAAGAATGCTACTAACAGACAGACATCACCTGACAACAACACTTAACAACTACAAAGAATGCTACTAACAGAACAAATTTACCTGACAACAACACATAACAATTATAAAGGATGCCACTAACAGAACAAATTTACCTGACAACAACACATAGCAACTATAAAGGATGCCACTAACAGAACAAATGTACCTGACAACAACACATAGCAACTATAAAGGATGCCACTAACAGAACAAATTTACCTGACAACAACACATAGCAACTATAAAGGATGCTACTAACAGAACAAATTTACCTGACAACAACACATAACAAGTACAAAAGATGCCACTAACAGAACAAACTCACATAACAACAACATCTGACAACAAAGAAGTATGCCACTAACAGAACAAACTCACATAACAACAACATCTGACAACAACGAAGTATGCCACTAACAGAACAAACTCACATGACAACCACAAAGTATGTCACTAACCGAATAACAGAACAAACTCACCCGACAACTACACCTGACAACTACACCTGACAACTACACCCGACAACTACACCCGACAACTACACCCGACAACTACACCTGACAACTACACCTGACAACTACACCTGACAACTACACCTGACAACTACACCTGACAACTACACCTGACAACTACACCTGACAACTACACCTGACAACTACACCTGACAACTACACCTGACAACTACACCCGACAACTACACCTGACAACTACACCTGACAACTACACCTGACAACTACACCTGACAACTACACCCGACAACTACACCTGACAACTACACCTGACAACTACACCTGACAACTACACCTGACAACTACACCTGACAACTACACCTGACAACTACACCAGACAACTATTAGCATACACCCTGAAAACTGCCTTTATACAAGCTTATATTTTAGAGTAAGTTTTGAATCATGACTTGTATTATAATTTGAAGCTCACTGTTTCAGACTGACTTAAAACAGAACATTCCACTACATGTCAACACCCAGAGTACCAGAAATGGCGTAGAAATACTGGAGTGGAATATTTTATTTGACCTGGACTTGCTAAATTTAAACAACTACAGCCACTCTAAGTGGAGTTTGGTTAAACTGGTGCAATTTTTCTTAGTCATTTGAATTGCATATATTATACTAAGAATTAAAATGAACTGCTGCACGATTTTCCATAAATCAATCCAATTTGTAATCTTAACAGATTTAGTGACTAACAAAATGTAGGTTTGGACCAAACAAAAATGGATGGCAGAAAATGGGAATGTCACAGTTATGACCTAAAAGTTGTTAAAATGGTAGCAGTCATGATATATTATATATCAAATAAAAGCAGATTGGTTAGGGACAACTACTGTATTGATATTTTAATTAAGACAACATTTCGCAGTGACAACATTTCAGCATTATATAAACCCTTGGCAGATATGGGAAGTCACTTAAGACGATTAATAATCTCACAGCACTTGATCCGTTAAGTTTGTGTTATCAAGGTCAAGGCAAATAAATTTGTGTTCAAGAATTTCAAATCAATGTTTCCGAACCAATATATTTCCTTTATCTTGTCAGGTGCATACTGCTGAAGAATTACACAACTTCATGATATTTTGAACTTGTTTTGTGTACTGTGCACCTACTTCATTACATGTTGAACTTGTTTTGTGTACAGTGCACCTACTTCATTATATCTTGAACTTGTTTTGTGTACAGTGCATCTACTTTATTATATGTTGAACTTGTTTTGTGTACAGTGCACCTACTTCATTATATCTTGAACTTGTTTTGTGTACAGTGCACCTACTTCATTATATGCTGAACTTGTTTTGTGTACCATGTACCTACTTCATTATATCTTGAACTTGTTTTGTGTACAGTGCACCTACTTCATTATATCTTGAACTTGTTTTGTGTACAGTGCACCTACTTCATTATATGTTGAACTTGTTTTGTTTACAGTGCACCTACTTCATTATATGTTGAACTTGTTTTGTGTACAGTGCACCTACTTCATTATATGTTGAACTTGTTTTGTGTACAGTGCACCTACTTCATTATATGTTGAACTTGTTTTGTGTACAGTGCACCTACTTCATTATATCTTGAACTTGTTTTGAGTACAGTGCAACTACTTCATTATATGTTCAACTTGTTTTGTGTACAGTGCACTTACTTCATTATATGTTGAACTTGTTTTGTGTACTGTGCACCTACTTCATTATATCTTGAACTTGTTTTGTGTACAGTGAATCTACTTTATTATATGTTAAACATGTTTTGTGTACAGTGCATCTACTTCATTATATCTCAAACTTGTTTTGTGTACAGTGCATCTACTTCATTATATGTTGAACCTGTTTTGTGTACAGTGCACATACTTCATTATATGTTGAACTTGTTTTGTGTACAGTGCATATACTTCATTATGTTAAACTTGTTTTGTGTACTGTGCACCTACTTCATTATATGTTGAACTTGTTTTGTGTACTGTGCACCTACTTCATTATATGTTGAACCTGTTGTGTGTACCGTGCACCTACTTCATTATATGTTGAACCTGTTTTGTGTACCGTGCACCTATTTCATTATATGTTGAACCTGTTTTGTGTACAGTGCACCTACTTCATTATATGTTGAACTTATTTTGTGTATTATGCACCTAGTTCATTATATCTTGACCTTGTTTTGTGTATTATGCACTTGATGAGAAACAGTGAAATATGCCAGGCAACAAATTGTGTAATACACTGTTTCAAGAATTGCTACGAGGGCGAGTCAATAAGTAGTAAGTCACACAGTTCTGTGGGATGGCAGGTAAATGTAGTTGGTATTTTCTACAGGTGTCATTAGGTGACAGCAACATCGAACTTTATATTCCCATTCATCAGGTGGCGCTAGATGTCTCATGTGCATGCGCAGCGCATGTCTCATGCGCATGCGCAGCGCAGCACATAAACAAAATGGCGACTGTACTTACAGAGTGTACAACCAAAGTGCAACATGCTGTTGGTGCATTTTTTGTGGGCAAAAGGACTGCCTGCAAAGGACATTCATAAGGAAATGCTTCCTGTTTATGCTGACAAATGTTTGTCCCATAAAGCGGTGCATAGCTGGGTACAAAAATTTTCTCAAGGACGCTCTAAAATTGATGATGAAATCTGATCTGGTCGTCCTGTTGAGATTGCAACAGAAGTATCCGTGCAGCGAGTGGAGATGATTAGAGGTGACAGGCGAGTAACGATAGACTCTGTAGCATCTGCAATAGGGTGCTCACGCGTTCAGCGTACAGCATAATGCATGATCGATTGAAATTTAAGAAAGTGTGCTTAATGTGGGTACCCAGACAATTGAAGGAGGAACGTAAAATGAACCGATTTGGCCTGTCCTTGCATCATCTCTGTCGATACGAAGATGATGGAGGAGACATGCTGAACATGATTATTACTGGGGACGAACCATGGGTGCATCACTACCAGCCCAAATCAAAGCATGCTCCAATGCAATGGAAACATCCTTCTTCACCTTGTGTCCAAAAATTCAAAGTTACGCCATCAGCAGGGAAGGTTATGCTGACAATGTTCTGGGATTGTCAAGGATTGCTTTTAACCAATTTCAAGAAGAAAGGTGACAATGTGAATTCTGAATCGTACTGTGAAGTTCTATTGATGCTTCATGATGCAACTCGAAGAAAACATCCAGGACTGCTGACTAGAGGAGTGTTGCTTCTTCATGACAATGCCAGACCACATACGGCTCGATTAGCTCAGGAGAAAATTAACCAACTATGGTGGGAAGTTCTGGAACATCCACTTTACAGCCCCGACTTAGTCCCTAGCGATTTCCACCTTTTTGGTCCACTGAAAACCCACCTAGGCAGGCGACATTTCGGGAATGACGCCAAAGTTGAATGTGAAGTGAAAATGTGGTTTAGAAAACAGAGCACACAGTTCTATGCAGCCGGTTTGGGAGGACTTATAAAACAATGGGATAAGTGCATCAATGTTGGTGGAAATTATGTTGAGAAATAAAGGGACAATGTATGTATAAAAATAAACTGATTTCACATTGTTATCATATTTAGTTATTTTTCTACAGCCATTTGTGACTTACTTATTAACTTTCCCTCATATTAATACGTTCAGTGCTACAGACAAATTTAATGAATAATAAGAATGGCTGACAATAAAGTGCTGAACTAGGTTTTCCCAGAATTACACTCTTTCTTCAAGAGTTGGTAAGTGTTAAATTATGTTACAAATAATGTATTTTTGGTCTTCGAAAACACCTGTTAACGGGACACAGTAAATTAATAAAGGGGACATTATTATGTCTGCAGCAGGAGACAGACAATAAAAGTAGTTGGGGATTCACTAGCAAAGGAAATGGACACTGTGTAAAGGATGAGAGTCACGTATACAACACTGTGTAAAGGATGAGAGTCGTATATGACATCACAATTTCTAGCATAAGAATGGATATGGTGGCTGTGACAGCAGCCTTCTGATGGCTAGAAGGTAGAGCAGACAAACATGTTGTGTTTGTAACAGACTCACAGATTCCTCTTAAGTGATTAATGGGAGGAGTTTGCAGTATTTTTGGAGATATCTATGTGCAATGAATGCTTACCAACCCACATGATGTTAAGTAAGTACTTGTAAAAGTAAAAAAAGCCTTATCGCAGGACTCAGGTCATATTGGATAAAAGGTGCTAGTCCCATATGTTTATAGACCACCTGGCACTCGTTGGGTGATGACGTCAGCATCATGTCAGCTGTTTTTACTTCCCAGAAATGTCCTGGTACCCATTTTAGGCTAAGTCAGCTTGGCAGCCCAGTCAATGTTAAACAAAAAAAAGATTTCAACTCATGACCACTGGGCCAAAGGCAAGTGTGCTAGCACTGCCCTACTGTTGTGCTTTAAAATAAATCTCTGCCTCCACGAGGATTCAAGCAGACGACCACTGGTGTGGTACATGTGTGTGTTAGCCACTGCACTGCTGTAGCTCCCAAATCACATTACTAGGACTTAATTGACTTAATTATGCAAAGCTTACCTGGTCAGGATGGCTCTGTGGTGAAGGGGTAACGGACGCAGTTCGTAATCCCGCATAATGCGTTCGAAACACAGCTGCGGGTGATTTGGAGCAGACCGCCTTGCATTGGTTTTTATCACATGGTATGAGTGCCAGTCGTTCAGAAAGCAATGGAAAACTACTGAACTTAACCTTGCCAAGAAATCACAAACAGCCAAAAAAATGCTGGGGTTGACTGCAATGTCCTGTAAAGGATATGCAATTAACTGTTTACCTGGTCAGCATTGCTGTTTGAGTTGTCTTGTGGAACATCCTGTCTTAGCTCTGAATATTGATCTCCTTCCTTGTTGACGTTCTTGTCAACGTTCTCAGAAGTATCCTCTTCTTGGTGAAGTAAGGCTTCAGTCTTGTTCTCATCTTGATCATAACTGGTTTCAGTGTCTTGAACCTCAGCAGGGCTGACTTCATTCAAGTTTCTGTTATCTTCATTTTCCAAATATTCTATTTCTTCTTCTTCTTCTTGTGCATCACTCTCATAATCAAACCCATTGATTTCCATAGGGTGGTGGTTGTTATTATCTGCCTGGCTTTGAGCATTCTTAGTATATTTTAAAACGTCATCTTCTGACTGAAGCATATTATAACTAGCCTGGTTTCCACCTGGCCTTTCTTGATCATCATCAACATCATCTCCACTGACATAATCTTCTTCTATTTGAGCTACATCCGTCTGTTCTTCTTCATCATGCTCTTCGTTGTTTTCATGATTATAAGCATCTTTCTCCCACTCCGCCATGGCTAAAGAATAAGCAAAGCAAAACTATGTAATTAATAGCACAATAAACAATTATTGTTTACAAAAAGTCTGTGTCTGTTCTATTAATATGTGAAGACAATGCTGACCTATTTCACAATGAAAACAGTAAATACAGCAACATTGCCAGAAGTTTCCTGTTCTAGAGAGCGTGAAGAAGAGAACAGGAAAGTTTTAGAAATGCCAGTGTTTTTACTGGTTTTAAGTATGTTGTTGTTTGGATTTTAAGTGTGGGTCTGGCAAGGAAGGACTTATGAGAGAAACAATGTGATGTGTTTATAACCAACATGAAAACCAGTGTGTTGTTGGAATTATCAGCACTACACCTTGCAATATTTGTTACAGCAGACTATAAGTTTGCCTGAAATGCTAGGATACAAAGTTTTAAATGAATGAATGAATGAATGAATGAATCAATCAATCAATCAATCAATCAATCAAAACTGTGTTTATTCTGACTGCATGGGCAGCAACTTCTTCACATGTATAAATGTATGTAGTTAGTCCTCTGACATATAAGATTAGGTAGCAAATTTCCTCATCACTTAACCTTCTCAAACAATTCCAGAAAATTCTAACAATTGTCTGGCATCCATGTTTATGAGATTGGGTTGACCTCAGAGCAGTAAAGGTCAGAAAAAATTAAAATGTAGATTTATGCACCACTTTTTGTGCAGTGAATAAATATTACACAGGTGGAAGTGTTTTCCACATAAAAGAATACATAAAAAAACATGGGTATCACCAGACTACAACACAGAAAATCAAACTGACTATATCTGTATTAACAAGACATTTAGATCATCTCTACATGTCGTAAAAGGAATTTAGATTATCAAGTTTTGCATAACATATTATAAATAAGGAAATAAATATAACGTAGGATACCTCAGAAATGAAACAAGTAAGGAACAATTTATGATTACAGTCACTAAATAGTACTGGGTCTTGCAAACATTAGGAGACGATGTGAGTACTGATGACTGCTGGCAGCATGGTGAAAGTATTTGGAACGAATCAGTAATCAATCAATCAATCAGGTGCCGTCTCCGCAATGAAGGTTGGCTGCAATGAATCACCAACACTGTCTGTCAGAATCATGTATAATAGTCCTTGAAAAAAGGAAGTGAAAACATAAAGCATGGACAAAGCGAGAAACCCTTATAAAATAGAAGAAATGTGAAATAAATAAATAATAGCAAAATCAAGGCTACAAAAGTCTTTGAAAAGCTACTAAGCTGCGATGGGCCTTGAGTCCTTGTAAATTACACATTTGCTAATGGTAATAAAGAAGACGGGAGTGGATAAAGCCGGAAAAAAAGTCAAAATTAGGCAGCATAGCAGGAGAAGCAGAAGCAGCAGCAGCTAAAAGAAAACTCAGAGACCTTTACAGCACCACAAGGAAATGAAAAGGAAAATATAATCAACCAAGTGGGTTAATCAATGGAAAGTAATGGGAAAGTTCTTTGCAATGTTTTCCCGTAGTGAATTTGAATAACGAAGACATAGATTGTACGATTTATTGCCTGGCATATTTCACTGAACAACTGATGGCTGTGGAAATGTGGTTTCTGAGGAAAATGCAAAGAATACCATGGACAGACAGAAAAACCAATGAACAAGTCCTTCAAGAAACAAATGAAGATCGTAAACTGATTAGAGTCATCAGACGTAGACAGTCAACATTTTTTGGGCAAGTTATGAGAAGAAATGAATTGGAGAACTTGGTGACAACTGGCAACATCGAAGGGAAGAGACCAAGGGGAAGACCGAGAAGTAAATACCTGGATGGATTGGCATGGCATGGTTGAGACAGGAACACAGAGCTGACCCACGACTCTGGTGATCGAGTGAGATGGCAAAACATGAACGCCCATGCTTATCGGCATGGCACATGATGGATGATGGATGGATATTTCACTGCATCTCGTCAGGTATATACTGTAGAAGTCACACAACATAGAGTAAAATAACTAGATAGATCGTTCAAGATGAAATATATACATGTTCGCACACTATTATCAATTGTTTACCATGGTAATTTTAAACTGACTATCATGTCTTTCTGTTTGCACAAAATTGGCCTATGTAGAAGAATCATTATGGCTTCTGTAAACTTTAACAAACGACTATTTTGTGTATGAAACAACATGAGAAAAGCGCTGTCTCTATCAATTACATGACCGGTTTCCATGCTATAACGTGCAATGGACGATGCCGAAAGTTTATGATTGTGGTGTGTCAACCTTCCCATGATCCCATCGCCTGTGTGTAGTATCTTGTCAATCCAGTTTGGTATGTGTTCAACAACCCTGCTGTGTAACTGCCGCTTTGTTCTGCCAATGTAGGTAGACTCGCACCCTGCATGTGAATTGGTAAATGTAATTGGATGTGGCTACAGAGGGGTAGATTCTTTTACTGCTGGGGTGGGAATAGGTGTGGTTCAGTACCTAATAACTGGAGTTGCAGCACAGAATGTTTGGCCGACTGCTGTAATGAGCCAGTCCTGTAGACGTTGCATTATGTCATCCCCTCAAAAGGTTAGCTGGATAAATACCTTGAGCTTAGGGACTGTAGTTACGTCTGATTTTGGTTTCGGCTGTTGACATGGCACTTTATAAATCTTGTGGAGTACCCATTCAGGTGTAAGACATTCTTCTGAGTTTCAATTTCCTCTGTATCTAGTTATTTTACTCTATGTTGTGTGTATGTCCTGCAGTATGTACCTGACAAGATGCAGCAAAATATGCCAGGCAATAAATAGTACAATCTATGGTTTGTGTCTTCGTTATTCAAAGCTCTTTACAACATTATAGATCAAATGAACACATGGATTGTATACTTTGAGAAACTTCTTAATAGATCTATCCCAAAAGACACCCCACATGTCCAGTCTGTTGAAGTTGAGCTGGATGTCAACTGTGAGAAATCATTTAAAGAAGAAATTTGAAAAGCTATTAAACTTCTGAAGCCAGAAGCCATTAAAGTGAATAAAAACAGTGTAATTGAATTACTGTTTAGTCAGAAATATGAAAGAAATACCAGCAGACTGTGGAGAAGGATATCTGGTGAAGCTGTCAAAGAAAGGAGACCTGCAGGAGTGCAACACTTGTACAGAAGTCAGTTTATTTATAGTTCCTGGGAAAATACTAAGCAGAACGAGGTCAGCATGGATGAACAGATAAGAGCACTCACTCTTAAACTTCTGGTGTGTTGATGCTGAGGTAGTGGTTTGAACCCCTACACCGGTTAGTTGGACTAAAATGATGACTTCTTGTCCTTGACTTGGGGATGTAAATTACAAATACCTCAGAAGTTGAAGTGATGGCGAGGGACACTGGTAATGGGGAAAGCTAATCTACGCATAAAAATCAGTCCAGTGCACGAGAAGTGGTGGTGCGTGCATATACTACGCTTGAGTTCAAAGCGAGCGAACACACTCACATACACACATTTTTCCGAATCAGTCTGGAGGTAAATGAAACATACAGTTAGGGCTAAACATTCATAAGGTATTTCAGATAACAATAAACCATGAAATTGATAATCCTATGTCCCTTGGTGAAACCTCATGTCAAGACGTTGAATCAATTACCTATCTAGGTAGCAATATAAACAAAGATAGAGGACCAGATAAAGATATTAAAATAAGAATACAAAGCCATGAAGAGCTCTCATAGCACAAGGGATTGTGTAGAATTTAAAAGAAATTAAACCTAGTACCAAACACAGAATATTTGTCCAGTGCAGGATCAGCATGTTGTGATGAAATTTTTGGTGAAAGAAGGTTTTAAACCCACTAAAATTCATTGTTAACTGTCACATGCATTTGGAGAATCCATTGAGAATGAGCTCCATGAAGGTCAACTGGACAGTCTCATTATGAGTAAAGCCATACACTGTGTTGAAAAGGTTGTTTTGGGGGTCACAAGGGTATTATGTGTGTATGTGTATTTCTTGAAAAGGGGAGAAACTATAAATGCTTAGTACTACTCCTTGCTACTTTCTAACAAAGTTTGGAAGGTCATTCACCATAAATGTGCAGGATTGAACAATTCTTCAATACGACAACTTGAGACAAAACTGTGGCAATTATTGACCAATTGCATTAGGATGTACTGTCACACCAACCTTATAGTCCTGATTTGGCTTTGAGTGATTTACACCTTTTTGGCCCCCTGAAACAGCATCTCAGGTGACAAAAGATTGATTCCACATCACTGTCCAGGATGAAAGACCTGGGAGTAAGAATTGGCACGGCCAGACACGAGAGGCACATCGAGAAAACGAGGTGCCTTGTCAACCAACACAGAACTGGCACTATTAGCCACCGGACGCTGATGCATATGCTGGGGGGGGGGGGGAGGGAGGATCTGAGCACCTATGGACCTGTCTGGAGTGCGATGAAGATACCCCAACTGATAACTGATAACTGATGTTGTTCTTCAAGAGCTTAAGGACCAGCCAAAAGAATTGTTACTGCATACAGATGGATACAGAAGCTCGCAGCCCAATGGGGAAAATATAGTGTAGAGTTAGGTGACTATGTCAAAAAACAGTACAGGTAATTTCAAGTCATTTCGCATAGTTATCTAGAGAAGAGATTACATCAGTCCGGATACTTACGCAGTAAGAAGTTACTGATAGATCCTCATACATGATGATGATGATAATATCCTAATGAACTAATGACTTCTTACTAATCGGGTTTGACTATATTTTTTCTATTTATTAAGTAAATTCTAGAAATTAGAATTAAGCAAAGTGTTGTTAAATATGTAGTCTACAAAACAGTTCACAGACAAACCACAAATAAAATATAGAGAGTAGTTGAAGAGTTGTGAATTTCAACTGTGGGTTAGAATAGAATTTAGTATTTACTTTAGAATGTCTGTTAGTAGTAGTAGTAGTAGTAGTAGTAGTAGTAGTAGTAGTAGTAGTAGTAGTAGTAGTAGTAGTAGTAGTAGTAGTCAGTAGTAGTAGTAGTAGTAGTAGTAGTAGTACTCTAGTAGTAGTAGTAGTAGTAGTAGTAGTAGTAGTAGTAGTAGTAGTAGTAGTAGTAGTAGTAGTAGTAGTCTGAGTGTTAAACAGTGAGTAGTAAGTGAGTAAGTAAATAAAGTAAAGTAGTAGTACTTAGTAGTATTACTACTAGTAAAGTTAAAGTAAACTCCCAGCATACTTACACATAGTAATAGTATGTGACATACATACATAACATACAAATACATACAGTATACATACACTGAGTACTGTTAGTAACTGTTACTTGAGTACAGTGGTGAGAGTGAGACTGATTATTATGAATTCAGATATTATTATTGAAGTATGGAAACTTATTTAAGGAAAACTATTATATTATTGCTTCTTTTACCAGAAAATCTTGCAATAACACTATAAATGTCCAGAAATGAACATCTTATACATAGCAGCCGATTGCCGGATAACCTTTGTGAATAATTGCCGCCATTAATGTTGACATTTCGTTGCTAAGGTACAAGGCAATGTTAGTCGATATTCGATTGGTTAAAATGAGAAACAAATTCACAGATACTGAGCGCAGGGTTGCCATGCTAGATGGTTTACATCTAGATCGAGATATTTTTGGCTACATCTAGATGTTCTTTGACGTTCAGGTGTTAGATGTAATTCTAGATGTATTTTTCATTTGGAGTAGATTTACATTAAGACTCGAAGAATTTGGCTGAAATTGTTACTGATATTGCCTCGGTAATGGTTGGTATCAATCATAGTGTGTATGCCAAAGTGAAAGAAGATATCCCATCTTCAATCCTCATAATATTTGCGTGTCAATCCTTGTAGCTAGCATTGCATTATCACATGCCTAATCAGAATGTTTGCCAAGGAATTTGGAATTCCTAAAAAAAAAAATAAACTGTACATTATAGTCATTTATGAAGATATTTTTGGTACGTTTCTTACATATTTCGCTTATCGTTTTCTCAGTATCATGATTGTCGTTGTTGTTTATACGCTACTAATAATGATACATTTGAGACCAACACAACAATTGATGTACTAATTGTGGTGCCGGGGAGGGTTCGCTTTCTCTCACACATCACTGAACACGCGGGAAAAGAAAACTCGAAGGAGCCAGTTTGTGACGTCATCACTCCCCACACTATAACAAATGACAAAAGAGGAGATCCCCTTGATAATGTTTTTAGAAGATATGAGGGGAAGTATCTTGGTAGAGGGGGGGGGGAATATCAACATACCTTAGATATTCTTATGCAACAGTATTGCTGATTGCAGGTTCTGCAGCATTTAGTAGATGTGGATGGTGTACATAGTTAACAACTAGAATAAAAATTAAATTGTAAGAAGAAGACTCCCCTTTTTGTGACGTCATCGCCTCTTACAATTACACAAGACAGATATTTCATTTTCACCACAACATAACACATTTTACTGGAATAGTACCGAATTTCTACTGCACATACAAGCTGTACACGGATCTGAATACTCGTTACAAGAGACAAGACCACTACAACTATTAGGTCTACAAAAACATCAACTACTACTACTACTACTACTACTACTACTACTACTACTACTACTACTACTACTACTACTACTACTACTACTACTACTACTACTACTACTACTACTACTACTACTATTACTACTACTACTCCTGCTGCTGCTGCTGCTGCTGCTACTGCTACTAGTACTACTACTACTACTACTACTACTACTACTACTACTACTACTACTACTACTACTACTATTACTACTACTACTACTACTACTACTACTACATAGGCGCATCTTACGATGATATGTCACCAAATTTGTACAACTCTTACAAGAAACAACACAGCTAGACTACTTCTACAACTACTTCTACTACTACTACTACTACTACTGCTGCTGCTGCCACTACTACTATTACCACCACTACTACTACTACTACTACTACTACTACTACTACTACTACTACTACTACTACTACTACTACTACTACTACTACTACTACTGCTGCTACTACTACTACTACTATCACCAAAATGGCTATTACTACTACTATTATTACTACTACTACTACTACTACTACTACTACTACTACTACTACTACTACTACTACTACTACTACTACTACTACTACTACTGCTGCTACTGCTGCTGCTGCCGCTGCTGCTGCTACTACTACTACAATACTTCTTCTTTATCTATTTCTACTATCATATGAAGAAAACGATGTTGAGAGGGATGTCAGTAGAGTGAGTTAACACATGAATTGATCCATACTGTCGGAGATCGCTCACGCCAGCCGACATGTCTCTTGGTGATGATGACTACAATTACAACTAACACCGCTTCTCTACTACTATTACTATTTGCTGTTACATCTACTTTTCTCCACTAATGTTAATATTGGTGGAAACTTATATTACTAGTATTACTACCAATATTATTACCACTCGTATTACTAAAAGATCTAATGATTAGGAATAAATTTATAACATCTTTACCCACTGCATTTGCAAAATTTTTGCAGGAGAGTGATTGTCAGAACCTTTAACAGGTTGAACGAAAAGGTTCTGCGTTTTCACAGCAAATCGTGACATTTTTCATAATTCTAGTGAGATGAACATAGTAGCAGCTGCCACTTTCAACAAAACTAAACCTGTTATATATAAAAGTAAAGTAAAAGGAAAACTAACTCCATGCAATTATGGAAACTGTTACACGGACAGTATGAAATGTGTTATCAAAATCCGAACTACAAATCACACTTACAAACTATCGTTAGCAAACAACAAACTAAGCTGAGTCAGTACAAAAGAGCGAGAAAATGCTTCCTTTGCCGTATTTTCGGACATTTAAAAAAAAAAAATCAGTCTGAAGTTCAAAAGATGTTAAAAACAGTTGACGCTGCACTGATTGAGACATAGAGATCAGACAGCGAGAGTAAATGTGAATTACAAACACAAGAAACGAATGCATTAGAAGTTATTGATGCTTTCAACTTTGATAAATGTTTTACATGTGATACGCTACCAGACTGGTGTGCAGACATGGTGGTATTACCTCTTTCGCTACCAAACAAAAATTGGGTCCTGACCAAACAGAAATTCATGGCAGAAAATTGGTAGTAGGGGTGTGTTACAATAATGCTTTTAAAATGGTTAAAATGGTAGCAGATATATTGTATTATATATGACATTAAAGAGGATTGCACAAGGAACATGACAGTGTTGATAATTAATTGATAGGTTACAAATATTATGACAATTATGAGAGGTTTAATAATAACTGAAATTAAAGAGGTAAAAATTATTTTAAAAATTGCACTTATAAGGTGTTTTCTATACTCCTCTACTGCTAATCATGTTTAATTTACTGAATAATCAAACAAACACCACATGCCTTTAAGAATATAAACAGTATTGCTCATTAAAATTACCCAAAAGGAAGTTTTGCTGCATATTCTGAACCATGTCTTCTTCACAAAAAATGAAAAAAAAAATAATGGCAGAAAACTGGAAGTAGGGGTGTGTGACAGTAATGTTATAAAATGCAAATGTTTTACCGCACAATGATGATAAAGATATGTTCAGGCCATGTAAATTTTCAGTTTACTGTAATTTAAAATTCCGAAACGGGGCAGAAATGTTTCAAATAAACCACTGATCATTTTGTGGCAATAAAAGTACCAATTGCCACCACAGCGGATCCAATGTGGCACCAGATGGGCCCTTGGTAGCGAAAGAGTAAGACAGATGACATTTTAGAGCGTGGCCATGCTGTACCATGTATACACGAGGAAGTAAATGCTGTCACATCCTCGAAAGAGAAACTGCAGTTTCACAATGGGTTGATAAACCACAAACCCGCAAAATTCCTTCTCGATTCAGGTTCCACTTTAACAGGTGCCGATAAAACATTTATAAACAAAAATGATTATACAGGCAAGTTTGTAACATGCCGCAAATTTTCAGGCACCATTGCAAGATACCCTTTAGAGATAGTACATATCGATACGCCATTCATTACGTGCAATATCATCTGTGCAGCTTTAGATCAACCATGCTGTGATCTAATTATAAGTTTTCTACCAGAAATAAGGAATTGCTCTGGAAAAAAATTAGAGCCTGGGAACAAGACCATCCAATGGCTAATGCAGTTATAAGATCGACTGCAGCAAAACAGCAGGACGACTACCAAACAGAGTCACTGCAAATAGTTTTCCTACTGGCACTATTGCAAGCTAGACTAC
Organism: Cepaea nemoralis; assembly: GCA_014155875.1. Lineage (NCBI taxonomy): Eukaryota > Metazoa > Mollusca > Gastropoda > Stylommatophora > Helicidae > Cepaea > Cepaea nemoralis. The sequence goes on along the minus strand of JACEFZ010027082.1, from coordinate 173,272 downwards.
AGAAGAGTTTATAAAGATCCAGCATTTACAAAGTATTTTAAACTAATACATTCTAAACCGAAGCAGACAAAGAACGCTTCGCGGTATTTTACACCGAAAACATGGGGGACGCAGAGGTGTTTCCAAGGCACCAGGGCCAGGAGCTATACTGGCCAAGACCTGCTGACACGTCCACGTCGTGCGTCCTGGGCAACAGGTCCCTTCTGGGACCTGGCTAATATCAGTAGGATCGATGATTCCTCCGAGAGTATCTGTCTGCATGGGGAGGATCCACCAATCTGCACACAAATAAGCCAGACACATGGGACAACGGATACTCACGCAAACCTCAGGTCCGGTATGACATCACATTGATGTTGGACAACAGGGTTTATTCATCCGACATACAGGATTTCACGCTGGAGTACACAGCCAGCGAACAAAAGCAAGCAAAGCAAGCAAGCAAGCACTTAGACTGACAGCCTTATGATAATTGTGTAAACCTAAGACCTAGAAGAATACAATGACACATGCCTAGTTAGATAGTTAGTTAATTAGTTAGTTAGTTAGTTTAGTTAGTTAGTTAGTTAGTTAGTTAGTTAGTTAGTTAGTTAGTTAGTTAGTCGACAGATAATCCTCATTGCACATCGAACAATTCAATTCATAAGTGCTCGGATCCCTTCCTCAAAAAATCCTGCAGCGTGTAGCGGCTAACGACACCAGCTTTTGCGTTAGTTTATCAATCTTCTTTGGCTTCCTGCGTAGTGTTCTTGTTTGGCCACACCTCTCTTAATTTGCTGTTCTCGCAGTCTGACCATGGTTGTAGATTCACAGTCGTCATTTGGGTCTTGTAAATGATTTACTTTTTGTAAAGCATACAGATGTCAGCCTGGTCCATGGCACGTCTACCTTCCACAGTAGCCTTACCTGCGAGTTTGTCAGCCCGCTCATTTCCTTGTACACCCGCATGCCTTGGTACGAAAATGAAACTAATCTTTGCCAGCCGAGACCGCTCCAGAGACAGCAATCACTCTCTTCGGATCCACCCCATCTCTATCTTCTTGAGCATGCTCATTGAGTCGCTAAGGAAACATGCCCTAGAGAATGGCTGTGTCTCGAGCCATGTTATTGCATTACTTACTGCCATGACTTCCATAGTCAGGCTACCTGTGATCAAAGCAAAAGCACCAGAATCCTCCGTCACAATTCTCTCTCCGGCCTGAGCCGTGAAGGCCCATGAACTTCTCACACGTCGAACGACCGACCCATCTGTGTAAATGACAGCATAACCATCTAACGAATTCTCGAAGATCAACGCTTGTACTTCTGCCTCCACAGCAGCCGAATTTTCGCGTCTGCACTTTATGTCTAGATGGATGCAAACTGAAAAGGACCTGCATAAATCTATTGGCAATTGTACCCACTTTTCGCCAAATTTTAAGGCCTCAAGTGAACACATCTGTTGAAGAATGTCTTCGGCTTGACCCATCCAAGACCTTTCTCTTTTTTATCTGCTGCCCTTTACCTTCTTAATTTCACTATGCAGTTGATGTTTTGTGTTTGCATTGACTATGAGGTAGGCACGTGCTTTGCAAATTTTGTATTCTGTCTCCAATGGTTTGAAAATCAAGAAGAAACTGCATAGCCCTGCATGCTGTATCTCTTGTTCATCCAAGAATAATACTCATAGCTTCGTTCTGTATCCTTTCCATCCTTTCCATCTGCTTACGGCTGAGAGTCAGGATCACCATCGCATAATCAAAAACAAATATGACCAGACCCTCGTATAGAAGACATAGATGGCGCTGCTCACAGTTTGCTGCCGCCATCACCCTCATCACAGCTAAACCCCGCTTGGCCTTTGTTATCACCTGGTCTATGTATTCATTATAAGAAAGGCTTCGATAAAAATGTATCCCCAGGTAATTCATTGCCTACATCTTTCCAAAGGTTCTGAACACAGATTTACAGTTGGTGTCGGAGTATATAGACAATATGGTTATTCAAAGAGAACCATGCCATTGCTGCCTTCGTTAGGTTGACAATTGCCCCAGATTCAACACACCAAGTGCTTACGTGATTTAGTTCGGTTTAGCAGTTCCACAGCAACCCGATCTCTACCCTCACCCTGACGATACACTAACACATCGTCGACATATGACAATGTCCTCCCCGGTCCAATGATCTGCTAGCTGGTAATTCTCACAGTTTAGGCGTTAAAAAGCTACGGAGATTATGGTGATCCCTGTGGCAGGCCCGGATATATTGTTGTTGGTTCAGAAGTCCAACTGCCACATCTAAAAGCTACTTTCCGTTGGAAGAGGGCTGCAGCGATCCAACTAAGGAGGAACGGACTTATCTTAAGTTCAAGCAGCTGAAACATTAAAAAATCCAACGGTACACATCCCCAAGATCAATCGTCGCAGCACATGTTTCAATGCCTGAGTGGAAATCTTTATAGACATCATGGGCAAAAACTGCTGCGTTGGCATAGGTTTCTCTGTTAAGACGGTCCCCCCCCCTCCCCCAAGAGTAGGTAGGAAACAACCTTGCCTCTCTAGCTGGCTTGATATTTTCCTGGCAATTAACTTCTCCAGCAGCTTGCCTATTGTATTATGCATGGTTATTACCCGGTATCCCTGAATTTTTGTGTGGTCTGCCAGGCTTTAGCAAGGGAATCAGATAGCTGTATAACCACTACTCCTTGATGCTAGCACTCGCTATGCTGTTGATGTACATACCTGCTAGTTCCACTAGCTCAGTGGTTCTGGGGAATCCCCCCAGGGGAAATTTTAGAGTTTCCAGGAAGGGGGGGGGGGGAATTAAGATTAATTCAAGATCGCATTAAGAACAGAAACAGGCAACTCTGACTGGTTCTCAGTCGAAACAGGAGTGAAACAGAGTTGTGTCTTATCACCGATGCTTTTTGGAATAGCTATCGATTGGGTCATGCGCAAATGCACAAACAACACAAATATGGGTATCCATTGGATTGACAAACTTCTAGAAGACCTGGACTTTGCCGACGACATAGTGCTTTTGAGTTCAACACACCCGGATGCCCAAGAGAAAATAAACCACCTCCAAAATGTTTCAGGGCAAATTGGTCTCCAAATTAACACCACAAAAACAAAGACTATTGATCTTACCAACAGTTCAGATGACACCAAATTGAACAGCTACGTTCTTGAAAAAGTCAACAGCTTCACATACCTAGGAAGCAAAATGACATCTACAGGGGACTAAACACCAGAAATATCATCTAGAATCGCACTGGCATCTAGTGCCTTCAATAAACTGTCAAACATCTGGAAGTCAAAGACACTCAGCAAACACACAAAACTTAAAATCTTCAACTCTTGTGTGATTCCAGTGTTAACGTATGGATGTGAAAGTTGGAAATCAACGGTAGCTTTAGATAAAAAATTAGACAATTTTGAGAACAAATGTCTTAGAAGACTTCTAAACATCCACTGGACAGACTTCAGAACCAATTCGCAAATAAGACAAGAGACTAAGCAAGATACAGTATCCACTTTCATAAGAAGACGCCGTTGGAACTACATCGGCCATGTACTCAGAATGGACAAGACAAGCCTCCCCTACCAAGCCCTCATATGGTCACCGGTAGGGAAAAGAAAACGGGGAAGACCAAGAGAGACCCTGCGTAGAACCATCATTAGAGAAGGCTCATTCAATGGCCAAGTAAATATCCAAGATCTACAACAGGTGGCAGCGAACCGCCAGGCATGGAGAGACAGGACTTTTGCCCTATGCGCCGCCTTAGGCTCAAGAGGAAAGACTAACTAAAGATCGCATTAATACAAGAACCAGTTACTTGATATTGTGTTTCCCTCTAAATTGTACGGTTCTGTACTTCTCGCCCTAATGAAGTTCGTTTTATAAGGTAAGTAGACCCGCAAATCACGTTTTATGTAGATGTCTAGACTTGTTCTAGTATGTGTTATTAAATTTAGCTTCCATTTTTTATGTATACTGTGTAAGGGTGGGGGGGGGGGGGATTTATAGGGGAGAGGATTTATAGGGAGGGAATTTGAAAGGGGGGGAATGACGTTCCGAACATATGGCAAAGGTGGGCATGGGCCAAAAAAGGTTGAGAACCACTGCTCTAGCTCGTTTTCGGTCTACATACTGATGTCGCCATACCTTATACCATCTCGCCCTGGTGCGTTGTTTCTTGTTCCTTGAAGCACAGCCCTGATCTCTTTCACTGTCACTGTGTCTTCAATTGCAATGTTCTGGGCCTTACACCTATCTGAGGTAACCGCTTTGGCAAAATTTCGACCTCTCATGTCTGTCTGGTTGCTCTGCTCTAGATAGCGTTTGAAAAGGGCTTTGCCCTTATTCTCGTCAGACCTCTGCCAGATAAGGTCAGCACTTTGGAAGTCATGAACACTTTTATTGTTGACTACCCCATTCATACTTTTATGTAGTCGCCAGAACAATTTCAGTGACCTGTCTGTGCTTATTCTTTGACACAACTCTGCCCATTTTTCACGTTTAACCACTTTAACTAGTTTTTTGAAATAGCTAACTTTGGTGTCCATCTCTCTTTCCAATTGCACAATAAGACTAAGATGGGCAGCTCTGTTCTTCTTGGCGTTTTGCTATTTCGTTACAGCACCATGCTTACTCACCCAGGCCTTCTCCACATCACAATTCCACCAAGCTGGCTGTTCCTAGCTTTTTTTTTTCTGCCATGATGATTCCCGCGCTTGTCACGCCTTATTTTACTCACTGAATGAATCACTGAAAAATGAGAAGTAGGTTCTTCTTCTTATTTTACTCACCACATCTTGCCCTGAACTGTCATACTTAAAGGTCTTGACCGTTGACTTATGCTGCCTAGTTCTGCCGTTCTCCACCAATATGCTGCAAGGGTGGTGGTCGCTGCCATGGTGCCCTAGGACCCTCCATCTACACACTGTAGTGAGTGACGGAGACACCAGCGCCAGGTCAATAACACTGTTCTCGTCACCTGAACGACTTGCTGTCCCGGTGACACAGCCACTGTTGATACACAAGGTCACTGGTTTCAAGTGCCGCCTCAAGCGCCCCCCCCCCCCCCACCGTGTGTTGGAAGAAATGTTACCCCACGATTTGCCCTTAGCATTGAAATCGTCACAAAAAATGACATTCCTCTCGTGACATAATATTTCACTCAAACACTGCCATCTATGGTAATCCACACACGCGTGTAGGCATAAACATTCACCAACACGAATGGTAGACGGAAGTGATCTCTAAAAGCCTGTAATTATATCTCGTCACTGTCCCACCTGGACATGTCCACCTCTGAAATCACTTCCCAGGTGTAGCTTGTAAAAAATCTGAAGCCGGCTATATGTTAGTTAGTTAGTCTTTCCTCTTGAGCCTAAGGCGGCGCATAGGGCAGAAGTCCTGTCTCTCCATGCCTGGCGGTTCGCTGCTATCTGTTGTAGATCTTGGATATTTACTTGGCCGTTGAATGAGCCTTCTCTAATGATGGTTCTACGCAGGGTCTCTCTTGGTCTTCCCCGTTTTCTTTTCCCTACTGGTGACCATATGAGGGCTTGGTAGGGGAGTCTTGACTTGTCCATTCTGAGTACATGGCCGATGTAGTTCCAAAGGCGTCTTCTTATGAAATTGGATACTGTATCTTGCTTAGTCTCTTGTCTTATTTGCGAATTGGTTCTGAAGTCTGTCCAGTGGATGGTTAGAAGTCTTCTAAAACATTTGTTCTCAAAATTGTCTAGTTTTTTTATCTAAAGCTACCGTTGAATTTCCAACTTTCACATCCATACGTTAACACTGGAATCACACAAGAGTTGAAGATTTTAAGTGTTGTGTGTTTGCTGAGTGTCTTTGACTTCCAGATGTTTGACAGTTTATTGAAGGCACTAGATGCCAGTGCGATTCTAGATGATTTTTCTGGTGTTGAGAAAACAACACAGTAACCCAACATGCCATGGAAAACACCCAAGAATTAATTCGCTCAGATGCACGAACTCCGTAGCACCGGCGAAAATCTTGAGAATAAACTTCTGATTTACATCCTAGCGCAGAAATCACACTCACGAGATGAAATTATCCACCTCCTACATGAAAAATGGAGAGGTTTCAACGTCAAACAACCGGCCGCCGACATATTGACTGGAAGGACACTGCATATTTAAAACTACGAAATACCCAGGAGACGTCGATACGATACTATTGTTTTGGTACAAACCTATAATGCTTGTGCCACGTGAATTGATTTCTCTCACTAACCACAAGACGCTTGCCCCCCCCCCCCCCCCCCCCCACACACACACACTCACAGAAGACAAAGGACAAAACGTCATTATGCTCCGCAGGGAACCCGTCAACCAGATTAGCTTACTAAGGATATATAAGAAAAAACAATCGATAATTAAGCCACCCCTCACCCTTTTTAACAATCAGCGTCAGTTTAACCCCCCTTCCCCCGAAAAATATTGGGCGGAGTCACTTATGCTCCGCATGGAGCCAATATGTAATGTCAGCCAGACTAGTTTACTGAGGATATATAAGAAGAAAAAAAACAATCAATAATTATGGGGAGTGGCTCAGCACGGAGTCTTGAGGAAGAAAATCGATAATAAGTTGATTTATATAATCTCTCCTTCTCAGCCTCCATAAAAAAGGTGGCTAAAGACTCTCTATGCATCCTTTGTTTTTCCTAAATTCAAGTTGTGTTTCGCTTAGCTGGAATTCTATAGTAGTTCGCAATGTTTTCTCAAGAAATTTGCAAAATATGTTTCCAGTATGACTCAAACGGGAAATACCTCTGTATTGTGTGCAGTCTCTTTTATAGTCTTTGTTTTTCCAAATTGGAATAATTATGGTGTTTCTCCAGTCTTGTGGTGTTTGTTTTTCCTCCCAATCATTGCTGAATAGTCTATGTAGCCATGCCGTTCCTACTTCACTTGCTGCTTTAATTATTTCATTTGGTATTTCATCCTGTCCCGGTGATTTATTCAATGGGGCTAATCTTATGGCTTCTATAATTTCTTCTTTCAGTATGCCTGGTTCTAGTTCTTCGGTGTCATCTGTGTCGGTTTCTTGAATGCCTCTGACATCTGATGGAATGTTGAGAAGATGTTCGAAGTACTGTTTCCATCTTATTAGGATTTGTTTTTGTTCACTTATTGGTTCTTCTTTTCGCTGTTAATTATTTCAGTTGGGTCAAAGGTTTCTCATCTGATTCTCATTGCAATGATCTTTTAGTAGTAGTTTCTAGTTGCCTCCTTGTAGTTTTTATTCAGAGTTTATTCATATTCCTCCTGGTCTATTTGTTTTTCTCTCTTTACTATTCTATTCGCATGTCTTCTTGCTATTCTATATTCTTTGTAATCATGGTCTTGTTTGCTCTTCACTCACTTTTTATACTTTTCCTGATTGTTTTTTAAAACTTTCTTCACATCTGCGTTCCACCAACTTGTTATTTTCATTATCCGAGTTTTGCGTTTCTTTGTGATTCCACATGTTATTTTTGCAGTGTTTAACATGCTTGATTTGAACATCTGCCATTCTTCTTCCACTGTATTTCTTCCTATTGCTAATTTTACAAAGATTTCAGTTAGCTCTTTCTCAAAAGTTGTCCTCACTGATTCACCTTTGAGGTGTTTTTTTTTTAAAGTTTACTGATTCGCAAGAATGCGAGGACTTCTACGAAGACATACATGACGTGCTAAATAAAATAGATAAGCAGGACAACATCATAGTTATGGGAGACTTCAATGCAAGACTAGGACATAACAGAGTGGGCATAGAAAAACATCTGGGAGCATTTGGAGATCAGCAAAATGAAAGGAATGATAACGGAAGTAGACTGATAGAGCTTTGCAGCCAACACGACCTCTATATAACAAACACATTCTATAAACATAAAGATTCACAAGTATACACCTGGTATAAATGGAACGATCTAGATACTAAAAGTCAAATTGATTTTATATTAACAAGAAATAACAGAAAGAGAAATATATTAGATGCAAGGGCGGTGCCCAATTTCAGTATAAACACAGATCATAAAGCAGTCGTTACCACAATAAGAACCATCAGAAGAAGAAAACAAAGAGCAGGAAAATACATGCCATGCGAATAAGTAAACTTAAAAAATCTTAAAGATGAGGCAGTAAGGGAAAATTATGAGAAAGAATTAACTGAACTCTTTGTAAAATTACCTACAGAAAGAAAAACAGTGGAAGAAGAATGGGAGATGTTCAAATCAAGCATTTTATATACTGCAAAAATAACTTGCGGAACCACGAAAAAACACAAAACACTGATAAAGAAAATAACACGTTGGTGGAACGCAGAAGTAAAGAAAGCGGTAAAAGAAAAAAAGGAAAAATATAAAAAGTGGTTGAAGAGCAAACAGGAATGTGATCACAGAGAATATAGAATAGCGAGAAGACATGTGAGTAGAATAGTAAAGACGGAAAAACAAAAAGACTGGGAAGAGTATGGAGAAACCCTAAATAAAAACTACAAGGAGGCAACTAGAAACTTCTACAAAAAGATAAGTGCAATGCCAACCAGAGGAGAACCCTTTGACCCAACTGAAATAATTAACAGCGAAAATGGAGAACCTATAAGTGAACAAAAACAGATCCTAATAAGATGGAAGCAGTATTTCGAACAACTTCTCAACATCCCATCAGATGTCACAGGAATTCAAGATACCTACACAGATGTCACCGAAGAACTAGAACCATACATACTAAAAGAAGAAATTATAGAAGCCATCAGATTAGCACCATTGAACAAATCACCGGGACAGGATGAAAAACCAAATGAACTAATTAAAGCAGCAAGAGAAGTAGGAACAGCTTGGCTACATAGACTATTCAACCATGTTTGGGTAGAACAACAGACACCACGAGACTGGGGAAACGCCATAATTATCCCAATTTGGAAAAACAAAGGCAGCAAAAGAGACTGCACACAATACAGGGGCATTTCACTGTTGAGCCATACTGGGAAAATATTTTGCAAAATTCTTGAAAAAAGATTACCAACTACTTTAGAACCCCAGCTAAGCGAAACGCAACTTTGATTTAGGAAAAACAAAGGATGCACATACACCATATTTGCTCTTAGACAACTTATAGAAAAATCAATCGAATTCAATGAAACACTCTACTTAGCCTTTGTCGACCAAGAAAAGGCATTCGATAGAGTAGATAGAAACAAGCTGTGGGAAATCCTTAAACAATATGGGGTGAGTACACATCTAACAAACCTATGTAGATGTAGAAGTTTATACAACAACAGTGAATGCATTGTGAGAGCAACTGGAGGACACTTAGAACACTTCACCATAAGATCCTGTCCCCTCTCTTGTTCATAACATATAATATATAGACAACATATGTAAAGAAACCAGCCAAGCAGAGACAGCAAGAATACCGCATGACGAGAACACAGAAGAAGAACCATCTGCAAATCTAACCATTAGAGAACTCCTGTTTGCGGACGACCAAGCACTAATAGCAAAATCAGAAGCTGAATTACAAGACCACATGAATAGTCTAAACGAAATGTGTAGGGAACATAACATGAAAATTAGCACAAGCAAAACAGAGGTAATGACTATAACTAAAGAAGAACAAACAGCAACAATTCACCTAAACGAACATCCCTTGAAACAAGTAAAGTGTTTCAAGTACCTAGGAAGTATAATATCATCAAATGGCAGATCAGAAGACGAGATCGAAAATAGGTGCAATAAGGCAAATCAACTCATTGGACAAAGGGCACCAATACTAAAGAACAAACATGTATCAATAACTACTAAGAAAGCACTTTACAACACAATCTTCATACCAACTCTGTGCTACCAATGCCAAACCTGGACAATGACAGAAAAAGAGAAAAGAAAAATCACAACAACAGAAATGAGGTTCCTGAGAAGAATACTCAACGTATCAAGAAGAGATAAGATCAGAAATGAAGAAATCAGGACTAAAGTGGGGGTTAAAGCAGCACTAGATTTTATTAGAAAGCAGCAAGTCAAATGGTTTGGCCATGCAAGTAGGTTACCAGTCAACAGCATGCCACAACAAGCAATGATGTACAGACCAGATGGAAACAGAGGAAGAGGCCGACCACGTAAACGTTGGACGGAGGGAATAGCAGAATCCATGGGAATGTCGATATACGAAGCCCATAACTCGGGCACTCTCACGAAGTTTATACTTCACCTCGACACCGCAAGGTACAAGAGGAACATGATGAGATGAGATTCGCATGGCATGTATTTGCCTGGTCTTTGCTTTCTTCTTCTGTTGGTTCTTATTGTGGCTTTAATTGCTTTGTGGTCTGTGTTTGTGCTTAAGTTGGGTACTGCCCTTGCATCTAATATATTTCTCTTTCTATTTCTTGTTAAAATAAAATCAGTTTGTCTTTTGGTATCTATATCGTTCCATTTATACCAGGTGTATATTTGTGAGTCTTTGCGTTTATAAAATGTATTTGTTATATAGAGGTCGTGTTGGCTGCATAGCTCTGTCAGTCGACTTCCATTACAATTTCTTCCATTATGTTGGCCTTCAAATGCTCCAATATGTTTTTCTATGCCCGTTTTGTTATGTCATAGTCTTGTATTGAAGTCTCCCATAACTATGATGTTGTCCTGCTTCTATATTTTATTTAGTACGTCATGGATGTCTTGGAAGAACTCCTCGCTTTCTTTGTCATTTTTCTTTGTATTAATTACATGGTGCGTGTATTTGTACAATGTAGTAATTGTCTGTTCTTTTATTCTCACTGTTATGATTCTTTCTTATATATATATATATATATATATATATATATATATATATATATATATATATATATATATATATATATATATATATAATTTTTAATATTCGTCTTACTAGACGTGGTTTAATGACTACTCCTACATTCCTACATCCTTTCTTTCTGTGCCATTCCGGAGTAGACAAAGGCGTAACTGTGGTGGACCTCCTTGTACCCTCTCCATTTTATGCTGGTGTCCGCTATTCCCATCAGTCAATATATATTCCTGTTCTCTATTGTTTCTATAAGTTCTTCTTCTTTACTTTTAAAACCGCAGATGTTTATCGTGCCTATTATTTGAATCGTGGATCTTTCCCGTAGACCTTTAAAATTTTTTTTTTTAGTTGCATATCCCTTACAGGACGTTACAGTCAGCGCCAGCATGTTCCAGCTACTGTTGATGTACTAGGCATGATTTACGTTCAGTAGTTTGCCATTGCTTTCTGAACAACCGGCTCACATATCCCCGAAAGTTACCAGCACGGCGTGATCCGCTGCCGAATCTCGCGCAGGTGTTTCTCCCCACGTGGATATACGGGTCTCATTTTCTCTTCATTGCTTTAATTGTTTCATCCTTTTGTTCTTCTCGTCCTGTCGTCACTATTTAATGTAGTAACATGAACTCTCCTTGACTATATGTTGTGTTTGTGAATGTGTTTGTTTGCTGATGAAGGCTAATCGCCGCAACGTCCTGTATGTGTCGTAAATATGTTATGTAAAGCTGCACTACTTTGTGTCATTTTATATTGTTGCCTTGGCCAGGGAGACCGGCGAGAGGGGGACGTTTAACATTGCCGGGTCTATATCCATTTGGGTGAGTATGATTATAAAAAAAAAAAAAAAGTTAGTTGCATACCCTTTACAGGACGTCACACTCAACACCAACATTTTCTTACTGTTGTGATCTCTTGGCAAGTTTACGTTCAATAGATTGCCATTGCTTTCTGAACGACCAGCCACCCATACCATTTTATAAAAAACCAATGCAAGGCTGTCTGCTGCCAAATCGCCCGCAGATGTGTTTCGAACGCGTTTCGGGGGAATACGAACTGTGTCCGTAACATCTTCGCCACGGAGCCGGCTAGTCCGATTATACTTCTGAGTTTTTCTACGAGCAGTATGCAAAATCCCCTGCCGGCTTGCTAGGCCATTCGCAGGTTTAGGACACAAATCTGATTAAGGGGCGTCCTCCCCCAACCCCGGGGCGAGGCAGGCCCTTGTTGGTCAATAACCTCGCGGGCAGGGTTTCCTGGTCTACACCACGGGAGACGTGTATAGACTGCGGGTTCATCGGCAGGCTACTATACTACTAATCTTCACTTTTCACCCCTCCTGGGAAACCCTAGCCGATCTTAACCCGGCTTGGCTGCAGGGCCAGGCGCAGTCGACACCTTATAGCCTATGCTAGCTTTAAAAAAAAAAAAACGCATTCCAATTGTTGTACACCCCCTCCATTTTCAATTATGTTAATCTCCCTGTGAAAATGTAATTACGCATACGGGTTTTCCACGGAGAGGCAAGGAGGTAGGTCGCATGGTCGGTCAGTATTCTCGCGACCTGGTATTGAAAAATGTACCCATGCCATAGCAAGATGACAAACATTCTGACCAATAAAAAGATGTCAATTGAAACGAGAAAAAGAGTGTTGGGATACATATAACCTGTTCTTTTGTATGGATGTGAAACTTGGACTACGTGCAGTCAAGCTGAAAAACATCTGATGGCTGCAGAAATGTGGTTTCTGGGGAAAATGCAAAGACTACCATGGACAGACAGAAAAACAATGAACAAGTTCTACAGGAGACAAATGAAAATCGTAAATTGATTAGAGAAATTAGACGAAGACAGTCAAAATTTTTTGGACATGTTATGAGAAGAAATGGATTGGAGAACTTAGTGACAACTGGCAAGATCGAAGGGAACAGACTTGGACGAAACAGGACCACTGAGCTGATAAACGACGCTGGTGATCGAGTGAAATTGCGAGTCATGACCGCCCACGCTTTCCGGCATGGCACATGATTGATTGACCCATGCCTGCTTGTGATTGGATGTAGGCTCACACATCTAGGGGAAACCACTCTAACAATTGTAGCTGTTACTTGTCTGCTAGGCTCACCCAGAGTTGCCATTCTAGATATTTTATATCCAGATCTAGAGGTTTTTGCCGGCGTCTGGATTCCGTTTTCTGACGTTTAGATACTGGATGCAATTGTAAATACTTTTCATTTGTAGTTGGATATTTTGGATACTTTCTAGATTTTACTTTTCTTTCGGTGTCATTTACACATTTTTTTGTTTGGTCTGGACGCGCATAAATTATGGTAACTGCCATTATTTAAACTTTGAACTGACTTGGGTCAACGCTCAACAATCTGGCAACCCCCCGGTAATGAGTAAAAGGACGCATAAATTATAATAACATTATTTGAACTGTAACCTCACTGCTGCGACTTATTGATGTAACGCCGACTTTGTGATTCTTTTCATGTGAATTTAGCTGCATCTGGTACAGATAATGCCTCGATAATGGTTGGCATCAACCATGGCGTTTATGAAAAATTGAAGGAAGATATCCCATCTTTAATCCTCATAAAATGTGCGTGTCATTCCTTGCAGCTAGCAATCACATGCCTCATCAGAATGTTTACCAAGGAATTTGAGATTCCTTATTTATGAAACACATAACTGGTTCTCCAAACCATCTGTCAGACAACAGCAATAATAATAATTTATATAAAGCATTAAATGATGGTTCCACACCACTGAAAATTCTGTCATATTGCAAAACTAGATGGTTATCAATTCAACCAGCTGTTGGGGCGCAGAGGTGTTTCCAAGGCACCAGGGCCGGGTTATATACTGGCCAAGACCTATTGACGCGTCCTCGTCGAGCGTCCTGGGCAACAGGTCCCTTCGGGGTCCTGGCTAAAGTCAGTAGGATCGCCGATTCCTCCGAAGTCGGAGAGTGTCTGCCTGTGCGGCGAGGAACCACCAGTCTGTACACCAATAAGCCAGACATGGGACAACGGATACTCACGCAAACCTCAGGTCCTGTATGACATCACACTGATGTTGGACAACAGGATGCCTTCACCCGACATACAGGACTTCGCGTTGGAGCCCAAGCCAACGAACACAAGCAAGCAAGCAAGCAACCAGCTGTTGAAGTAATTGTAACCAAAGTTTGGAGTTGAAGACACACTTCGAAATAACAAGACAAAGTGAAAAGTGCTACACAGCTGAAATACTATATGGAATGTATTGTGATGAAAAAAATAAAATTGGTATTCCTTCTCTTTTTACAATCCTTCATAAGTGAATTGCAAAAAGTTAATAAACTGTTTGAATCTCAAAATGTTGATAAGTTAAATTACTTGACGATCTCACTTTGCTATTTCATTCAATTGGTAAAAGACTTATATCGCCATCTTCTAAAGCTGACTTGTTCACTTGCACTATAGAGAGCTATTTGGCTCCTAAGCCATACCTGGAATACCAAATCGAATCAAAAATTGATGGTTTAAAAACAAAAGGACTGTTAACAGAAAATGAAGAGAACAACTTAAGAAAGCGCTGTCAAGATTTTCTTCTCTCATTATTCAAGCAATTGAAACAGAGACTTCCTGAAAATTTAAATGTATTGAAAAATATTTCACTCTTTTCTGTTAACAACATACTTCAGCCAGTAAAGGGCATATCAAGTTATGAAATTTTTAGGGGGTACTGATAATAGTGTGGGGGAAGCAGAATATCAGTTAACCAAATAAATTTGATTGACTGGACAAACAAAACAGAAACTGAAGCCTTTTGGAGTGAAGTAAGACAATTTAAAGATGCCTCAGGTAACAGTCCATTCTGTGAGCTCTTTGAATGGGCGATGTCTGTCATGATACTATCACATTCAAATGCTGATGTCGAAAGAGATTTCAGTACTATGAATTATACAAAATGTAAACTAAGAAACGGGATGAAACTTGGCCTCTTAAATGCTATCTTGACAATAAGATTTGGCCTGATGAGGAGCAGGAAAATGCTGTTCAACTTATCAGCTCCCTGATCGTGTATTAAAAGAAATCTGAAACAGCTAAAGCATACCAGAGTAATTTTGAATCTGAAGCTTCAACTTCATCATCCAAGCTAAGTGCATCTTGTGAGACAGACATCAGTGAAGATGAGGACATGATTCTATAGGGCTAGGTTAAGTCACATCAATTTTTTTATGTTGCATATCCCTTACTGGACGTTGCAGACTTGCAGTCAACATCATCATTTTTCAGCTGCTCAAAGACCCCTCTGCCATACACCGCAAGGTACTATATTGGCTGTAAATGACAGTTTTGACAGTTACAGTTGATGTACTATAGTGTTTTTTTTTTTTCTTTTGCCTCAATATAAAATTCAATATCTCAGTAACCAACTGAGGGAAAATGATGAGATTTAGCATATAACCTTATCATTATGTCCACCCAACAAAAATAATTTTGTTCTGGAGATTGTACAGCAGATTTCAATGTTTGTTTATATGCGGTATATAATTTACCGCTCCCGCATTCATGCCATAATTTTAAGAGTATTACAGCTTCAGCAAAACACATCCCCTGCTCTTTTCGAAATTATTTGGCGGGTTTCGTTTTGGCACAAACAGCGCGAAGTTAAATTGGTTTGTTCAGAGGTGTCTCAAATGGGGGTTCTTTCATGAAACGTGATTATATAAATAAACTAGCTGACTCGGCCTGGCTTCGCCCAGCTCCTGGCGGAGATCTATCTATCTATCTATCTATCTATCTATCTATCTATCTATCTATCTATCTATCTATCTATCTATCTATCTATCTATCTGTCTGTCTGTCTGTCTGTCTGTCTATCTATCTCTCTATCTATCTATCTATCTATCTATCTATCTATCTATCTATCTATCTATCTATCTACCTACCTATCTATCTATCTATCTATCTATATATCTATCTATCTATCTATCTATCTATCTATCTCTTGCCTGCCTGCCGACCGACCGGCCGACCGACCGACTGACCGAACCACCCACCCACCTACCTTTTTGCCTACCTACCTACCTACCTACCTACCTACCTACCTACCTACCTACCTACCTACCTGTCTGTCTGTCTGTCTGTCTGTCTGTCCGCGCTATTAAATATTGATAAAAGTTACTGGAAAAAATATGAGGACCATGTGTTGAAAGAGGAAGAGAACTATTGGAGAAAGGATGGATTGAATTTTATGCAACCGAGAGCAATCATCAACCTACTGGAATCGTCCGACACAGATTAAGGTCTGAGCAGATCGCAGACCTTAATCGACGTACACACTTACTGGGATATTTTGCTCCAACTATTCAGACGAATTGCAGGCCCTAAACATTACAGCATCAGCATCAGCTGAAGAAACAAGAAGGAAATGAAAAATAAGGTAAGAAATATAGTCCTTCTACTTTCCTGTTAATTTACAAATTATTTACCCCGTGCCTCTGTAAATTCTCTGTCTTTACTAATATTACACATTGCACCCCTCTCGGGATTCTCCGTGGTGAAGTGGTCAAGCCGTCTGACTCGGGCTCCGAAGGTTGTATGTTCGATTCCGGGCCGCGTCCTTCATTTCACGAGTGCATTTTTTCGGAGACTCCCGAGGGTCGTCGCTGGAGCTACGGAGTTCGTGCTTTGTGCGACGCTTTCCGCGCTGCGGAAAGAAACTGAGCCATATGGGATAAAAACCCGGTGCAATGCAGCCGACCCTGTAAGCTACTTCTTTCATTGCACCCACTCCCATACGAATCCGGATACGCCTTTGTGTGTCATCTGAATTGGCAGGTTCCAATTACTGTAAACATAACTTTGTTAGCGAGAAATCACTAGTTGTTCAGCAAAACATCAAAGGAATGTCGCCGCTTTTGATGATTTAAGTTGTTTTTGGACCTATCAAAGACATATTCCTTGGGTGGGGGTAAATATAAGACGGCTGGAAAAATTTCATAACGATGCAACAGACAGTTTTCAAAATAACTGATCATGAATGAAGGCATTCAAATCGGAACATACTATAGGCAAGATTACGCTCAGTAGTTTGCCATTGATTTCTGAGCGACCGGCTCACATACTCCCGTAAGTTACCAGCACGGCTCGAACCGCTGCCTGTTCGGGCGCAGCTGCGTTACTCACGAGAATATACGGGGTTACGGCGAAAGCCGTAAAGTCCTTTGCCAGGGAGACCGGCAGTCATCATCAATACATATGTAATTTCTTACTTTCTCAATCTGGATATTTTTCCTAGATACTTTCCAACGACATCTAGATATTTATGGAATGTTGTTTGGGCCATATTTATATTTTTTTGTCCAAAAAAAAGTGGCAACCCTGGGCTCAACGACTTTTGTCGCCCAATACTAAAACTTTCGTCTCTGCGAAGTTACTTCAGCTATTTGACATACGGTAATGCTAATTTGTTTTGTAAATAACTCCTGTCTCTTAAATACAATATGATTGTTTGATGCACTTTTGTATTCTGCATTCATTTATAATATGTTTGTTACTTTGTTTGGAAAACAATTACAATGTTTAGCAAAACATTGAGATTATTTATCTTTGACCGGTCATTGACATCGCATAAGGATCATAAGGGAATAACGATAACGGTAACTTCACAATGGCGGATCCTAGCATAGCATGATAGTTTGCATTAATAGTAATTAGTAATAGTAATAGCAGAATTCGTGTTTATTTTATAGTAAGAACTGGCAATTTAACTACTAAAATTAAACATAGTACAATTGTAATCTTCAAACATATAATTTGGGACGCAGAGGTGTTTCCAAGGCACCAGGGCCGGGTTTTATACTGGCCAAGACCTATTCTATTGACGCGTCCTCGTCGAGCGTCCTGGGCAACAGGTCCCTTTGGGGTCCTGGCTGAAGTCAATAGGATCGCCGATTCCTCCGAAGTCGGAGAGTGTCTGCCTGTACGGCGAGGAACCACCAGTCTGCACACCAATAAGCCAGACATGGGACAACGGATACTCACACAAAACTCAGGTCCTGTATGACATCACACTGATGTTGGACAACAGGATGCCTTCATCCGACATACAGGACTTTGCGTTGGAGCTCAAGCCAACGAACACAAGCAAGCAAACATATTATTTCTCACCATTTGACTTCTTCTTCTTCTTCTTCTTCTTCTTCTTCTTCTTCTTCTTCTTCTTCTCTTCTTCTTCTTCTTCTTCTTCTTCTTCAGCATTCCGAGCCATTAAGATTCTTTGCTGCAGATACAAGCCGTCTCTATTCGTCTCTCTGGTTGACCATTTGCCAGTCGCTGATTCCAGGTGCTTGTAGGTCTGTATGTATTTCCACCGTCTTCTTGGTCTTCCTCTTGAGTCTATGGTAATTTATTTTATTTCTTGAGTGTAAGCGAGTTGTATTACACCGAATGGAAATAAGAAGAGACTCAACAAAAATAATCCTGCCAAATATGAAGAAATTCACAGACAAGTCAGAATATTATGTAGGAAGGCAAAAGAATCATGTCTTGAGGAAAAGTGCTTAGAAATTGAAGAACAACACAGCAGTCAAAATACCAAATTAGTGCACAAAAGAATTCAGGAACTTACTAATAAAAGAACAAGTACATCAACAGGCTGTCTAAAAACTAAAGATGGCAAAATCATAATAGAAAATTATCAGATTCTACATGTATGGTTAGATTATGTGAAAAACCTGTATAATGATAACAGAGAGGAACAGTATGATATTAGATTTAATAATGAAGGACCACCAATTTTAAAGATGGAGGTTCAAAATGTTCTTAAGCATATGAAAGCTGGCAAGGCCCTCGGTGCAGATAACATCACAACAGAAATGATTAAAGCTTTAGAAGAATTTGGATTAGAGCAAGTCACCAGACTGCTAAACATATTCTATGATACTGGAGATATACCTTCTGAATTATGTAATTCTGTATTTATTGCAATCCCAAAGAAATCAGGAACCTTGGAATGTGATCAACATAGAACAATTAGTATAATGAGTCACATCACAAAAATTTTGTAACGAATTATCATGCAAGAGTGAGGAAGAAAATACAACCTGAAATAGGGGAAGAACAATGTGGGTTTGTAGAAGGAAAAGGTACAGTAAATGCTGTGTATATGCTGCGAACATTGCTGCGTGGTGTCAGGTCTTAGTCAGATATGACTGAGCTACCGTATAACAGTAGACAGTACTACCTGCTTTCTGTTAGCGCCGAACGTTGGGCGGCGCTTACCAAACCCGACACCCCACATTGTGCCAACGGCTGCGGGCAGAAGAGCATAATTGGGAGGGTACGAGCCTTACCCTGGTGCGAGGAAATGCAACCTAAAGACAAAATGTCATGGCAGGGCAGACCACGCCCTAAGCCTTGTTTGGCGGCTGGTCTAGGATCGAAGCTCCGACAGGCAGACAGTTAGAGCATTGCTTTGCTGATACGGCAGCTTCTGCAGCTTGTCTTGTTCCAGATGTAGGGGTGTTACCTGTCCTCTGGAGTGAACTAGGCAGGCAGAGAGAGGGATCATGCTGCATGGGCAACACATGATCTCTGTATTTTAGCCCAGGCTTTGTGCTATGGAGAGGCAATAACTCCATCCCTGGTCTTAACTGGTCTCAGAATCAAAGCGAGAGGCAACTGTTACGGGTTATAAGTCCCTGTCAATTGGCGTAGAAATGGGGTGCCATGCGTTGCCTCTGACGGTGGGAGACACCTACAGATGTCACTGATCAGCTACCGCCCGCCTCAAGCTGGGCAGCCCCCGGCCAATTGGGTGCTGATCCGCCACAGCCTGCCTGCTTCAATGGGTGCTTGGGGCTAGGACAAAATCTGAATCGCAGGCTGTAAAACCAATGCACCAGGTACAAATAAAAAGAAAAATAGAAACCTCAAGCTACGGCTTGCAACCTGGAACGTGAGAACCATGTGTCCAGGATTTTCCACTGACTTGACCAATATTGACGATGTGAGAAAAACGGCTGTGATTGATGCCGAACTCAATCGTCTTAACATTGATATTGCTGGCCTGCAGGAGACTCGCCTCGCTGAGGAAGGGTCACTCAGGGAAAACAATTACACCTTTTTTTGGAAGGGTAGAGGGCAGGCAGAAAAAAGGCAACACGGTGTGGGCTTTGCAGTGAAGAATTCGCTACTGGGAATGATTGAAATTCCAGCAGGAGGAAATGAAAGACTATTATCCCTGCGCTTGGCAACCTCTTGTGGTTTTGCCACCATTATTACTGCATATGCACCGACACTCGATTCCTCTGATGATGTGAAGGATTCGTTCTATGAGGAGTTAGACTCCGTGATCAAGGCAGTTCCAAAATCTGACTACATTTATATGCTCGGTGATTTCAATGCTCGTGTGGGCAAGGACTCGAGTTCATGGCCAGTGTGCCTTGGAAAATACAACATCGGTCGCATGAATGAAAATGGGCAAAGGCTGCTGGAGCATTGCACCAGTAATGACCTATGTATTACAAACTCCTTTTTTAAAACAAAAGAGATGCATAAGGTCACATGGAAACATCCAAGATCCGGCCATTGGCACCAGCTGGACTTCATCATCACACGGAGACAACATCTGAACCATATATCATTGACTCGAAGTTACCACAGTGCTGACTGTGATACGGATCATTCTTTGGTTGTTGCAAGGGTTAGACTGAGACCAAAGAGAATCTACACAGCTAAACACAAATCTAGCCCCAGGATTAATATTAACACTCACGATCCTGAAAAGTGCTTTCAGTTTCAACAGCAACTTGAAGACGCTTTCACTGATACACCAGAAAATTGTACAGTAAATGAAAAGTGGGGTCAACTTAAGGAAACTCTTTATAAAACTGCCGTAGGGGTTTACGGCACTGTGGATCATAAGAGGCAGGACTGGTTTGCGGCAAACAGCCAGATACTGCAGCCCTTGATTGATAAGAAGAAGATAGCTCTCTTAAGAAACAAGGAAAGACGAACGCGTAACACTCTGAGTGAGCCAAGGCAAGCTAGGAAGGATGTGCAAAAGGCTGCCAGGCAGTGTGCAAATGATTATTGGATCAAGTTATGCGAGTCCATTCAAATCGCAAGTGATAAGGGAAACATAAGAAGCATGTATGAAGGAATAAAGAAAGCCTGTGGTCCAGTGATCAAAAGAAGTGCACCATTGAAAACCTTGACTGGAGAAATCATAACTGATAAGAAACAGCAGATGGACAGATGGGTAGAGCACTATTTGGAGCTTTACTCAAGTGAGACCAAACTAGCGGATGATGCCCTCAACGCCATAGAGGCTCTACCAACTCTTGACCACCTGGACACACTTCCCACCATAACAGAAGTTAAGTGTGCTATAAATGAACTTGCATCTGGCAAGGCTCCAGGTAAGGATGGGATTCCAATAGAGGTTATCAGGAGTGAGCAAGACACACACACTCTACAGATCCACCAGCTAATAGAGCTATGCTGGCGAGAAGGACAAGTCCCACAGGATTTCAAAGATTCAAGCATCATAACACTGTACAAGAACAAGGGCGATCGGAGCGACTGCAACAACTATAGGGGTATCTCACTTCTGTGTATTGTTGGAAAAGTATTTGCCAGAATTGTTCTGCGCAGACTTCAAGTCCTAGGAGATCAAGTCTACCCCGAATCACAGTGGGGCTTTCGACAGAACCGGTCTACCATTGATATGATATTCTCATTGCGACAAATGCAAGAAAAATGCAGTGAACAGAATCAACCACTGTTTATTGCCTTCATCGACCTCACAAAGGCATTTGATTTGGTCAGTCGTGAGGGTCTGTTCAAGGCACTAAAGAAGATTGGCTGCCCACCAACTCTTCTGTCCATTGTGGAATCGTTCCACACAGGCATGAAGGGTATAATCAAGTTTGATGGTGCAACTTCTGAAGAGTTTGAAATCAAGAGTGGAGTTAAGCAAGGTTGTGTACTAGCTCCCACCCTCTTTGGAATATACTTTTCACTTCTACTGAAATATGCCTTTCGTGATCAGGATGGTGGTATATACATTCACTCACGCTCAGATGGCGGCCTCTACAATGCTCAGAGATTGAAGGCCAAGACCAAAATTAGGAGGGTACTGATCAGAGAGTTGCTTTTTGCAGATGATGCTGCAGTTACGACCCACTCTGAGGAAGAATTGCAATGTCTACTATCTGCATTCTCCAATGCTTGTTCTGAATTTGGTTTAACAATTAGCAAAAAGAAGACACAGATTATGTCACAAGGTGCACATGGGTACCATCAATCTTTATTGACGACGCCGAACTAGAGATGGTAGACCATTTTACATATCTAGGATCAGTGGTAAATAGCAAATTATCCCTAGATCAGGAAATCAACATCCGGATTGGTAAGGCAGCAACAACAATGAACAGGTTAAGAAAAAGAGTCTGGGAGAACAGGAAGCTTACTGCCAAAACAAAAGTCCTTGTCTATCAAGCCTGTGTCCTTAGTACTCTTTTTTATGGCAGTGAAACCTGGACAACTTACTCACACCAAGAGAAACGTTTAAACAGCTTTCATATGCGGTGTCTGTGAAGAATTCTTGGTATTAAGTGGCAAGACAAAATCACAAATACTGAAGTATTGGAAAGATCAGGTTGTGTGACGGTTTATTCCATGCTCAGTCTTCGTAGACTTAGATGGATAGGACATCTTAGGAGGATGGATGATGGTAGAATACCAAAGGACATCTTTTTTGGTGAATTACAGATGGGTAAGAGATCTCAGGGTCGGCCTCTACTATGATACAAAGATGTGTGTAAGCGGGGCATGATTGATACAGGCATTGATAATGCACATTGGGAGCAAGTCGCCGCTGAACGTGTTGCATGGAGGGCAAACATCAGAAATGGAATAAAGACAAAGGAGAAAATTATTGCAGATAAGTCACACACCGAACGTGTGAGACGTGAGATGGTGCATGAGAGTGGAAATTACCATGTGTTCACATGCACCCACTGTGAACGGACATTTACAGTGCGAATTGGCCTTATCAGTCACATTCGCTACCAGCATAGGTAAAAGTTATGCCTTTTTAAAGCACAAACTATCGTCTGTCAAGACGGCAAGGTGCCAATGATGCTGTGAACAGTTATTGAACGTGCTATAGAAGTAAACAAGGATATACATCTTTGCTTTATTGACTACACAAAGGCTTTTGATAGAGTTAGACATGTAACATGGTGGATATGCTTGCAGATCTACAAATTGATGGGAAAGACATTAGACTTATAAAAAACATAATTGGAAACAACAAGCTGCCATAAGGATTGATAATGAAGTGGGACAATATCAACCTATTAAGAGAGGTGTTAGGCAGGGATGTGTAATGTCTCCAGATCTTTTTTCCCTATACAGTGAAAATATTTTCAGAAATGTAGAAGATATAAATGGAATCAGCATTGGAGGAAGAAATATCAATAACATTAGATGTGCAGATGATACAGTATTGATTGCAGACAATGCACAGGATCTGCAACAATTAGTTGACACGGTTGTTGTACACAGTGAGCAGCTGGGGTTGGAATTAAATTGTAAGAAGACACAGGTTATGGTTGTCACTAGGAAGAATGAAGCACCACAATGTAATATACAAGTAAATGGGAATATTCTTCAACAAGTGAATCGATACAATTATCTCGGAACTGTCATAACATCTGATGGGAGATGCCTTGAAGAGATTAGAACAAGAATCACCATGGCGAAAGTAGCCTTTAGCAAGATGAAAAACATTCTGACCAATAAAAAGATGTCAATTGAAACGAGAAAAAGAGTGTTGAGGGGGTACATAGAGCCTGTTCTTTTGTATGGATGTGAAACTTGGACAATGTGCAGTCAAGCTGAAAAACATTTGATGGCTACAGAAATGTGGTTTCTGAGGAAAATGCAAAGAGTACCATGGACAGATAGAAAAACCAATGACCAAGTACTACAGGAGACAAATGAAAATCGTAGACTGATTAGAGAAATTAGACGTAGACAGTCAAAATTTTTTGGACATGTTATGAGAAGAAATGGATTGGAGAACTTATTGACAACTGGCAAGATTGAGGGGAACAGACCAAGAGGAAGACCGAGAGGAAAATACCTGGATGGCTTGGCCACGTGGCATGGATGAGACAGGAACACTGAGTTGATCCACGACTCTGGTGATCGAGTGAAATGGCGAGTTATGACCGCCCACGCTTTCCGGCATGGCACATGATTGATTGATTGATTGAAGCGAGTTGTTTCCCTATTATCTTCCATTCTTTCTATATGCCCCAGCCATTGCAGTCTATTAGCCTTCATGATACCGGTGATTAGTGGGGACTTAAACAGATCATAAATGTCTTTGTTGCTTCTTCTTTTCCACTGTCCACTTTGTGTATCTCTAATGTGCCCAAATATGCGTCTTAAGACTGTTATCAAGGATTTGTAACAAGGCTTCGTCTCCTTTCGTTGTACTCCAGGTTTCAGAGCCATACAGCACAACTGGACTAATCAGTGTTTTGTATATTGTGATTTTAGTGTTACGAGATAGCGCATTTGATTTTAGCAGAGGTAGTGCATAGTATATCTTATTTCCAGAGTTGATTCTAGCTTGTATTTCTTCCCTTATTATGTTTGACATGGCTAAAAATAATTTTGAAAACCATTACATTATTCCATTGCCGGCTTCCTGGTCGAGGTGTTACACAACTTTCTCCGTAATCCTGTATACTCTCGTGAGTAACGTGATGTGCGTGAGAATCGGTAGCAGTTCTCTCCACGTCGATAACTTATGGGATATGTGAGTCGGTCGCTCAGAAAGCAATGGCAAACTACTGAGTGTAATCTTGCCAAGAAATCAATCATCTGAAAGATGCTGACGTTGAAAGAAATGTCCTGTACTGTAAAGGATATGCAAACAAACAAAAAAAATTATTCCATTATTTTATTAACTGATTCACTACCAAACGTGGGTTTGGACCAAACAGAAATTCATGGCAGAAAATGGGAAGTAGGGGTGTGTCATAATAATGATGTTAAAATTGTAAAATTGTAACAAATATATTGTATTATATATCAAACTAGCTGACCAGGCCCGGCTTCGCCCAGCCCCTCTAGGGGATCTATCTATCTATCTGCCTGCCTGCCTGCCCACCTACCCCTCTATCTATCTATCTGTCTGTCTGTCTATCTATCTATCTATCTATCTCTGTCTGTCTGTCTGTCTAATGACCCGGCCCGGCTGTATGTCTGTCTGTCTATCTGTCTGTTTGTCTGTCTGTCTGTCTGTCTGTCTGTTTGTCTGTCTGTCTGTCTGTCTGTCTGTCTGCCTGCCTGCCTGCCTACACATCCGTCCATCTGTCCCTCCCTCTGTCTATCCCTCTCTATCTATCTGTCTGTCTGCCTGTCTGCCTGCCTGCCTGCCTGCCTACCCATCCGTCCGTCTCTCCCTCCCTCCCTACCTCCCTCCTTGTCTGTCTGTCTGTCTGTCTGCCTGCCTGTCTGCCTGCCTGTCTGTCTAATAATTTATTGGTTGCAGTTAGAAAATTTCGCTTAATGCTAGGATTAGGAGGGAGGGTGAGGAGGAGGATAACGCATATGCCTGTAGATAACTGTAGCAAAAAGGTCCACCTATTTGAGAAATATACAACAATTTTACACATATAGCAATGCTTTTAAAAGTTATGTCCCCTCACTATATATAAATTATAATGTAAATTAAAATATTAAATAATATTAAGTAAATAATTGTTTGTACACTAACAAATTATGACAGTTGGCAGCACCGGAATGAGAAGAAGACGTGTAGAAAATTTCATCTCAATCGGATGGACCATTCGCGAACGCATAAATAACATACATACATACTTACAGACATACATACATCGCATTTTATATATATAGATTAAAGGAGATTGCACAAGGAACATGACACTGTTAATAATTGTATGCGATGTTAGAAAAGTTATTACAATAATGATATTTTTTTTAACAACAATTTAACTAAAAGGGGTGAAAATTATTAAAGATTTCCACTTACCAAGGTGTTATTTCTTATTCTTTGAAGATAATCCTGTTAAATTTACTGAATAACGATAAACATATCTTTTTTCTTCACCAATATCACAAGAACTGTTCCATAACACCAATAAAACACAATTAAAACATCATATTTTGAAGCACACCATTTTTACGCAGAATGGAAAATGTCAGGAACACACTAGGCAGATTGTACTGAGAAACAATATATACACTATTTCCTAATTTAGTTATAATTATTATTCTTTTAAATTTAATTATTTAAATACTCCTTAAATACTTTGTGATAGGCAAAGCACAAGTGTGGCCCATTAGCTCAAGCTTAATTTGACATGTGCCATCATATTATGACAAACTTTCGCTGTTAGTGTTGTTTTCAATTATGACCACCTGCCAAACAATTTCATTGAATACTGCACGTGGTATTAGTTTTAGAATCTTTCACAAAGTACTTTAAATCAGAATAACTATAATTTAAAATTTTTTTAAAATGCTAATTTGATAAAAAAAATTACACTGTCGCAAACCAGAAGGCGTTGCCATTTCTAGAATAATCAAAACAATCTACTTAAACACTTATTTTGTCCTAAACATTAACCCCTTTACCGTGTGTCACGAGTTAACTCGTCATAAAAATTGTTGGCTTTAACCGTGCATCACGAGTTAACTCGTCATCAGATGTAAAAGTCTTCTGTGTGCCGTGCGTCCCGAGTAAACTCGTGTTAATACAAAAATAGCATAGGAAATGCATAGGGCGGCTAATCCAACAGCCAGTTCAACAGCGGAAGATAAAAGTAGGTCATCACGTGATGCCAAAAGTGAAAGTGGACAGTAAACAAGAAAAAAAAGGTACGAAAGAACAAAAAACTTTTTATTGTGATTTTATTATGATTATAATTTATAACTTTGTAGTATGATTATAATTTATGCATAGTATAGCTTGTGTAGATGTATGCGTACATACATGTATCCTATGGGCATGTATTTGCATAGTTTTTATTAGCAAGCTTGGAATCTACAGAGTACGGGCTTGAACAACTTGGCTGGGTTTTCATATTTTTATTTTTTTTTCAGATTTTTTTTTCCGGATTTTTTCAAATTTCGTAAAGAGACACGATACTACTGTCCGGAGTGTGACACAGCACTATGTGCAGCTCCATGTTTTGGTGTTTACCACACCAAGTATAATTACTAAAAACAATTGACATCTAATATACGTATCAGTTTAGTTCGTTATTGAACAGTACCATTTAGTACAGAACATTTCTTATTTTCCTCACAATTTCTAAAAGACAACTCATTTTCACTTAAAAAAACATTTTATTTTGCCAGGACAACATAACATATCAAATTATGAAAGAAAAAAAATACACATTTTGCATAACAAAAAAAAAATTTTTTTTCCACGGTAAAGGGGTTAATGAATCAGTGTGTCGTGTCTGACACTGATCAAAGGGCAGTCTATTATGTCAGTAAATTTTAATTTACCGGGCACTGAAAATTGCAGAAAATAAGAGAAATGAAACAATGCACTGTCTATACCAAGCCGATGTATCGGCTTCTGGCAGTCCATAGTCGTTCCATTGCGCCTATGTATTGGCTTCTGGTAGTCAATCAGTTAATGCCATTTTTTAAACCTGTGACTATAATGCTAATTTAAGTAATTTATAAACACTTTTTTCCATAGCATCGCAGCAGCACATAATTAACTTTAAATAAAATACTGTGAAGCAAGTTATGGTCTTCTTAAAAGTTTTGACCATCATAGACCATAACTTTAGGAAGGGAAACTCCAAAATGCACCTCCGAGTGGTAGAGGATGGAAAACACACCACGGTGTGGCTAACGCAGTCTTGGGGACCACTATCCACCGGAATATTAAGTGGCAAGTGGACAACTCTGCAGCTGAGCAAAGCAAGGCGCTCACTTGTCCTAACAATCGGAAATGGCTGTCAAAGCCAGAG
Organism: Cepaea nemoralis; assembly: GCA_014155875.1. Lineage (NCBI taxonomy): Eukaryota > Metazoa > Mollusca > Gastropoda > Stylommatophora > Helicidae > Cepaea > Cepaea nemoralis. The sequence continues at coordinate 145,431 of JACEFZ010027082.1, read as the reverse complement.
GTAAAAGACCCCCATGTGGATGTGGAAGGCAAGGGGAAAACACTACATTATCTTCCCAAGACTTCATGACAAAACACATATCAGAGGCAGTGAATGATGTTAATGGCTATCTTAGGACATCCTCGTCTGGTAGGGACAGTCATGAGCCTCAGGTAACACCAGAACGTCATCCAACTACTAGTGGCAAAATCATAATGAATACATTTAACATAGGAAATAAATTTAAAATATGAACATGGAATGTTATGACATTACATGAGTTGGGAAAGTTAAACAATGTGATAAGAGTAATGGAAAGCAAGAAAATGAATATCCTAGGCATAAGTGAGATGAGATTGAAGGGATCAGGTAAAATTATAACTGACAAACACAATAATTTATTATGGAAAGGATACACACGAAAAAGGAGTAGGACTACTATTGGATCTTTAAAAAAAGCCGTCATTTAAAGGTTATTGGTGTATTTCAGATAGGGTTATTACGGTTAACATCAAAGGTAAACCAATAAATATAAATATTATACAAGTAGTAGTGATGAAGACATACAACACTTTTACAATGAAGTAGAAATGGCGATGTCTCAAATTAAATCAGAAGAAATAAAAATAATACTAGGAGATTGAAATGTAAAACTAGGAACGGTGAAAATCGAGGATGTAGTGGGGAATTATGGTTTAGCTACAAGAAATGAAAAAGGAGAGAAACTAATAGAATGCAAAAATATCAATGATATGATAATTGGAAACACCTGGTTTAAACACCATAAAAGATAACTTTACATATGGAAAAGCCCTTATAAGAAAATACTTAATCAAATTGACTACATCATCATCATCATCAAGTGCCCTGCCCACTGGCATAGGTGTTCATGGCTCTCCACAGATCTCGGTCTTTGGTGTTCTGGATCAACTCTGCTGACGATATTCGTCCATGCTACTGTCTCAATCCATCCAGCATCATTTCTCTTGGTCTGCCTCTGCCTCTCTTCCCCTCGATCTTTCCAGCTGTCACAGTGTTTTTCAATGTCTCTCTTCTGATAACATGACCAAAAAAGCTGTTTGTCTCTTTCTTATTGTTGTATATAGTGTTCTAGTTTCATTAGCCTCTTTCAGGCAATCGTTGTTAGTTACTCTGGCAGTCCAAGGAATTCATGCTTATTAATAAAATATTTAGAAAGGCGTTAATTAATGTTAAAGCCATGCCTGGTACTGACTGTAATAGGGATCATGTACCGCTATGTTGACAAATAAAAATTAGATTGAAGAGATGAAAAAAGTAGTTAAGAACATGAGACTTAATAAAGATATTCTGAAAGCAGATAAAGAAATTCAAGAACTATACAGTGACTATGAAAATAGGTACAATGCAATAGCTAAAATACAAAGTATAAATGAACAATGGGAAATGTTAAGCAACTCCATTCAGCAAAAAAGCAAAGAAATGTTACCTGAGATAAGTAAAAAAAACTAAAAGAAATGGATGACTGAAGAAATCTTAAAGTTGATGGACAAAAGAAAACAGGTTAAAAATGACGAACAAGAGTATGATAAGATAAAGAAATAAGAAATAAACTTGTGAAGGCAAAAGAAAGTTTGTTAAACGAGCAGTGCAAGAAAAGTGAATTAAATTCTATTAAAGGTACAAAAAATATGCACAGACAAATCAGTGAGCTCATGGGAAGAAAAATAAAGGTAAATACAGGGTGTCTGAAATTAAAAACAGGAAAGATATAATTGGAGGAAGGTGCTTTAATGACGGGGCGGAATGAGTATATAAGAGAATTATATGATGGAGAAAGGGAAGAATTAACAAAGGAAAGTAGCTTACAAGGTCCACCTATTCTAAAAGAAGAAGTCGCTTACACTGTCAAACATATAGGAAAAGGAAAAACAACTGGACCAGATAGAATCACAGTAGAAGAATTAGAAGTACTGGGAGAATTTGGAGTAGATATGTTAACCAAAATGTTGAATGACAATTACAACAGTGGATATTTAATGAGTGTTATGCTGAAATCTGTATTTATAGCTATCCCAAAAAGATCAGGAGCAATTGAATGTGATGACTTTCATACAATTAACCTCATAAATCATGTCATTAAGCTTCTACTCAGAATTATAAAGAGAAGAACAAGAACGAAAATAAAAATGGAAATTGGTGAAGAACAGTGTGGATTTGTGGAAGTAAAGGGTGCAAACAATGCAATATATACATTACAAACACTAGTGGAAAGATCAATAGAGACACAGAAATACATAAATTTGTGAATCCTAGATTATACCAAGGCATTTAATAAAGAAAATTTTGAACTATTTACTTCAGATGAAACAACTGATCCACAGGCAATAAATGAACTTCTATTTCTCAGGCGATCAGTGCCTGTTTTTAAATCGACGAGGGCAGACTGCAAAATCATATAAATAATCTGAGTTCAATATGCAGCAAATACAATATGAGTATAAATAAACCTAAGTAATGCAAGTTAGCAGATCTCTTGGTCCACTAAGTATACAGTTAAATAGCACATCTCTGAAACAAATTAAAGAATTCAAATATCTTAGAAGTATGATCACAGAAGATGGCAGATTGGACAGAGAAATCGAAATCAGATGTCAAAAAGCAGGTGCACCTACATATCAACTGTCACCCATACTGAAACATCCAAATATACCCATGTCCGCAAAATGACAGATAATAAACAGCATATTCACACCAACCCTATGCTACAAATCTTAAACTTGGACATATCCAAATCACACCTTCGCAAAATCAACACCAGCGAAATGAGATGCCTGAGGAGAGCTGTCAACGTAACAATCTGAGACCGAGTAAGAAATGTTATTATCAGACAGACAGTGGGATCAACACCTTTTGCCACATTTATTGAAAGGCAAAAGATAAAATGGTTTGGCCATCTTGTTAGAATGCAACACCATCGACTACCAGCACTGGCCCTACATCAAAGATCATCTGCGACGAGAGCAAGAGGATGCCTGAGAAGAAAATGGGTTGACAACATCAAAGACATTCTACAATCACACAGAATGACACTATCCAATACCACCCTTCGGGGGCTGAAATGCCAATTATTTCTCCCCAAGATGCTTGATGGCAGGAGTGGAAGATGAAGATGTAATAAAGTAAAACATGACGAATTAAATGTTGGAAGATATCAACAATGATGGGAAAGATCTCAGAATAATAAAAAAATATTTACAGAAACCAAGTAGCAGCAATTAGCTGGAAATAAAGAAAGCAATTATGAACAATTGAAAACTAGGAGCACGTCAGGGATGTGTTTTGTCACATGGTTCTCTTCCCCTATAGTGAAGTAATAATGACAGAGATCAAGGAGAAGCCGGGAATACTAATCGGAGGTTATAATATAAACAATATATGCTGTGCAGATGACACAGTATTGGTGGCGGATAATAGAAAAGATCTACAACTATTGTTGGACATTGTAGTAACAGAGAGTGCAAAGAAAGGACTCTCCTTGAATATCAAGAAAACAGTAACAATGGTGATATCAAAGAAAAAGGTGATACCAAAATGTGAAATGAAAATAGAGGGAAAATTCTTAACCAAGTGGATAATTTTAAATATCTAGGGGCATTTATAAGATCAAATGGAAGATGCATAATGGAGTTTAAGAGCAGAATAGGGCAAGCAGAAGCTGAATTTCATAAAATGAGTATCTTATGCAATAAGTCACTATCATTGAGTGTAAGAAAGAGAGTGCTGAAGTGCTATATAGAACTTTTTTTTGCTTTATGGCAATGAATCTTCGAATGTAAATGAACAAATTAGGAAGAACTTGGAAGCAGTAGAGATGTGGTTATTGACACAATGTTACAAATTCCTTGGACTGCCACAGTAACTGTAATTGTCTGAAAGAGGCTAATTAAATTAGAACACTATACAGAGCAATAAGAAAGAGACAAACAGCTTTCTTTGGTCATGTGATGAGAATAGGGGCATTGGAGAACTTCGGATGACAGGAAAGAATGAAGGTAAGAGTGGCAGATGCTGACCAAGAGAAATGATGCTGAATGGATTAAGATGATGGTATGGAGGAATATCATCAGCAGGGTCGATACAGAACACGAAAGACTGAGATAAGTGGAGAAACATGAACATCTATGCCGTCTGGAAGGGCACTTAATGATGATAATTTATTTTATTATCAATTCACTCACTTTTAATTACAGAATAGTGTAATTATAGAGCAGAAGTAGAAATCAATTACTAGCGATAGTGATTGCTTAATTTATGCAGCAGTTACAAACTCATTTACTTACATTATTACTGGATATGTAATCAACGAAATAAAGCTCTCGCAATGCAGTGTATACAGTGATACATCAAGACAATGTGAGTACATTTTCATGAATTTTTCTTTGCCATATAGCTAGCATTCCACATGTCATTCACTGAATATTAATGGGCAGCTATTTTTAACTGTTAATTAGATCACAGCACATCCTATTGAAACAGGAATGTGACCGTGACTTTCCTTTTAGCATAATAAAATACACATCTTGCCAGGTTTGTTAGCCAATAATTAGCAATGCACATGACATTTAATGAATTTACCCCTAGTTTTAATTATTAATTAGTTCACAGCACATCCTATAAAAAATAGATAACAAGACAAGTTTGGCCTCACCAACCCGAGCGCAATGATATATGGTTGCTTTGTTGTTCGTTTAAAAATTAACAATCCACAGTAATAGAAGGCAAAATGTAATGTTCTGAGCTCCCAACTTTAATGAGCCATGAGCAGAACTGCTTAGTTGCTCAGATTTCTGTGCACTTCCTTGTTGTAGGTCATGACACGGAAATATTAATATCTCTGCTTAGAATTGACATACCATCTTCATTGAGATACCATTGGGTTTGAATTGTCAAGCTGTATCCATCATTTTCATAAGCAAAAATCAAATTTTCAGAACATAACCAAAATTGCTAGTATTTATATATATATATATATATATATATATATATATATATATATATATATATATATATATATATAGAGAGAGAGAGAGAGAGAGAGAGAGAGAGAGAGAGAGAGTTCACTAGAAAAATTTATACACAATAACTGTCCACAAGTTTAAATATAATCGCAGTTTCGATCTTTGAACATGCTGTTTACGTCGTCATTTTAAACATATCATGCTACATATTGCTACCGTAATGCATTCTACAAATGGTGTAATATGACAAGTTTTGATGACGTTATTAAAATAATATACTCAATTGAATGTTTAAAATTATGACATAAACAGCATGTTCAAAGATCGAAACTGCGATTACCTTTAGACTGGTGGGCGATTACTGTGTATACATTTTTCTGGCGCACTCTATATTTATTTCATGAGCTGCTAATTAACATGATCATCTTATCTTCAATAAATACAAAATGAATGTCCTTTTGAATGGTGGACACTTGAATAGTAGTGGTCTCTCTCCTTCAGAAGCGATATATTTTTTAAAAGTAGTTTACGAATGTTGATTAGTAAGTTAATTTATTGAATTTCTTATTAATAATATTATTTAAGCAGTGTTAAACTTAAATTGACATGCTAATAAATACAGAAATGGGGTAACTGTTAAATAAATTTGTAAGCTGTTTTATTTTTGTAAGGTATAATATAATAGTAATATGTCATACTGTATTAACCAGGCAAGTTATTATCCAGTAATAATGAGTAAGTGCTGGTCTCCCTGGCGGAAGAGTTAATGTCTTTCTCCTAATCTCGTATATTCTTGTGAGTAATGCAGCTGCATGAGAATAGGCAGCGGTTCGCGTCGCGCTGGTAACTTGCTGGGGTATGTGAACCGGTCGTTCAGAAAGCATTGGCAAACTACTGAGCGTAATCCTGCCTAGTACATCAACAGCAGCTGAAAAATGCTGGTGTTGACTGCAACGTCCCTGTAAGGGATAAGCAACATAAAAAAAATAATAATGAGTAATTGTTGTAACCATGGTGTACCGTACACTGTCTTCACAACACTGCTATACCAGATTTAAATTAATTATTAAAGCAAGTACTAATACATGTTGTATATGAAGTTGAAATAATGATAGTAGTAACAAACAATGAGTTATAGTACTAATTAAAATGGAATGTTAACATAACAGCTGGCTGGGATAGAAGGAGTTAAGTACATAATTTGGTGAATGTCATATGTGTCCCTTTAGCAAACAGTCCAGATAAACATGTTAATGTCTGTTTGGAAACATTTTAATTTGACACACAGGAAAAAGCTAACCTTCATTTCTGATTCTATTGCTAAATCTGGCTAGAGTTTGATAGGTAATCTGGTTTGCTTGTTGTCGGATACGTTGAGATTGATGGCTCAATCCCAAAGAGATAAAGGATGAAAATCCTTTTTCCCAATGTGATCCTGCCCGTTTAATTAATTTAGCTGTACTGACTCAATTGTTTGAGACCAGAAATAGAGTTTTAGAGAACCAAGGAATACCTTCAGGAAATAACTGACAAAGTTGTATTCCCTTTTATACCCAAAATATCCTTTAAGTGGTTCCTTGCCTCTCCTCTACCAACTAATTAATTCTATCTAGGGTAATTTAAAACAATTTGACTATGACAAGTAAAATACAATCAATACATGACATGACCTCAGTTTTTATGATTTAATAAACACAAATATGGATTTTGTAAATTGCATTCAAAATTACAATTTCCTGTCATAAAATAAGGACATATACATTTACAGTAAATATACAGAATTGATGTGCCAATGATAATGTAGGTATTAACAGCTATATTTTTTCCAGTGGCCTGTAATGCTAATCTTTTACTGGCCTGGATGATCTGAAAAAAAAACTGTCTACACAGGATTCTCCACTTCCAGCTTTGGGAATCCTTCTGGCTATCTAATTGCTGTAGTCTTAGTGTTCCAGGGCGTAGTAGAACATAAGTTGGCTCTTGGTTTTCCTTTCCATTGTTTGGCAGGTAAATGTTTAAATAAAGATTACCTCTCCTATGAGACAAATGGAATGGTTGCAGGTAAAGTTTCTGCGCTACTCTATCAAGGGCATCACTCAACAATGTGCTCACTCAACAGGTGCTGCATTCAATCTTCCCCAAGTCAGGTCTGGATTGACATGAATAAGACCACCACTTGAAATTCCATCAATCACATAATTCTAATGATATCATAAATATGACATTAGAAATGAAATGTAAAAGCCTAAGAACATAACCAAGTGAAAACAATAGAAAGGAATCTTGTTCTTAGAGAAAATAAACATAGAAGAAAGATAGTCATGGTGTTCTCAATTAGTTATCACCAACATAGTTGTTTGCTCTCACTCCAATCTTCCACTATCAGGTGTTCAAGGTTTAACTAGCAGATGTGCAGTTTCATCTTCACTTATGCCTGTCCTCAGGTCTATAGTTTAAGTAATACCTTGAGTGATTTGGAATTTGACAATTATGTTGACCATTCTTTCTGTCCCTAGTTTTGTTCTCTATTTCATCTTTTCCTATTTCAGAAAAAGGGTCTCATACATTAAGGGCTTTTAAAAATCAGTCCCCATTGTAATGAGTGTTTGTTTATAAGCAATATAAGTACATTATGGTATCCATTCTTGTATAGTATTCGGGTGACTTCTCTTTTTAGTCCAAAGTTTTACGGAGAGTATATTCCTCCCTCTTAACCGTTTCTATACTAAGAGTGTACTTCAGCTATCCGCCTCACCATGCTTATTATAATCATTCTCATCATCATCATCATAATTACATTATCTCGTAATTACAATCATTATCAGTATTATCATAATTATTACATTGTCCTAACATTATCATCATGAACATTATTAAATCATTTTCATTACATTACAGTCATCATCATCATCATTGTAGTACATTAATTTTCATTACATTACAGTCATCATCATCATGGTATTACATTGATGTCATTACACTAGATCATATGTGTTACCAGAAGTGACATGAAACACAAAGTGGTATTATGCTTAAATTACACACACAGATACTGTAATATGTGTAATGTATGATATTGGTTGTGTCGTGCTTAGCGCACAAACTAGATGATAGTGACATGAATGATATTTTATACAAAGTGGTGTTATGCGCCGGAGTGTACTAAATGATTATTTAGTTTATGGGTTACGCCGAACTAGTTTCTGGTGATAGTCATGGCATTCCACATCAAATTTGCCGGCTATCCTGAGATTGACTGTTGGCTTATACTCCCTCTCTCTCAGCATGTAACTTCACTCACTCACTCAAATTCCTCATGCATCATTCATATGCATGGATGATCATTTCACTCAGTCTATAGACACATTCATATTGGTATGGGTGATCATATAGGAATCATTCATCACACATCCTTCATACTGTCATGTAAGGTGGGTGATTTCCCAATGATAACTTACAATGTTTTCCATCATTGATATCACAATGAAATATCTCCTTTCACAATCACTCATCATACACATCATATCTGTAGGAATGACATCAGGCCTAGGTAGGTGCTTTACACAGAATACATTCACAGATTCAACAAGAATGACATTACAAGGGAATCTCATCCTTCAACCTACTTATATTATTTCCTGGATATTTAGTCATGCATGTTGATGGGTTTTATCAAATGATACATTCACATATGTTTAACAATGATGAAATCACACATGAATCCTCACAGAGATGTTATCAGCAATGACATAGTGATCATTGTGATCATTAGACATAATTATGAGATTCTCAAAGGATACTGCCTCATGTGTAGCAATAATAAAATGCACAGGGGTGTCCCCCCCCCCCCTTATTCTCACAGATTTATGTGATCTACTCAGGTCTACATTCAGGCAATTATGGCATATATCTTAACCATTCTACCATGCCGGTTGACTAAGTATTATTATTGTGTGGCACAAACATTAATTCCATATGTTTACAACATTGAAAATACATTTGACTCACCGCTATGGTGTTTTACTCAACACACAAATTATGATACTTGTATAATCTATTTGGTTCTCAGGGGTTCATGAATTATAAGAAAACTATTTGTTTGTCCATGTGCTCATGTCAAAATTAAATCTACTGACTAATTACACATTACACTAGTTTGACTTACCAGTGTTTACACATTTACAATTGTTTCCTTAAGTCTTAAGTTACTCTAATTCATTTTAGATTGAGTTTCTTAAGAAATAAAATTTACAACATGTGTCTAATGTTTATACATTAACTAAGTTGTTTAGCTGAGAGAAAATAAACCTGTGTTTTCTCCTAATGTACAGTTTATCTTATGACTGTGATAACTGAGTATAATATTATTTAGTTTGTACTAGATTAAATTCTTTAAGAACTCACCATTCCTAATCATTGTAGATTGAGTTGCTTAAGACATAAATGTACAACTTGGATTAATGCTTATACATTAATCAGTTGTTTACTTTGGGAGAAATTAAAATTCACTATAGTAATTCTTAATGAATAGTTTATCTATAAACTATAACCATTAATTATAATTAACTTCTTAAGAATTCACCACACGTGTTCACAAGTAAACTTACCAACTCTGCTTCTGGGAAACTGAACTCACAACTTATCTAAGATTTAAAATAATTATATTCACCTCATCCAAACAGGACGACTTCCAACACTTCAGCGACAGGTTTCCGAATCTGGGTGCGATGTTGTAGGCTGATGTTTCCTATCTTCATTTAAAATACTTATATTTAAATCTTATATTTAGACATATTTCATCATTCCCTTCGCCTCAGATCTTCTCCTCGCCTTGCGCTGGGCTGGTTCACACAAACAGACAGTTTCATTCCCGCATGGGCTTGTTATTTTCTTTTCGTTGTTCCGGTGGTGACGTCACAATGGGTAGATGAAAAAGTCGGATTATTGCCATAGAGAATGAGGCGGTGTCAACCTTTTTTCGTCGCCAGGAATTATTTACCGCATGTTACGCTGGTGAAAATGTAATATATCACACTTGTAAATACAACTAGTACATTATCTTGTTAATCATTGTTTCAGTGAGTTTGCCAGGTGGCTGACAACAGTGAGACAGTTCTGTAGTTAGTAATTCTGCTGCCTTATTTTCCTTAAGAGAACAGGTGATTTATGCCACCTGGAAATACATATGGTTTATTGCTGTGCTCCTTTGTACCAATTTTGTTCGCTTATGTTTTAATTTTCAAGAAGAATACATTTTAAGATATGCATATGCTAACTTCCTTTTTATCCCGATGCTGCCTCTTGGCCACCCATTTTTGCTGTATACAGACTGGTAACTTATGGGGGTATGTGAGCCGGTAACTCAGAAAGCAATGGCAAACTACTGAGCATAATCCTGCCTAGTACATTAACGGCAGCTGAAAACAACTACTGAACAAACAGCATTTATATGATACTGTTAAGATTATTATTATTATATTTAATGTTCACACAATTTTACATTTTGTTTATCTGTTCTTCGCTATTTTTCTGTTTCAGATAAGTTTAGCGCTATATTGAAAGCTCCAAGTGACAGTTCATTATCCCAAGATGCACAATATTGGTTGGAGCAAATAATTGACATTATGATACAGTAATGTGGACAGTTTTCTATATAGAGGCTTTGTAATGAATCATGACTTGACAAACTCCACTTCACAAGTAAATGATACAGCTGCTCACTTTCGTCGATCAGCTATAGTTGCTTGGCTGTTATTACCCAACAGAATCCAGGCATCTCGATTTCAACTGTCACATTTGAGGGCACCATCACGTGCCAATACACCACAAGTGCCTCTTGATTACAGTCAGGCTGCAGCTGTGTCTCAGGCTCTGAGTCTTGGTGCTAGCAAGAACAGTATGAGTTCCAGTGCTGAAAGTAACCAGCAGGCATCATCTAGAGAACAGGCATTGGTAGTTAGCCTTGCTGACAGTCATGAAGGTGGCCACAAAGTGCAGAATGTGAATGTGCTACAAACCACTTTTAATGATGACCACCAATTTGCTCCTGTTATTAGTAATATACAGACATTGAGTCCTGATGACTTCAATGCTAATTCTATCAGTGGTTCTGGTCCAAAAGTTGCGTCTACTCAAGAACCTCAAATTTGTATTGGGTCAGTATTTAGTCTTGTGGATAGGCACATTGAACATTATACAGGTCAACATGAAACAGAAGATGAAGTCAGTCACATTGCAATAGACAACTCTGCAAGTCTGCAGACTTCACCAGAACGTCCTGCCCAACCACATGTTTATCAGCAAAATAAGACAATCTCAGCTGAGAAAGAACATGATACAGTTTCATCTCAATTTCGTACCACAAACCAGAACCATTGTTCTGCACCTTGCTCAGCTCTGAATATCCCAATATTCTTAACATCACCACTGCGTAGTAGTAGTAGTAGTGGTAGTAGTAGTAGTAGTAGTAGTAGTAGTAGTAGTAGTAGTAGTAGTAGTAGTAATAACATACAAGAAACTAACATACAGTTACACCCAATCACAGCTAGTAAGAACAGTGTTTCTATAGAAGTTTCTTCACCTAAAGATGATTCCCAACTATTGTTAGACTGTAGTGCCTCTGTATCTAGATCTGCAGCACATCAGTGGTCTACCTTAGTGGTGACAAGTGATGCACAATTACCAGTGAGTCAGAAGAATGGTAGCATAACGGAGGCTGATAAGAAAAGCACACATGTGCTCAGGGATGAAGAAACGCATGAAAAACCAGCTTCATTGACCAAGCCTCAGGACAGTAGTTTCACTTCACAGATGCTTCCATTTACTTCTAAAGTCCAAGAACCTGAAATAGTTGATCTAGATATAGAAGATAATGATGATTGCATGCTTGTGAAAGTAGACCTCAGCAGGTACCATTTCCCTTATGGTAGCAAAATTCATAATTCTGAAGTTGTGATAGTGGACAGTGATAATGATGAAGATGTAACAGTCTTGACAAAAGAAACAAGCGTTTCATGTGGAGAAACTTCTAGTGGAAAGTGTGACGAGCAGAGTCGTGCTACCTCCATTGTAGTCATGAGTGAAAATGATCCTTGTGGAACTGCTGGCTCTTTAAGCAAGGAAGTAGAAGAAATAAACTCTGAAGCCAGTAAAACTAACAGTGAACAGGCATCTGCAACTTACACTTTGAGCTCCCCAGGGCAGACTCTTGTCACTTCTGTGATGAGCACTAGGACAAAAACTCAAACGTCTGATCAAATATACTTAGAAAGAACCTTTTCTACATGGCACACTGCAGAAATTGAACACTCAGAATCTGAACTAATGGATCTGCATGTAGAGGATTATGATGATGATGAATATGATGATGCTCCATCATCAACTGTTGAATATGTGTCATTAACAGTATTAACATCCATCACAACCAGCTAAAAATGTATCCACTCCAGTTATACAGACAATGTTTTCCTCCAGCTCACTTCTAAGTAGCACTTCAGATATCTCAGCCTTACAGGAGAGTTATCGCAATCCATTTTTGGAACCTGCTGTTCATGACCAGATAATTGAGAATATGCTAAGACATTCAGAAGTTCCACTCTGTTCCTCACATGAGGATGTCAGAAATGATCACATTTCACAGGTAATCTATTCATCAAAAGTAGCTCCTACTGTACCCAGACATCAGTCACATCACTTACAGTCAGACAGTTCTACTGGAAAAATAACCAACTCCAAATATTCACTTCAGACCTCACCTAAAGGAAAAGCAATAACAGGTACCACACCAGCACCCAAAGGGAAAGCAATAAGAAGTACCACACCAGCACCTAAAGGAAAATCAGCAGAAAGCTTCACTCTTAACATTAAAATACCTTCTGCTGCCAGAACACAGAAGAAATCATCATCCTATTGTGACACTTGCTTTTAAAACTGTTAAATCAACTCTATCAGCTAAAACAGACAGCTCTGTTATGTGCACATTTTGTTTCAAGTTTTTCTTATCACGAATGGACCTAGTTACTCATATGTGGAATTGGCACAGAAGTTCATATTTTGTAGAAAATAATCTGAAATGTGACGAGTGTGGAGAATGTTTTGCAAATAATTCCTCACTGGAACTGCACAAGAAAGTTAAGTGTACAAGTGCTAACAGCATCTGATTTGGCTCCCATAGATTCTATCTTGCACACTCTACTAAAGAAGAATAGAGTTAGTAGGGCACCTGAAGTGTCCTCCAGCAGTGCCACATTTAGGGGAGTTGTTGAACCTCAACCCAGTGCCGCTGGACTCTCTTCAGGTAGTGCAGCAATTGATATCAGCAATTCCACAAATGCAGATGTCTCTATTGTTTTGAACAGTTTTCTTGAGAGAAATGAAGTTATCAGTAATTATTCAACTGGTGTGGTGACAGATTCTGCAACTGACAAACATCCAGACTTTGCTACTGGTGAAAAGTTCATGTCCGAAGAGTTAATGCAAGAGGATATTAAGCCAGACATTACTTCCAATTGTGAATTACTGCAAAGATCTGATGGGCCAGATGAAGTATTGGCTGGTGGACATCCAAGTGCCAGTGATGGTCATAAATGCACTACTTGTAAGAAGATGTTTTCAAATAGTTTTCAACTCTCACTGCATCAGCAAGTTTCAGAAGGTTGTAAAGTGGCAAGGCATGATTGTGTGCGGTGTTTTGTTTGTGCAGAAACATTCCCATCGAGTATTATAAGACATTTGCATGTGCTGAATAATCCAGAATGTGAAGAGAAAGTTAATAGATACTGCATTAAGTGCTCACATTTATTTAACAGCCCTGCAGACAAACAGGATCACTTAGACATGTTTAAGACTTGTCGGATTTATGAAGAATGCATCATGAAGGACATGGTGAAGAACCTCCTTGCAAAGAATGGGGATCATGTTGAAAAGAATGTGACAGAGTCAGGAAACCAGCTTCGTCCAGTTTTTACTGCCTGTGAAATCTCACAACCAGATAAAAGTCCATCGTTAGCACAAGAAAATATTAACAGCTGGCAGGTAACAGACTCATCCATACCAAACTCTGTGTCATATCTAGTGTCATTGCCTGGCAGTGACATTCTTCAACAGCATTCCCAGATAAACCCAGCTGGCAAAAGTCACAGTGAGAAACCTAAAGGTGGTGAAGCCAATGAAACAAAAGCCATACGTTAAAGCAAAGCCTAGTGCCGCGTGCCCAGCATGCAAAAAGAAGTTTGCAACAAGTGCAATTTTGATCCTTCATTTTAATGAAAGTCCCAAATGTAGGAGGAAAATTTGCTCCCCATCAAAATTTGCCAAAAAGATATCTGCATCAGAAGTTGTCAAAAAGATGTCTGCATCAGAAGTTGCCAAAAAGATATCTGCATCAGAAGTTGCCAAAAAGATATCTGCATCAGCAGTTGCCCAAAAGATATCTGCATCAGAAGTTGCCAAAAAGACATCTGCATCAAAAGTTGCCATAAATATATCTGCGTCAGAAGTTGCCAAAAAGATATCTGTATCAGATACAGTAAATGTACTGAAGCCTGTTTCCACACCAAAGTCTCCTGGAAGGGCATCTACGGGTAATGTCATAATCAGCAATTCTGCAGCTGTTACTGCTTGCAGGAATGTCTTTTGTGACATCTCAAGCACTGACAGATCACTAAAATGCAAGGTCTGTGGTGCAGAGTTTATTTCTGAGAATGAATTGACTCATCACACTGAACAGAAATGTAGGAAGCTGCAAAATTCGAAGGCTGTACCACAGTTAAAGAATCTCAAAATTGTCCTCAGTTGTGAATCGGTTATGTGTCAGGTGTGCCACTTACCTTTTGCTGATGACATCAGTCTGGCTGAGCACCTTCACCTAAACCAGCCTTGCCAGAAAGGGACATCAGAGAGAGTAAAGAGAGTTCTGGAGTTGAAGAAGTCACATCTAGACATTGATACACTTAAGAGAGATGGGAAGAGATCTTGTGAAATTGTAACAGGCATTAGCAATGTTACTAGCATTATTTCAATGGCATCAAGACAGGATGAGAGCATAGCATTGGCAGAGCAGATGCCAGCAGTGGACAATGTAATTATTGAGAAGCTGGCTGAGGGTAATGATGGACACATCTCAAGCAATTCCAGTCCAAAAAAAGAGTATTATCAAGGAAATGCAAATGATGAAAGTAAAGGACATGCAGATGATAGCGACGAAGATGAATTAATAAGTAGTGTGTCATCCTCAGATGAAGGAAGTGACATGGAAGAAAGTGGCAGTAGCAGTGAGGATGGTGACCGAGATTATACATATAAGCAATATTGCAAAGCATATGCCTCTAAATCTCTAATTTATCAAGCACAACAAATCACATCATCATTCAGCACACAGCAAAAAGACACGCTGTAAAGTCTGCACACGAAAGTTTCATGATTTAACTGGCTTGCAGGCCCATCTGCTGCAGTTGAAATTTTGTTTCATACCTTTGACCTCGACCACTTTGGGAGCGAAAACAAGACCCCCAGATCTGTAGCATGTGTAAGAAGGTTCTTGTAGCCCGAAAGATCTGCGAACGCATTGCTTCAAGAAAATGACTTGTCGTTTACGCTACGTTAACATGGTGTTGAAAAATATGAAAGAGAAAGATCATACTAGTGTTCCGCCTGCTGTTGAAGAAGAGATACCAGTTTTGAAAACAGTGAAAGAGAAAGAAAATACCACGGCAGTACCTGCCGCTGAAGCAGTGTTACCAGTGTCAAAAACAGAGAATTCTGAAAGTCAGAGTGCGAATGAGGTATCATCTTCAGTTCCAGATTATTGCAATTCCTTAGACGTTGATTCAGGCAACTCTGATATGGACATTGAAGATGAAACCAGCTGCATTAAAATCTCGCATGTTGTATCAAAAGCATTAATAGAATGTTTAAATTGCAGAGGGGTTTTTGATGACTTTCAAGAGCATCTATTGAAGCAACAATCTTGTCTCGATTTCTTTGGCATGCATGCAAATAAATGTCCAGTTCCAGTGCCTTTTTGCTATCAATGTAAAACACACTTTGATGACATAGACTTGCTACAACTTCATGCCTGTAAGGGTTTTGTAGCCTACACACATGTTTGTCAAATATGTGGTCTGAAATTTACAAGTGCGCACAATTTACATGCCCATTTTCGGCAGAGTTTAACATGCAATAAGACTAATTTATCATCTCCACAGAAGAATAATCGTGATAGTGACCACACAGTTACAAACGCTTCTGCAAAAAACCAGCAGGGTGGAATGTTTGCTTCATCATCTGCAGTTAGAGATGTGCCTACATCTCCAGGCAAACAGGTATTTCATTGCTTAATTTGTGATGCCAAATTTTTCATCTTGCATTTATTGATAGAGCATAGTTATCAGCATGTTGAACAAACATCCATCTCATGTAATAGATGTGGTATCACATTTCTTCATTACAATCAGTTCGTAACCCACCAAGCTTTTCACATTAGAATGGATAGAGAAGCCATGGATACAGAAGCCAACATTTTGGTGGAAAGGCCACAACTTTCAATATGTGGGACTTCAACCAGTGCAGATAAAAACTTGAAAGACCATGATGGTTCAACCAGTACATATAAAAACACAAGAGGCCAAAATAGTGAAACAATGACAAGCAATGCTTCAACTTGCATATTTTGTCGCCGCGATTTTGGAAGTGTGAAAGCAAAGTTATCCCACCTCAATAGCAATCAGGCTTGCATAGCATTAATGAGATACATAATTGAAAACAAGCTCTTTGTTTGTGACCAAGGAGGCACTGAACGTTTTGATAGAAGGGTTATAGACTTCTAACTGCTGTGAGTTCTGCAATCAGAGCTTTTCTGATAAATTGTATCACTATCTTAATTCAGCATGTTTTAGGAGATTAGAGTCCACCATTTTAAATTACAGATGGGTTTTTGATGACTTTCAAGAGCATCTATTGAAATATATCGTATCTAGCGTAAAGAAATAGTTTCAACTGTAAGTCAAACTGAGTGTAAGGGGCCTGATACTCATCATGTCTGAATGAAACACCAGAGAGAACAACAGCTGAGTGGTGAGGCATCACCATCTAGAGACCATACCTGGAGGACAGGTGAGTTTCTAAAGGAGGCATGTTTTAATTTGGTCGGTGTTTCTGGACAATGATTGAGGTTAAAAGCATGAGTATTTGTAAGCTGCTTCTGCCATGTAGTTGCTTGCTTGCTAACGTTCACTGCCTGTGTTCTCCAGCGTGAAGTCCTGTATGTTGGATGAAGACATCCTGTTGTCCAACATCAGAGTGATGTCATACAGGACCTGAGGTTTGCGTGAGTATCCATTGTCCCATGTCTGGCTTATTGGTGTGCAGACTGGTGGTTCCTTGCCGTGCAGGCAGACACTCTCCGACTTCAGAGGAATCGATGATTCTACTGACTTTAGCCAGGACCCTGAAGGTACCTGTTGCCCAGGGCGCTCGGCGAGGACGTGTCAATAGGTCTTGGCCATTATAGAACCCAGCCCTGGTGCCTTGGAAACACCTCTGCGTCCCTGCCATGTAGTGTGATGGAAAGTGCAGATTGGCAGCTACTGAGGTGCCAAATCTGTAATTTTCAGGTCAGCATGGCTGAATGGATAAGAACTATGTTTTTAAATATCTGATGTGCTTATGCCGAGGTTAGGGGTTCATCCCCTACACTGGACAGTTAGACTAAAATGTTGACCTGTTGTCCTTGACTTGGGGGTCGTAAATTACAAGTACCCCTCTGAAGTCGGTGTGGATTCGCCTGATGTCGAGGGACACTGTTAATAGGGAAAGCTAATCCACACTCAAAATTCAGTCCAACAATACTGGAAGTAGTGTATATGTACTATGCTTGAGTTCAAAGCGAGCGAGCGAAAAAATAAAAAATCTGCTTAATCATATAGTAAACAAGCACTCTAACAAAGTAAGTGTTCTGTTTCGTGAGCTTGGATACACATGCTGTAGCTAATGTAACAAAAAAGTAATGTCTTCAAGTATGCAGCATCACTTTCAACAGCACAACTAGAAGTTTGTGAAAGAGATCAGGGGAAAATCCCAGCTTTCTCTGCTGACAGTGTGGAGTTGTGTATTTTTTGTAACAGAAAATATTCAAGCAGGAAAGCTTTACTCAAACGTATGAAACGACACATACATGCTGATATTTTCACTCCACAGGCAATTAAAGCAAGCCCAGTACTAAACAGTAGAAAGTGCTGTGTTGGCTCTAGCGCAAAATTTGAGACTGAGGTCACTGGATCACACCCCACCTCTGGACAAGACCAAAGAAAAAAAAAAATCAGTAAAGCGCAGGAAAAGATAAATCGAATAAACTGGAGAAGTTGGTGACAATTGGCAAGACTGAGGGGAAAAGAACAAGGGAAAAACAGAGAAGTAAACATATGGATGGCTTGACCACATGGCATAATCGAGACACAAACACATGATTGGTCCATTATTCTGGTGATCATGTGAGATCGTGAAACATGAACGCTTATTGGCATGGCAAATGATAATGATGAACTCATCAATTCATAAAAACTAACAAGAAAAAATTGTGTTGGACTTTGACAAGCTAAGGCTGAAATTATACTCGTATCACTCCACTGATTAAAACGGAGCCAGCGATAGGCCATTGGGTAGCATACTTGCCTGTAGGTCCTGTTGCTATGTTTTTGAATCCCCTTTGAGTTTGGGATTTTTTCATTGATCTCACAGGTTTTTCTTGCCTAAAAATTGGTATTGCATAGTTGTCTGAGGAGTAAATGCTTCTGGTGTTTACTGTCGACCCCTAGTGGGTCTATTGAATAAGATAAGTAAAAAGTAAAGGATCATTTCACACGGCTTAAGGTGCGTTAGCATATGATGCTAGACTCATATTTATATAGACCCATCAATACTCGATGGGTGATATGGTCAGTATCACACAGGTCGCCTTCCCTTCTCAGGACATTTTTTGGGTACCCATTTTAAACTGGGTCGATCTAGGAGACGAGATCAATGTTCAACATCCGAAACTGCCTCGATACGCATCAAACTCATTACCTCAGGTCAGCAGGAGAGTATCTGGCTACTGTGCTACAGCGTCTCCCAACAAATATGGTGCTGGCACCATATACCCAGTAGGCCTCGTGGCAAGAAAAAGTAGTCATTTTTTTTTACTTTACTTACTTTCTGCTTGAACAGTGTTAACAAATGAAATCTACTTCACCATTTGTTTAAAAATAAATCCAGTATTTAGTGAGTCAAGCTATATGATGCGTTCGGTAGAGAATGAGTGAATTCTTAGTATGCAGCGCCACTTGAAGTGACTCAAAATTAGCTCAAAAATTACTAGAGTGGATCCAGTCATTAAGATAACAAATCCAGATTACATTAATGTTTTCTTCCAGTTTCTTTCGAAGTCTTCCCATTATGATTTTAGTAGAATTTTACTTGCATGACTGATCAGGACAACAATTCTATAGTTGATGCATAATTTCAGGTTGTCCTTTTTTTTGGTATTGGAATGAAGATAGTTCTATTCCAATCTTGAAGCCAAATAAGATATTTCCATATCATTTTACATAATGCATTGTACATTTGTATGCTTTCTTCTCCTCCCACATTAATTAGTTGAGCCAGTATCTCATCATATCCTCGTGATTTACTATTCTTCAGGTTTTTTATTGCCCATACAATTTCATGGTTAATATTTCATGTTTGTATTTCTGCAAGTCACTTCTGGTAATCTTTGTGTTGACATGTGGCAGAATGTTCAATTCTAAGTAGATCTGAAGCGATGAGTTTTCAGTTTAAAATTATTATTATCAGTGATGGCCAAAAAGTTACTCTAAAAAATGAACACGTAAAAATTTTGTCTGACTCCAGCAGAAAGCCCATGAAATGTTGGATTTCTTCTGTCTTCGTGGCTAACCTGAGAAAGTATTGTTTACAGCTCTTTACCGCTGTCACTCTATGAGTCGTGTCGAAGCCACACAATAGTAGACCTATCCTTTCACTAACCTACTATCCCCATAATATTGCTGATAAGAATATCCTCCAGAGGCATCTATCCATTCTCCAGGCAGACCCTATCACTTGCGATGTCTTGTCAGAGACCTCTTGGTAGCATACAAGTGGGATTGTTATCTCAGGGATGTGCTGGACCACAACAGTCTACCCAACCTCCTATGTCTCCTCCTGGCATGGTGGCTTATTTTCACCAGTATCTTGTTTAGAATTAATGTTTTGTTTCATATTCCAGAATGTTTATTGGACATAGATGTCCATTTATACAAATTTCTTGCCAAATTTTTAATAAACAGGCATTAATTTTAGTAGGTGGTGTGTTATTCATTTCAGTGTTTGTATAAAGTCCATGCTTCAGTGTTTTTAATCCATTAAAAAATATCTGGTTCATCATCAATATTAAGGAGATCCTGAGAAGGATGTTGACATCCAGTCAAGACTGGAAACAATGCTGTTTAATCGTTATTTTGATAAATTCATCAGGGTAGTCATGCAATCAATGTTTTATGGTATCCTACCTTTCTTTATTAACCCAAAAGCTGTGACTTCTCTGGAGATCTCAAACATTGTTATTCAGTTTAGTGTTTAATGCTTTCCTTTATCAATACCTAGGAATAATGGCCTAGCATATCATATTGGTAGTTTCATTACCACAGGACTTTCGCCCAATCTCTGGACAGTCTATTTCTGAGCATATGTTTGTCAAAGGTTATGAAACTTACTCGTACTATGGCCTGCTTAACTGGATAACGTGGAATGATGGATATAAAAATGAACATCATGATTTCCCGAACATTCCAGGTTCATAGCTGCTAGAGTTACGAAAAATTGCTCCTGAGTTGTATAAATGTTTGCCCTGTCATTATTCATGGGTTAAAGTTATTTGGGACTTTATTTTTGACCCAGACATAAGACCATACTCAAGACTCTTAACTGAAAGCAATAATGAAAATTGAAGAAAGTGTTCTGCTAAATATGTGAAGTTATATAGAGTAACATTATACAAGTACTTGTGCATTTTTGAGCGGTGGTAAATACATATTGCAAATACTTAAAACCCAGATTCAGTTATTTTCTGACAATACTTCTAAAGGAAGTAGAACTAAATTAAGTCTCATTTTCCTGATATTAGGTTTAGCTGTTTTACTTAAATTTGTTATATTTAAATATAGAAGCCACAAACAGAAGGATGCATGTTTTATTGTCTGGCATATTTTACTACATCTCGTCAGGTGCCTACTGCAGAGTAATATATCATATGACATTGCTTCACATTCGACTAGTATCAGAGACTGTGTGTTAGGTATTTCAGTCAATATATATTTTTTTTCTCTCTTTGGGCTCAAGTGTAGTCCATACACACTACTTCAATAGTGCTGGACTGCATTTTAGCTTTTACCTGTTAACAGTGTCCCTCGCCATCAGGCGAACCCAATCTGGTTTCAGAGGTACTTGTAATTAGTGTCCCCAAGTCAAGAACGGTTTTGCCATACATGCAGTGGTATGAGGAGGGGATTTATGCCCACAGTCCTTCGTGTGGTGTCCTGTAATATTACATTTTAGACCATACTGCTTCCCTGCTCTCAATGCACATTGGACTATATTTTGGGTGGTGGTCTTTTTTTCTCTTTTGGCTTACTTTGATTGTTGCTATTATTTTACTTGGGCTTCTGGGAGTTGTCATGTGAGGTAGCTACTGTCCTCCAATGAGCACCTCCAGATTCCTTTTGTGACTTTATATCTCTCTGCCATGGTAATAATAGCATCCAGCTTTTCAGCTCCATGTTGAGTAAGCAATGCCTTCATATCAGCTGGCATTGTCTTTCACCTTATCTATGATGATCATTTCCTGTAGACCCTCGCATGTTTCCTCAAATTTATCTAATGTGCTCCACTTATGTAAATATGTTTTAATCTATCAATAAACTGCATAATTTTCTCCCAACTCTTTCCTGACAGTTTTAAATTTCTTCTCATAATTTTCTGCATCAACTTCAAATTTGGCAAGTAATGCCTGTTTGAGAACTTCATAATTATCAGGATCTTCCAGATGCAGTCTGGAGAACACCGCATATGCAATACCTCGCAATCCCTGAGATAATTTGATGCTCCATTTACTTTCCTCCAATCCACACATAGCACACATTCGCTCATATCACTATAGTCACTATAGTCTGAAAATGGTTTCAGACGAAACATCACAGCACCTGACTGAACATAAGATACTTCTGCACTTGGCTCTGCCATCGGGTTAGCATTAGCTGCTGAGGTCGTTGGATGGCCTCCTATTTCCATTATGCTAAGTTCAAGCTCATTCTCCAACTTCTTCAGTTCGATGGCATGCTGGCGATATTTATCTTTATTCTGTAAGTTAGCCTGTAGCTTTTTCTCATCCTTGTCCATTTCAGTCGGGCGATCTTTCGCTTTGTTGTCTGATTCAGCCTGTAGCCTTTTCTCTTCTAATTATCTTTCCATCTTCAGCTTTTCATGTCTTTCAAATTCCTCTGACACATACTTTGCTAATTCTATTCCATGAAGACCACACTGTTTCCCCGTTTCTAAAAACTGGTTTCTTAATTTAGCTGCCTCTGCCATTTTCTGAAAAGTTTATCTACTCTGCTGACAGCCATTAGGATCTGCTTAAAATTCTATCCAGAGATAGATATTCTAAACCAGAATAGATATTCCAAAAACAGAAATTCACTCTTTTAGTAGGCAGAAGAGTTAGAACGCTTATTGATCAAAGCGATTTACCCAGTGGTTTTTAATATGCACATATAAGATAATCACTCATGGCCAATGATGAATCCTAAAATAATCTAGGTCTAGGTAACATACTGAAAGTTGTTATAAATTTGTAGTAACTAAAACAGATCAGATGACAGACCCCAATTTGTTCCAGGTATGACATCTCTGATGATCCCCCAATTTGTTGCGAAGTAGATTAGGAACAGGGAGAAAGATATCCCTATTCGAAGAGACTAACTACTATAGACAACCTGAATTGGCTCATAAGACTCCCTAGGGGTGGAGACAGGTCATATTGTGGGATTCATATAGATATAGAGAGTCAGGAGAGCCAGTAAAGTCACCACAGTCAAAAGAGGAGGAAGCTCTCTCTGGATAACTTGACGTGTGTTGCCTCACTGCCACCTTCTGCTCTCCTCTATAGCTGATGACAAATTACGAAACAATATTATATTTAACATCACAAAACCTTACATGAAACAACATTAATAGAGATAAACACTCATTGTAAATTATTACAATGTAATGGGATAACATGTTGGTAGAAGGGGGTATGTATGCTCTTGTTGATATCTCAGAAATTACACATCTAAAAATTAATGTATTAATAAAGACATAGCACGACCACTAATAATCTACTGGTATTGCACACACAAAAAGTTCCAGAGTCCTCAAAAATATTATCTAAATTAATATTGTTTACATACCACTGTTAATTTACAATAAGTTCATTCAATCGCACGGATTACTAAAGTTGCAGAGTTCATTCAGTCACGCAGACTACAACATTTGCAAAGTCCATTGGGTAACACAGACTACTAAAGTGAAAAGAACATTCTATCACATGGACTACCAAAATTGCAAAGTCCATTGGGTCACATGGACTACTAACAATGTTAATACTAAGGTTTAAGTATTTCTTTTGTTGGCCCTTCCCTCAAATAAAAAGGATACTGACATTTGTTTAGCTGGTTGTCATATGCTGAGGTTTGCTATGTAATCTGAGGAGTCACTGATGTGTAATGACAATTCGCCCTTGAGGCATTAACAAGGCGAATCCCTTCATCTTTTGTAGCCAAAATAAAGACCGCCTTTCCCTGTGGAAAACATGTGCCAAACATACAGCCATACTCATAGCAACGGGGGGGGGGGGGGGGGGGGGGGGCCAAACTAAAAAAGGAAAGGAAATAGAGGGTGAGATAACAAGAAAGAGGGAGGTGAAGGGATGATTACATAAGGGCAGTCTAGCCCGATCTAGCCATGTTGGGTCTTATCTCTCCAACATCTGATGTAGTCCTTCTCCCTTTATATTGACATATGTCTCCCTCACTTCTGCCTTGCTGACGTGAATCATCCTCGTGCTCTCAAGGCTCTGTCGCCAAGAATATCTGGTGGCTATCAGCACGGGTATTATCATTACATGTCCTTGCATTGCCTCTCTTCAGGGTTATTGGATAGGCAACATCATATCATATTTATAATGTAAAATCGCATCATAACTATACATTTATACGGGGGTAAGTTAATAAGACCTGATCAGGGATATGCACTACTGACGAGCTCAAACGAGAGCGAAACTCGAGTATAGTGCTTCCATGTTGACGTGGATAGGCCTTAGGTTCATGCCAGAATACGATCAGCGCTGCCAGTAGTGGGTTGTGCTCAATATTTAAATACATATATATATATATATATATATATATATATATATATATATATATATATATATATATATATATATATATAATACTCGGTACATCCCAAGAACGTGAAAATATCCATTTTCATCACACTATCGAAGAAGCCAAGAGCTGTTGATTGTGAGGATTATACAACTATTAGGTTAATGAGACACATAACTAAGATACTACTCAAGGCCATACAAGAGAGAATTCAACATAAAATAGATGAGGAAGTAGTTGAAGAACATTTTGGGTTCTGCAAAAACAGCGGCACCAGAGAAGCAATAATCTGTTTGAGGATGTTAATTGAAAAAAAAAATATATAGAAGTTCAAAAAAGTATGTATGTTTGTTATATAGTGTCATGAGACAAATGGATACAGTAACTTATCACACGGTCTAAGGGAAGGAATACAGGTTAATAGAGCATAATAAGGAGTTTGATCCCTTAACAGCAAAATAAAAATAGAAGACAGAAGTCAGGGGGAGATAAGCCGAAAGCGTTATCGAAATAGGAGTTGAGCCCCTTACTCGGGTTGACAGAGTACGGGTTAGCGGAGTTCACTGTCACCCGTGAAAAAAAAAAAAACGAGAACCGTGACTGACAAGGTAAACTCAAGAGTGAAGTACAGTTACAAGTCACTCGAGATCCAGGGCTTGAATTGTCAACATCGTGTAAGATTTCAGAGACGTTATTTCCTCACAAGAACGGATTAACAACTGTTCAGGTATCAATCAATCAATCATGTGCCATGCCGGAAAGCGTGGGCGGTCATGACTCACCATTTCACTCGATCACCAGAGTCGTGGATCAGCTCAGTGTTCCTGTCTCGAGCATGCCATGTGCCCAAGCCATCCATGTATTTTCTTCTCTGTCTTCCCCTTGGTCTGTTCCCTTCGATCTTGCCAGTTGTCACTAAGTTTTCCGTTATTATTTGATTCTGTACAACTAGAGAATGTGTTGTGCTTGCTATATGCCACTGCTATGGGCCGACTTGCTAACAGTGTCATCAGCTGTGTGTGATGAATTTCATGGCCACCGATGAGGTATGACAGAGGGTGATAGTTCATGTAAAGGAACACTTACCGTAAGTTGTTCAACTTTCATATATTTTGTCAGTATGTCGGGCAGAGACGCACTTGTGTTTAATTGTATCGAGACCACAGACAAAGAAACATACGCCATGACTGGCACAGCTAGAGGTACAAATGACAGCTAAATCACTGACTAGGATCTGAATCTGCTGCGTATTAAACAATGCCAGGTTTTGCCAGCAGGGTTGCTGGGACAGTTGGGTGCCCTCAATAAAGCGTCGTTAATATGACACGGTCTTTCAGCGTCTGATGTTTTCGAGTGAGTGACAGTATAGATACGTGCTGTGTTAATAGATACGAGGCAGAACAGTTATAGACATTATATTTTAAAAAAAGAAAAGAAACATGGCATACAGATTACAAGAAAGATTTTGAAACAGTACAACATGAACGACTAATTACATGCCTTCAAGATATAGAAATAGACAGAAAGGACTTCAGACTTACTAGTAACTTGTACTGGGAACAAGTGGCGTCTTTAGATGTGGAAATAACTATTCACCGCCTATAGAGATAAGAAGAGGAGTACGGCAGGGATGTGTACTTTCCCTAAGCCTCTTAAACCTACACACAGAACAATTTTTTGTAAATAAGTTGAACTGACTGGACTTAGCATCAATAGAAGAATTATAGATAATCTTAGGTATGCAGATGATACCGTGTTACTAGCAGAAAGCGAGCAAGAGTTACAAGACCTAGTGGAACAAGTAAACAGGCATAGTGCAGAATGTGGCTTAGATATTAACATACAAAAGTTGAGTTGAGTCAAGAACCGACATCACTGCACTCAGGACATTCCCACACGTGCTCAGTCCCCTCGTTCAACAGCCAGCGAAGAGTCATACTACTAATCGTTCCCACCGCTATCTGATTAAATGTTCTCCTGGTCTTTCCTCTCAGTTTTGAGATTCTTCCAGAACCCCTGCCGATCCCCCGCAATCTCATTCTTTCCACATATGGGTTCTCAATCTGTTCCTCCGCCTTCTCCACCTGGTCCAACAAGCGCACGACCACCTCCCCTTTCTCCATAGGGAAGCAGCTACCACCAAGAGGTGCATTCCCTGCTAGCCTATCAGCCTGTTCATTCCCCCATACACCCGCATGGCCAGGGCAAAATATCCATACAATTCTCACAATCTATGACCTCTAAAGCGACGAGAGCCATTCCACACGAAACATTCCTTTTTCCACCTTGCTAAGCATATTCTTTGAATCCGTAATGAACACAACGTGTTAACATCCAAAACAAAAAAACTATGATAATTAGCAGTGATTCAGTTTGAATGGTTCGATGTGTAATGAGGATGATCTGTCGACTAACTAACTAACTAACCAACCAACCAACCAACCAACGAACTAACTAACTAACTAACTACTAATCAGCAGTGAAAAGGAAAGGTCATCAATGAACATCACAGTAAACGGGGAGATACTAGAAAAAGTAACACTGGACATACAATAACAAATGATGGCAGAAGTGAAATAGAAATTTAAAACAAAAATATAATAGGAATGGCCAAAAATTCTTTCAACGGCATGGGGCGAGGGGCGGAGTTAATTATATATTGTTTTTTTATTTCACTTATATATTCTTAGTAAACTGGCCCGGTTGACGGGTTTCCTGCGGAGCATAATTTCGTTTTGTAGATCCGAGCGTCAGAAGGGATAGGGTTTCCTTAAATATAGCTAAACATAAGTGACCACTTTTTTTTTTTTTTTAAAGGTGGATATGCCATAATCACAATCATCATACACATATTATGGAGACGGATTAAGGTTACATATCTTCCAATGAAAATAGTGATAAGTAAAATTATGACCGTTATTACTGGTTGTAGTGGGTATGACGTAATCATGATTAGGTTTATGACTTAAGAGGGGTGGGGTGTCTTTGTGGGTGTTGTATAGTAACCCTTATTTTATCTTCAAATGAAAACCGTAAAAATTTAAAGATGACTGTTATTACTGGTTGTAGTGATATGATTATTCAGGATTAGGTTTACTGGTTATGGTACAGAGTCGTGCGGTTAGCTCAAGTGGTTGGGATCGGATGCAAAGGAGCTTCAAATAATACCCGTTAAAAGCACAAAGACTGATATATAAAAGAATACAGAAACAAGTGGAGAAAGAGGGGTTGGAGATGATTACGTGGTATTGTAAAGGCATGCAACTAACTTGTAACTCTGTGTAATGTTAGAATAAGTGACGCTGATAATGACATGAGCAGTAGGTCGGATATCGATGTATTGACTTTGTCTTCTGTCGGCGAGAAAAGTCTTGTGGTTAGTGAGAGAAATCGATTCACGTGGTGCAAGCATTATAGCTGCTGTGCCAAAACAATAGTATCGCACCGAGGTCTCTTAAGTATTTTGTAGTTGTAAATTGGCATGTGTCCATGTATTCTTCTAGGTCTTAGGTTTGCATAATTGTCATTAGGTTATCTGTCTAAGTAATACGAGTAGTAATAATATTGGTAGTAATAGAAGTTCCAGCAAAATTAACATTAGTGCGGGAAAGTATATATAACAGCAGATAGTAATAGTAGTAGAGAAGAGTTGTTAGTAGTAATAGAAGTCTTAATCATCAAGAGACATGTCGGCTGGCGTGGACGATTGTACCTTCAAACAAATTGCGAATTCCGACGGTATGGCTCAGTAATGCAAGCAGTAATTATATTGATACTACTAAAAGTTACAGCGACAGTAACATTAGTGGGGAAAAGTTGGTGTAACAGCAGATAGTAATAGTAATAGAGAAGAGTTGTTAGTCATAATATTAGTCTTCATCATCAAGAGACATGTCGGCTGGTGTAGACTATCATACCTCTCTACAAATTTCTCGTCTCCGACTGTATGGATAAGTAAAACAAGTAGTAGTAGTAGGCCTCTTTCAGTCCTGAAGGACTATAGAGTTGTGCCGCTTGGGAGGTGCCTGGCAGCACCGCTGGTGACTGTATAGTCCAATTCGAGAATGACAATCTCTGTCACAGTTTCCGCATCTGTGAGACGAGGCAAGTCCCGCAGTAAGTGACTGCTCTTTGAGCCTGTGCCGTCTCTCCTCAGTTTTTTGGATCTGATTGCGCTCAAAGAGCACCAGTCCGTTTCGTACATCTCTTCTCCAGGAGCATCTGTCTGTTGCAACTCTCTCCCACGTGTCTGGATCTATTCCAATGGTTTTCATATCTTGTTTACACACATCCCTATATCGCATTTGGGGTCTTCCGGTTGGCCTCTTTCCTGTGGCTAGTTCTCCGTAAAGGAGATCTTTGGGAATACGTTCGTCCTCCATTCGAGATACGTGGCCCAACCACCGGAGGCGTCTCTGCTTGAGGAGGGTGTGCACTGTGGTAATATCTGCTCTTTCAAGCACCTGTTTGTTTGTTATGTGGTCTTTCCATGTTATGCCCAGGATACGTCTCAGACATCTTATGTGGAAGGAATTCAACTTCCTTTCCTGTCTTGAGTACAGGGTCCTGGATTCAGACCCGTAGAGTAGTGTGCTAACGACACAAGCTTTATATACTTGAGCTTTTGTACGCTCTGTTAGTCTATTATTCTCCCAAACTCTTTTAGCTAGCCTGGAAAATGTTGTGGCTGCCTTTCCAATGCGTCTGTCGATTTCTGTCTCTAATGAAAGATTATCTGATATTGTCGATCCCAGATACACAAAATCGTGGACGACTTTCAATTCATAATTAGAGATTTTGATTGACGGAGGCGCATCAGCATCTTGTTCCATCACCTGTGTTTTATTTAGGCTAATGGTGAGCCCAAAGTCTTTGCAGGCAGCTGCAAAACGATCTATGAGCCTTTGGAGATCTTCTGCTGTATGAGTAGTCAGTGCTGCATCATCTGCAAAAAGTAGTTCTCTTACGCATCTTGGTCTTATTTTGGTCTTTGCCTTGAGTCTTGATGGGTTAAAAAGTTTGCCATCAGATCTTGTGTGGAGGTATATGCCTTCAGTGGCAGTCCCAAATGCTTGCCTTAAGAGAACAGCAAAGAAGATACCAAAGAGTGTAGGAGCAAGCACGCATCCCTGCTTTACTCCGCTGCTGATGCTGAATGACTGGGATGTTGAGCCGTCAAATAAAATGGTCCCCTGCATGTTTTCGTGGAATGATTTCACGAGACTAAGAAGGGTGGGTGGACATCCAACCTTTTCAAGGACCTTAAAAAGGCCGCTTCTGCTCACGAGGTCAAATGCCTTTGTGAGGTAGATGAAGGCTATATATAATGGCTTCCTCTGTTCTCTGCACTTCTCTTGGAGCTGCCGGAGTGAGAAAATCATATCGATGGTGGACCTGTTGGGTCTAAATCCGCACTGCGATTCGGGGTAGATTCTTTCAGCAAGAATGTGTAATCTTTTAAGGATTACTCTGGCAAAAATCTTGCCTGTAATGCTGAGAAGGGAAATGCCGCGATAGTTGTTGCAGTCGCTTCTGTCGCCTTTGTTTTTATAAAGGGTAACGATGTTTGCGTCTTTCATATCTTATGGTATTGATTTTTCTCTCCAGCAGAGCTGTAATATTGCATACAGTTCTGGGATGATTGTTTCTTTGCTACATTTTAAAATTTCAGGTGGAATACTATCTTTTCCAGGTGCCTTGCCGGATTTGAGAGAGTCTAGTGCTTCGCTGATTTCTGTGAGGCAAGGTTCGTTATCCAAAAGAAGTCCCTGTAACATTGAGATTAGTTGAAAAGTAGTTGTAAACCCAGATAATAATAGTACTAGAGAAGATGTGTTAGTAGTGGTTATCATCATCATCATCATCATCATCATCATCATCATCATCATCATCATCATCATCATCATCATCATCATCATCATCATCATCATCACCACTGCCTTGCCGGCTTTCATCTCAATCTTCTTTCCTCTCGTGCCTAAGGCGGCACATAGGGCAGAAGTCGTGGCTCTCCATGTCTATGCGAAGCGTCAAACATTTGGAGCCAGAAATCTGATTCTGTAACAGCTGCGAGTTTTATGATGGCGGATTGTCAAAGCGCCAATCTTTAGTCTTTAGTCAAGCTAGAAGAAAACACGTCCCGTCGTCTTGACCCAAGCCGGAAACTCTGTAATCCCTCCGATCGTAGCATCGCACCATTAGTTTATCACCCATACATGTGAATAAGAATATCATCGCACATCCGGGCGGGATACTGACTTAGAGGCGTTCAGCCATAATCCCTCAGATGGTAGCCTCGCACCATTGGCTTATCAGCCAAGCACGTGAAATACGGTTTAGATCAATTTATGTGTTGACATGCTCTTGTAGAATCCACATTATCGTCAGTATATTCGTGTGGTAGTAGTAATAGATAACGAAGAAGTATTGTAGCAGCAGGGGCTGCAACAACAGTAGTAGTATAGTAGAAGTATTATAGTAAAGGTGTCTGGTAATAGCAGTAGCAGTAGTAGTAGTAGTAGTAGTAGTAGTAGTAGTAGTAGTAGTAGTAGTAGTAGTAGTAGTAGTAGTAGTAGTAGTAGTAGTAGAAGATGAAGAAGAAGTAGTAGTGGTGGTATTAGTAGTAGTAGATTAAGTCGTGGAGACGGACTAGTAGTAGTAGTAGTAGTAGTAGTAGTAGTAGTAGTAGTATAGTAGTAGTAGTAGTAGTAGTAGTAGTAGTAGTAGTAAGAATAGTGGTAGTATTAGAAACAGCAGTGGTGTGGTTTATAATAGTAGCAATAGTAGTAGTAGCAGCAGAGTGGTAGTTAATAATAGTAGTAGTAGTAGTAGTAGTAGTAGTAGTAGTAGTAGTAGTAGTAGTAGTAGTAGTAGTAGTAGTTGTTGTTGTTGTTGTTGTTGTTGTTGTTGTTGTTGTAATATTAGTAACAGAAGAAGAATTAGTAGTATCAGCAGCAATTGCGGTAACAGCAGCCGCAGCAACAGTAGTAGTAAAAGTAGTAGTAGTAGTAGTAGTAGTAGTAGTAGTAGTAGTAGTAGTAGTAGTAGTAGTAGTAGTAGTAGTAGTAGTAGTACAGGTGGAGAAAGACTAATATTAGTATTAGAGTAGTAATAATAATAGTAACAATAGTAGTAGTAGTAGTAGTAGTAGTAGTAGTAGTAGTAGTAGTAGTAGTAAAAGTACCAATAGTAGTAGAAGAGGACGACGAGGTGGATGACTAGTAGTAGTATTAGTAATAGTGGTAGTAGTAGAAGAAGAATACGAGGATACAGAAGAGGTGGAGAAGAACTAGTAGTAGTAGTAGGAGGAGCAGCAGCAGCAGCAGCAGCAGCAGCAGCAGCAGCAGTTACTGTTGTTGTTGGAGTGAAAAAATTGCCGATATTTATGTGTGAAAATCGATACTTCCACCTGAGTTTCGACTAGTAGGTGTATGTATTCTGCTATCGGTATAAGCAGCTTTGGGTATTTCTCCATGTCTGTAATTGTCTGTTTAGGGGGATTTAACAAGGTAGCTAAATATATTTTCTTTAAAAATTGATTGTTTCATTATGTAGTGGTTGTTCTTGTTGTTTCACTAAGTATGCGTATGTTGTGTGTGTTGGTTCATATCAGCGTTGGAGAAATTCAGTCATATACCATCGTAGATCATAGGGTGCTCTTGTATAGCAGTAGTAATAGTAGTAGTCGTCGTAATAATAATCGGAGTAGTAGTTGTCATTGTGTATAAATTCGGTATTATTCCGGTATAATGGGTTATGTATTGATGAAAATTAAATATCCATCTTTTGTAGTTGGAAGAGGTGACGACGTCATAAGCTGAAAATCACGCTCAATCATTGTCGCCATCTTATTGATGGTGTCTTCATTGCCGCGAAAAAACTCACTGTGTGATATCAGTAACTCTCTTCTCCACACTGAGTGCATCTGGGGTATATGACCATTAGGAGCAAACAACGATACAACAGCTAAGGGGTGGAGTATCAACTACCAGACACAATGGCGTCAGGTATAGCGTAACATACAAGACTCATGAGATCATCGATTTCCGTTCCAGCACGGCCGACAAATAGGCACTCACGAAGTCCTCAAATTGCTCTCTCAAACACTCATATATCATAAGAAGTCTCCGACATAAACAATGAAAACTGAAACAATCAATGACAAAATGACATAAACACTGAACGATGCACCTCTAGAAAACACGACATCCAAATGTGCAAGTCAAACTGTAAAAAACAACAACAACAACAACAACAACATCCGCAACTATTAACAACATAACACATCCAGTGAAAAATGGCATCGAAACAAGCAAAGAGACATAACCAATGAAAACTAAAACAACCAATGAAAATTGCCAACATAAACACTGAAAACTGACACAAACACTGAACAAAGCACCTTAAAAAAAACATTCAGCCAAAATGTAACAGCCATCACGAGACTGGGGAAACGCCATAATTACCCCAATTTGGACAAACAAAGGCAACAAAAGAGACTGCACACAATACAGAGGCATTTCACTGTTGAGTCATAGGCTACTGCGAAATTATTTTGCAAAATTCTTGAGAAAAGATTACGAACTACTTTAGAACCCCAGCTAAGCGAAACACAACTTGGATTTAGGAAAAACAAAGGATGCGCAGATGCCATTTTTGCTCTTTGACAACTTATAGAAAAATCAATCGAATTCAATGAAACACTCTACTTAGCCTTTGTCGACCAAGAAAAAGCATTCGATAGAGTAGATAGAAACAAGCTGTGGGAAATCCTTAAACAATATGGAGTGAGTACACATCTAACAAACCTATGTAGAAGTTTATACAACATCAGTGAATGCACAGTGAGAGCAACTGGAGGACACTCAGAACACTTCACCATAAGATCTAGAGTACGACAAGGTTGTGTACTGTCCCCTCTCTTGTTCATAACATATATAGACAACATATGTAAAGAAACCAGCCAAACAGAGACCGTAAGAATACCGCATGATGAGAACACAGAAGAATAACCATCTGCAAATCTAGCCATTAGAGAACTCCTGTTTGCGGACGACCAGGCACTAATAGCAAAATCAGAAGCTGAATTACAAGACCACATGAATAGTCTAAACGAAATGTGTAGGGAACATAGCATGAAAATTAGCACAAGCAAAACAGAGTTAATGACTATAACTAAAGAAGAACAATCAACAACAATTCACCTAAACGAACATCCCTTGAAACAAGTAAAGAGTTTCAAGTACCTAGGAAGTATAATATCATCAAATGGCAGATCAGAAGACGAGGTCGAAAATAGGTGCAATAAGGCAAATCAACTCATTGGACAAATGGCACCAATACTAAAGAACAAACATGTATCAATAACTAATAAGAAAACACTTTACAACACAATCTTCCTACCAACTCTATGCTACCAACGCCAAACCTGGACAATGACAGAACAAGAGAAATGAAAAATCACAACAACAGAACTGAGGTTCCTGAGAAGAATACTCATCGTATCAAGAAGAGATAAGATCAGAAATGAAGAAATCAGGACTAAAGTGGGGGTTAAAGCAGGACTAGATTTTATTAGAAAGCAGCAAGTCAAATGGTTTGGCCGTGCAAGTAGGTTACCAGTCAACAGCATACCACAACAAGCAATGATGTACAGACCAGATGGAAACGAAGGAAGAGACCGACCTCGTAAACGTTGGACGGATGGAATAGCAGAGTCCATGGGAATAGCGATATATAAAGCCCATAATCGGGCACTCTCATGATGTTTATACTTCACCTCGACATCGCATGGTACAAGAGGAACATGATGAGATGAGATGAGTGACGACATAATCACACACACACACACACACACACACACACACACACACACACACAATGAAAACTGACACAACCAATGATTACAGCTAACACAAACACTAAACGATGCACCTCAAGAAACGCAAATCATCCAAAATATAACAGACACTCCAGGTCCTGATGGCATAAGATACGACGACATAAATAGGTGTACCGACAATGAGCTAGAGAAACTAGCAGACATGTACAACAACAGTATAGGGAGTGCTAGCATCAAGGAGGAATGGTTACACAGCTATCTGATTCCCTTGCCGAAGCCTGACAAAGACCACAAGAAAATTCAGGGATATCGAATTATAACCATGCAGAATACAATAGGCAAGCTGCTGGAGAAGGTAATTGCCAGGAAAATATCAAGCCAACTAGAGAGGCAAGGTGTTTTCCCACCTACCCTGGGTGGGTACCGTCCAAAAAGAGAAACCTGGACCAATGCAGCAGTCTTTGCCCACGATGTCTATGAAGGTTTCCACTCAGGCACTGAAACCGTTGCTGCAGCGATTGATCTTGAGGACGCATACAACAGAGTACCACTGGATTTTTTAATGTTTCAGCTTCTTGAACTAAACGTAAGTTCATTCCTCCTTAGTTGGATCGCTGCAGCTCTCTTCCAACGGAAAGTAGTTTTTAGATGTGGCAGTTGGACTTCGGAACCAACAACAATATATCCTGGCCTACCACAGGGATCACCATTATCTCCGGTACTGTTCAACGCCTACACAGTGAGAATCACCAGTGAGCAGATCACTGGACCTGGCAGGACATTGTCATATGCCGATGATGTTTTAGTGTATCGTCAGGGTAAGGATAGAGAGGAGGTTGCTGTGGAACTACAAACCGAACTCAATCGCATAAGTACTTGGTGTGATGAAGCTGGGGCAATGGTCAACCCAACAAAGGCAACAGTGACTTGGTTCTCGTTGAATAATCATATTGTCAACAAGCCAACACCAACTGTAATGCTGTGTTCAGAGACGGTGGAAAGAACGCAGGCAATGAATTACCTGGGGATACGGTTTGATCGAAGCCTTGCTTATAATGTGCACATAGACCAGGTGATAACAAAGGCCAAGCGGGGTTTGGCAGCGATGCGGGTGATGGCGGCAGCAAACTGTGAGCAGCGCCATCTATGTCTTCTGTACGAGGGGCTGGTCATGTCTGTTTTGGAGTATGCAATGGCAATCCTGACTCTCAGCCATAAGCAGATAGAAAGGATGGAAAGGATACAGAATGAAGCTATGCGCATTATTCTTGGATGTACAAGAGATACAGCATGCAGGGCGATGCGCTACCTCCTTGATTTTCCAACCATTGAAGAGAGAATGCAAGTTTGCAGGGCACGTGCCTACCTCAGAATTAATGCAAACACACAGCATCCACTGCATAGTGAAATTAGGAAGGTGAAGGGCAGCAGGTTAAAAAGAGGACGGTCGTGGATGGGGCAAGCCGAGGACATTCTTCAACAGGTGTGTTCACTTGAGGACTTAGAACCTGGCGAGGAGTGGGTGCAAGTGCCAACAGACTTCTGCACATCCTTTTCAGTTTGCATCCAACTAGATAGAAAATGCAGACAAGAAAATCCGGCTGCTGTTGGAGGCTGAAGTACAAGCGTTGATTTTCGAGAATTCGCTAGACAGTGACGCGGTCATCTACACAGATGGGTCGGTCGTCCGACATGTGAGAAGCTCATGGGCCTTTACAGCTCGGGCCGGAGGGAGAATTGTGAAGGAGGACTCTGGTGCTTTCACTGAAACCACAAGTAGCCTGACCATGGAAGTCATGGCAGTAAGTAAAGCAATAACATGGCTCGAGACACAGACATTCACTAGGGCTTGTTTCCTTAGCGACTCAATGAACATGATCAAGAGGATAGAGGAGGGGTCGATCCGAAGAGAATGGTTGCTGCCTCTGAAGCGGTCTCGGCTGGCAAAGATTAGTTTCATCTTCGTGCCAGGGCATGCGGGAGTACAAGGAAATGAGCGGGCTGACAAGCTCGCAGGTGAGGCTACTGTTGAGGGCGGACGCGCCATGGACCAGGCTGACATTCTGAATGCTCTACGAGAAGTGAGACTTTTGCAAGAACCAAGTGATGACTGTGAATCTACAACAATGGCCAGACTGCGAGAGCAGCAAATTAAAAGAGGGGTGGCCAAACAAGAACACTACGCAGGAAGCCAAAGAAGATTGATAAACCAACACAGAACTGGCGTCGTTAGCCGCTACACGCTGCGGGATTTGCTGAGGAGGGGATCCGAGCACTTATGGACTGAATGGTCCGATGTGCAACGAGGATGATCTGTCGACTAACTAACTAACTAACAGACACATTCACAAAACGAACAAATGAAAAATGACACAACGACAAAATAACACACACAAAAAAGGGAACAACTAATGCAATTTATATTCACGGTCTCATCTAATGGAACGCTGGTGAATGAAGAGGCAATATCCATGGATGCCATGTGTTTGTTGTTTATGTCCACAGTATCCAATAATTCCACCAGTTCGAATGTATCTTTGAGTGTTCGTGAATCGAAGGACTGTCGTACTGGCTTTAAAATTTCAGCTAGTCATCTCGCCATTCGG
This sequence comes from Cepaea nemoralis, assembly GCA_014155875.1. Lineage (NCBI taxonomy): Eukaryota > Metazoa > Mollusca > Gastropoda > Stylommatophora > Helicidae > Cepaea > Cepaea nemoralis. The sequence continues at coordinate 108,548 of JACEFZ010027082.1, read as the reverse complement.
TGTTGTGCGGAGTTAACCATGGAATGGATCGGTCTTAGTGGGATGCCGGGCTTGTGAAGCTTGGATAGACCGTACATCTGAGGAGTTTGGGAGCCACGCGGTGTGAGCGTTTTTGCAGTGGCCTCACTGATGAGTCCCGCATTCACAAGTGACTGGATCTCTTTCCTCATTTTTGCATCCAGGTCCTCCGACTTGTTGACTAATTGCTCTACTCTGAATTTAGATGCATCTGATAAATTTCATCCATTTTTCTCTGGTAGTCTGACATGTCCATAAGTACTGCACCACTCCCTTTGTCAGGTTTCAATATTACGAGGGTTTTGTTAGTCTTTAACGCTTTTAAGGCAGTAAGGTGTTCGTTGGTCAGCGGACATGTCTGTTTAGAGGGTGTTGTGCGATACTGGTGTTCTAAATCTACCAGTTTGGCCTTCAGCCACCCGACCGACTCAGCAGAAGTAGGTGATAACTTGGAGACTTGATCAAACAACATTTCAAATTGTGCTTGCGACTCAACACGGTTAATGTGTTTGGGCTTTATGCAGAATTTTAATCCATATGCAAGGGCCTCCGTTTCAATGTTGTTGAGTACGTACGACGATAAGTTCCTAACATACTTCTCTGGGTTGTCTAGTACTGACGTTGTTATCTTTTCAGTGCTCAGTAATTTGTTGAGGCGAGCATTCTCTGCGATTTTCACCTTGTGCACTGTTACTGTACAGAATTTGGTGAACTTCAAGTAGCCGTACAAGCTCAATTCTTTGGTGACGTAGTAGGCAGAACTGTGTGTGCGCTTGAGGTTGGCCAGCTTAGACTGGGTTTCTTCTATCTGGTTTTTTGTCAGTCATCTCAGGTTTTTTTCTTGTTGGACATATTCTGTCCGCCCTGAGAGATCTGAAATACCGGTGAGGGAATATTCCCGTCTTTAGGCATTCCTCGAGAAATCTCAATCGACACTCCTGAACCTGATATTTTACACTTCAGCTTGAGTAATCCATCCAATCGCTTCACAGTTGGTAATGGGAGGCGACGTTTCAGAAATTCAAAACAATGTTTTCCCGTGATGAATTTGAATAACGAAGACACAAACAATAGATTGCACGATTTATTGCCTGGCATATTTCGCTGCATCTCGTCAGGTACATACTGCAGAAATCACACAACTTACGTGAATTAACTAGATAAATCCTTCAAACTGAAATATACACATGTTCGCACAGTAATGTCGATTGTCTACCACGGTAATTTTAACTGACTAACATGTCTTTCTGCTTGCACAAGGACGGCTTACGAAGGTTGATTATTATAGCTTCAGCAAACTTTAACAATCGACTACTTTGTGTGTTGAACAACACACGGAAGGCACTGTTTCTTTCAACCACGTGACCACTCTCGAGCACATGTCTCGCGACCGATGAAGCAGGACTGTTCCGGTGTGTCGGCCTGCCTAGGCTATCATCTTCTGTGTGTAGTATCTTGTCCAACCAATTCGGAATGTGTTCCGAAACCCTGCAATGTAACTGTCGCTCAGTTCTACCTATGTAGATGGCCTCGCATCTGCATGTAAATTGGTAAATACAATTTGATTTGGCTTACAAAGCTACATGTTCTTTTACTGCTGGGATGGGGATCGGTGTGTTTAGGTACCTGATGACTAGATCTGCCTTCTACGTCACCAAAGAATTGAGCTTGTACGGCTACTTGAAGTTCACCAAATTGTGTACAGTAACAGTGCACAAAGTGAAAATCGCAGAGAATGCTCGCCTCAACAAATCACTGAGCATTGAAAAGATAACAACGTCAGTACACTACTAGACAACCCAGAGAAGTATGTGAGGAACCTATCGTCGTACGTACGTACTCAACAACATTGAAACGGAGGCCTTTGCATACGGATTAAAATTCTGCATAAAGCCCAATCCCATTAACTGTGTTGAGTCGCAAGCACAATTTGAAATGTTGTTTGATCAAGTCAAATTATCACCTACTTCTGCTGAGTCGGTCGGGTGGCTGAAGGCCAAACTGGTAGATTTAGAACACCAATATCGCACAACACCCTCTAAACAGACATGTCCGCTGACCAACGAACACCTTACTGCCTTAAAAGCGTTAAAGGCTAACATAACTCTCGTAATATTGAAACCTGACAAAGAGAGTGGTGCAGTACTTATGGACATGTCAGACTACCAGAGAAAAATGGATGAAATATTATCAGATGCATCTAAATTCAGAGTAGAGCAAATAGTCAACAAGTCGGAGGACCTGGGTGCAAAAATGAGGAAAGAGATCCAGTCACTTGTGAATGCGGGACTCATCAGTGAGGCCACTGCAAAAACGCTCACACCGCGTGGCTCCCAAACTCCTCAGATGTACGGTCTACCCAAGCTTCACAAGCCCGGCATCCCACTAAGACCGATCCTTTCCATGGTTAACTCCGCACAACACCGAATGGCGAGATGGCTAGCTGAAATTTTAAAGCCAGCGCGACAGTCCTTCGATCCAAGAACATTCAAAGATACATTCGAACTGGTGGAATTATTGGATACTATGGACATAAACAACAAACACATGGCATCCATGGATATTGCCTCTTTATTCACCAACGTTCCATTAGATGAGACCGTGAATATAATAAGTGAACGCATTAGAGACAAACAACTAAAACTAGGCATACCATCAGCTATTCTAGAGAGGCTATTAAAATTATGTACCGCCAACATACAATTCAACTTTCTAAACAAGTCATATCGCCAAATTGACGGAGTGGCCATGGGGAGCCCACTTGGACCTATTCTAGCGGACATCTTCATGGCACACTTAGAAGAAAAGAGATCCTCAGACATCAATAACTTGGCCTTTTACCGTCGTTACGTGGACGATATACTAATTATCACCACAGACGAGCTACAAGCAACGTCGTTCCAGGCCACAATGAACGAGACACATAAAAACATCTCTCTATCTATGGAACACGAACACAACGAAGCGTTGCCGTTTCTAGATATCCTAATGAGACGTAGAGCAGACGGCACAATTCAAAGATCGGTGTACCGCAAAGAAACATGGACTGGCCAATACTTAAATTTTCAGAGCTTCGCACCTGTCCAGTACAAACGGGGCTTAGTACGGACCCTGTTTGACCGTGCTAGGAAAGATATGCACACCGGACACACTGACAGAGGAATTTGAAACGCCGAAGAATGCCTTAAAACTGATTGGGTACTCCACAGGATTTATAAAGCGCCACTGCCAACAGCCCAAACCGAAACCTGAAGTAACTACAGTACCTAAACTCAAGGTATTCATCCAGCTAACCTTCCGAGGAGATGACGTAATGCAACGTCTGCGGGACAGGCTCACCACAGCAGTCGGGCGAACATTCTGTGCTGCAACTCTAGTCATCAGGTACCGAAACACACCGATCCCCATCCCAGCAGTAAAAGAACCTGTAGCTTTGTACGCCAAATCAAATTGTATTTACCAATTTACATGCAGATGCGAGGCCATCTACATAGGTAGAACTGAGCGACAGTTACATTGCAGGGTTTCGGAACACATTCCGAATTGGTTGGACAAGATACTACACACAGACCGACACACCGGAACAGTCCTGCTTCATCGGTCGCGAGACATGTGCTTGAGAGCGGTCACGTGGTTGAAAGAAACAGTGCCTTCCGTGTGTTGTTCAACACACAAAGTAGTCGATTGTTAAAGTTTGCTGAAGCTATAATAATCAACCTTCGTAAGCCGTCCTTGTGCAAGCAGAAAGACATGTTAGTCAGTTTAAAATTATCGTGGTAGACAATCGACATTACTGTGCGAACATGTGTATATTTCAGTTTGAAGGATTTATCTAGTTAATTCACGTAAGTTGTGTGATTACTGCAGTATGTACCTGACGAGATGCAGCGAAATATACCAGGCAATAAATCGTGCAATCTACTGTTTGTGTCTTCGTTATTCAAATTCATCACGGAAAAACATTGTTTTGAACTAACACATTCACTGAAAAATAACAAACATTGAATGTATCCCTCACCTCATGTCGTACAAATATGTTGCTCATCTCAGACAGTAATATTCCTCACTGGAAACAGAAATGACCCCCCCCCCCCCCTCCCTCCCCATGTCAATCCACCATATCTCACATCACATACAGAAGTGCTTCTCCCCCCCCCCCCCACACCATATTCCACAACTTGTCGAATTGTCTTAATAATTTCCCCACTTGCTTGTACTTCTGTATGACGCGTGGGACATTTTGAAGAAGTAATGAAATCACAAGTGGACACCTTTATAAGAGTAAGTGGGTAATTTTTAAAAGGCGGTTGACAAGTTGCGATAGCAAGTGGCCAAATTGTGAGAGCCATTAGGGGAATTTGTGAAGTCCAGTAGGTAAGTTGCTAGGGCAATTCAAGAAGTTGAGAGAGCAAGTGGGGACGTTGTTAGGGCTAGTGGGGAAGTTGTTAGGACACTTCAACAAGTCGTGAGAGCAAGTGGGGAAGCTTTTAGGTCCAATAGGTGAGTTGCTAGGACAATTCAACAAGTTGTGAGAGGCAGTGGGCAAATTGCTAGAGTCAGTGGGTAATTTGTCAGGGCATGTCGACTAGTTGTGAGAGCCAGTGGGAAAATTTAAAGGGCCAGTGGGTAAGTTAGCAGGGCAATTCGACAAGTTGTGAGAGCCAGTGGGCAAATTAATAGGGCCTGTGGGTAAGTTGTCAGGACAATTCGACAAGTTGTATAATATGAGTGATACTTCCGTATGTGATGTGAGACGTGGTTGATAGACATGAAAGGGGGAGGGGTCACATATGTTTCCATGAGAAATATTACTGTCTGAGGTGAGCAACATATTTGTACGACATGAGGTGGGCGATACATGCAATGTTTGTTATTATTCAGTGAATGTGTCAAATTTTTATTGTTTGTGTCATTTTCAGTATTTATGTCAGCAATTTTCATTGATTGTTTCCTTTTGTTGATGTGTTATTTTATCGTTGTGTCATTTTTCATTTGTTGTCGATTTCTTTTTGTGTATGTGTCTATTATATTTTGGATGTTTTGCTTTTCTTTAGGTGCATCATTCAGTGTTTGTGTCAATTTTCATTGTTTGTGTTAGCTATGTTCATTTGTTGTGTCAGTTTTCATTGTGTGTGTGTGTGTGTGTGTGTGTGTGTGTGTGTGTGTGTGTGTGTGTGTGGTTGTGTGTGATTTTATCGTTGTGCATTTTTTTATTTGTTGTGAACTCTTTTTGTGTAGCCTATGTGTCTGTTTTATTTAGGTGCCTTCTTCAGTGTTTGTGTCAGTTTTCAGTGTTTATGCTGACAATTTGCATTGGTTGTTTTAGCTTTCATTGGTTATGCTGCTTCTTTGCTTGTCTCTATGGTTTTCATTTTTCAGTGGATTTGTTATGTTTTTAGTAGTTGTCGATGTCTTTTTGTATGTTACATTTTGACTTGTACATTCGGATGTCTTGTTTTCTTGAGGTGCATCATTCAGTGTTTATGTCAGTTTTCAGTGTTTATGTTGGCAATTTTCATTGGTTGTTTTAATTTGTCTTGATTATGTCACCTCTTTTATTGTCTCAATGGTTGTAATTTTTCAGTCACTGTGTCATTTTTCAGTAGTTGGAGTGGTAATGGAGTGGTATATGTCTGGGAAGAGAGGAAGAGGAAGGCCAAAAAAATAAGATGGGTGTATCGGACGCGGGACATCTTGCTTATGATATAGAGGTTTTCCGGAAAGTTGTTGTGAAAACAAGATTCTGCAAAGGACATGCCACTGAATGAATGACTATAGAGAGCTATTTGGCTCCTTATCCATACCTGGGAAACCAAATCGAATCAAGAATTGTTGGTTTAAAAACAAAAGGACTGTTAACAGAAAATGAAGAGAACTTAAGAAAGCGCTGTAATATTATCTTGTCTCATTATTCAAGCATTGAAGCAGAGACTTCCTGAAAATTTAGATGTATTTTGACAAATATTTCATTCTTTTCTGTTAACAACAGTAAAAGACATACCTAAATATTGCCAAGTTGTGAAATTTTTATGGGCTACTGATAATAGTGTGGCGGAAGCAGAAAATCAGTTAAGCAAAATAAATTTGGTTGACTGGACAAACAAAACAGAAACTGAAGCCTTTTGGAATGCAGTAAGACAATTTAAAAATGCCTCAGGAAACAGTCCATTCTGTCAGCTCTTTGAATGTGCGATGTCTGCCATGATACTACCCCATTCAAATGCTGATGTAGAAAGAGTTTTCAGTGTTATGAATGATATAAAATCAAAACTAAGAAATAGGATGAAACTTGACCTCTTAAATGCTAACTTGACAATAACATTTGGCCTGATGAGAGTAAGAAAATGCTGTTCAACTCATCAGCTCCCTGTTGATGTATTAAAAGAAATTGTAACAGCTAAAGCATACCAGAGTCATTTTGAATCTGAAGCTTCAACTTTATCATCCAAGCTAAGTTTATCCTGTGGATCTTGTGAGACAGACATCAATGAAGACGAGGACATGATTCTAGAGGGTAAGTCACATCGATATCTTAGTATCTATGTAATTTCTTACTTTTCCCATCTGGATATTTTTCTAGATGTCCCATCTATACAATCTAGGTATTTCTAGATGTTGGTTGTTCCGTTTCTAGATGTTTTCTGTCAAAGAAAAGTGGCAACCTGGTCTGTTAGGATGATCGTGAATTTGTCGCATAAAACTGTCGTCTCTGCGAAGTTATTTCAGCTATTTGACATACGGTAAGCGTTAATAACTCCTGTCATCTTCAGTTTTTGATGCATTTTTGAATTCTGCGTTCATTTATAATATATTTGTTACTTTGTTTGGAAAACAATTACAATGTTTAGCAAACTTGTTTGGAAAACAATTACAATGTTTAGCAAACCTGCAATCAAACCGTTGAGATGATTTAAATTTACCTTTGTTCGGTCATTGACACCATAATTCATACGCAAAATTCTCAATGGCGGACCTATGCTACTATGAATAATACTACAATTTAACTATTTAAATTAAACATAATACAATTTTAATTTTCAAGCAATATTTTATCTGTGTACTTGTATAATTTGACACCATTTGACATGACTGAAAATAATAATAATAAATTATTAAGAATTTTAATGCTTTTAATAAAATCATTTCTAAAAAAGTAGCTGACGCTGTCAAAATCAAAATCAAAAAGCAGCTTGTCCAGATGGAATCACAATAGAAGAATTAGAAGTACTGGGATAATTTGGAGTAGATATATTAATCAAAATGTCAAATGATATTTACAGCAGTGGATATTTACTGAGTGATATGCTGAAATCTGTATTTGAAATGACTATTCATAGTCGACTATGAATAAAGTCTCCTTTTATTCATAGTCGAACTGTCCCGGCTGGTCACGTGATTATTCCCAGCTCCGGAAACCCCAGCTGGTCATGAGATGTTTCCATGGCGCACTGCAAACGACGTCATCATGACATGAATGTAACTACAGTATAAATATTCGTTGATATTGTAATGTGTCATCGGTAGCTTAGTTTTAAATGTCTCCACCTGTCACGCGGGAGCTCGAGGTTCGATACCCCACCGGGTAGGCAGTATTTTTATTTTTTCATTTTTCAGCAATTAATTAGATGAAAGCAACTTTTTAATAAAAATATTAAACATTAGGAACTAAAATATAGAAGCTTGCGAATAAAGTGTGCTCTATTGATCTGCGGAAGCAGTCCGGGGGTGCATCCCCCACGCAGTGACGGTGTGATCGAGTGTCAGAATCGATGGATCCAATAGATGTCAATGTTTAACATGAATTTTATTTGCCAAATGAAATATCGCCCCAAATTAACCACCTTCTTACTGGCTCAAACTAAAATTGATTAGTGAGCGGCCGCTGTGACATGTTTTTTAATTCCCACAATTCGATTGCGAATGTGTCTGGGCCCTGAGGGCCCTCACTGTCATCGGTAGCACAAGATATGGATATACACTCCGACGACAGTGAGGGCCCGTCGGGCCCAGAAACATTTATTGTATCCATCAATTGGACTAGCAGTCCGCCACACACTGAAACGTTAATCGGTCTTGTGTCTAGCAGACGACGATACACTCAAACGTAAGTGATTGACAACACATCACCCCGGAAATGACCTTATGAGGCCCTGTAAGGGATGCATTTTACATTAAATAATTTAGGCCATCGTTCGGGGGCGTGCCAAACAATCTACGCTATGCAGATGACACAGTATTGGTGGCGAACAATGCAAAAGATCTACAACAATTGTTGGACATTGTACGAGGGAAAGTCATTAAGTAGTCACAAATGGCTGTAGAAAATTAATTGAAACCATTTTTATACATACATTGTCCCTTTATTTCCAAACATAATTTCCACCAATGCCCTTATCCCATCATTTTATTAGTCATCCCAAACCGGCTGCATAGAACTGCGTGCTCTGTTTTCTAAACCACGTTTTCACTTCACATTCAACTTCGGCATCCTTTGCGAAATGTATCCCGCCAAGGTGGGTTTTCAGTGGACCAAAAAGGTGGAAATCGCTAGGGGCTAAGTCGAGGCTGTAAGGTGGATGTTCCAGAACTTCCCACCTTAGTTGGTTAATTTTCTCCTGAGTTAATCAAGCTGTATGTGGTCTGGCATTGTCATGAAGAAGCAACACTCCTCTAGTCAGCAGTCCAGGACGTTTTCTTCGAATTGCATCATGACGCATCAATATTGCAGATACTACAGAGTCTATCGTTACTCGCCTGTCACCTCTAATCATCTCCTCCACCCGCTTCACGGATGCTTCTGTTGCAATCTCAACAGGATGACTAGATTGGATGTCATCAACAAATTTAGAGCGTCTTTGAGAAAATTGTTCTACCCAGCAATGCATCGCTTTATGGGACAAACATTTGTCAGCATAAACAGGAAGCATTTCCTTATGAATGTCCTTTGCAGGCAGTCCTTTTGCCCAAAAAAAACGCACAACAGCACGTTGCTCCTTGGCTGTACACTCCGTAAGTACAGTCGCCATTTTGCATGAGACACCTAGCACAACCTGATGAACAGGAATATAAAGTTTGATGTCGCTGTCACCTAATGACACTTGTAGAAAACACCAACCACATTTACCTGCCATCCCACAGAACTGTGTGACTTACTTATTGACTCGCCTTCGTAACAGAGCGTGCAAAGAAAGTACTCTTCTTGAATACCAAGAAAACAGTGACAATGGCAATATAAAAGAAAAAGGTGACACCAAAATGTGAAATGGAAGGGAAAATTCTTAACCAAGTGGGTAATTTTAAATACCTAGGGGGATTTATATCATATGAACGATGTACAACAGAGTTTAAGAGCAGAATAGGGCAAGTAAAAGCTGCATTTAAAAAAATGAAGAGTATCTTATGCAATAAGTCACTATCATTGAATGTAAGAAAAAGAGTGCTGAAGTGCTACATAGAACCTGTTTTACTTTATGGCAGTGAATTTTGGAATATAAATGAACAAATTAGGAAGAACTTGGAAGCGGTAGAGATGTGGTACTGAGATGAATGTTGCGAATTCCTTGGACTGCCAGAGTAACTAACAATGATTGCCTGAAAGAGGCTAATGAAACTAGAACACTATATACAACAATAAGAAAGAGACAAACAGCTTTTGTTCGTCATGTGATGAGAAGATAGCCATTGGAGAACATTGTGACGAGTGGAAAGAATGAAGGTAAGAGTGGCAGAGGCAGGCCAAGAGAAAGGATGCTGAATGGATTGAGACTGTGGCATGAAGTAATATCAGCAGAGTTGATCCAGAAAACCAAAGACTGAGATATGTGGAGAGATATGAATGCCTATGCCGACTGGCAGGGCACTTGATGATGATGTTTTATTTAATGATTAATTCGCTCACTTTTAGTTACAGAATAGCGTAATTATAGAGCAGAAACAGAAATAAATTATTTTCGATAGTGATTGCTTAATTTATGCAGCAGGTACAAATTCATTTACTTACATTATTGCAGGATATTTAATCAATAAAAGGAAGTTGTCGCAATGCTGAGTACACAATGAGTACATACAGTTAATGTGAGTACATTTTTCTTGAAATTTTTTTTGGGCCATATAACTAGCATGCCACATGACTTTTACTGAATATAAATGAGCGGCTATTTTTAATTGGTAATTAAGTCCCTGCACATCCCATCAAAACAGGAATGTGACCGTGACTTTCCTTTTAGCATAATAAAATACACATCTTGCCAGGTTGCTATTTTTAATTATTAATTAGGTTAGGGCACATCCTATAGAAAAATAGAGAACATGTCAAGTTAGGCCTCACCATCCTGGACGCAATGATATATGGTTGCTATGTGGTTTGCTTAAAAATAAGCAAGCCACAATAATAGAAGGCAAACTTTAATGTTCTTGGCTCCCAATTTTACTAGGCCATGAGCAGAACTGCTCATTTGCTCAGATTCCTGTGTGCTTTCTTGTTGTAGATCAAAACACAAAAATAATATCTCCACTTAAAATTGATGTACAGTCTTCACTGAGATACCATTGGATTCATCTTGTCAAGCTGTATCCAACTGTGATGGTTTCATACCAAAAAACCAAATTTTTAGATCATAACCAAAATTGCTAGAGTGTGTGTGCGTGTGTGTGTGTGGGTTTTTTTTTTTTTTTTTTTTCATGATCTGCTAATTAACATGATCGTATTATCTTCAATAAATATGAAATGAATGTCCTTTTGAACCATGGACACTTGAACAGAAGCGATATATTTGTTAAAAGTAGTTTACAAATGTTGATTAGTAAGTTAATTTATTGAATTTCTTAATAATATTATTTAAGCTGTGTTAAACTTAAAGTGACATGAAAATAAATCTAGCGTGTTCCATCGTGCCATTACCCGAAGTTAAAACGAAAATAATGTACCGAGTCATTCCGCCATTGAAAATCTTGTCCAGGAAAACGCTGTCTAATTTACCATGCATTCTTTTGACGTCATTCATTCATTCAAATCTCATGTGACAATAACACACGTCATCCTGGGTTTTCCAGGAAAGGTAGGCCTAATATTCCGTGCACAGCGATTGGTTAAAATCATCATGATCTTTTATATAAATACGAATATATTTCATACTTACCGTAATTAATTTTTTTTTGGGTGTTGTTGATAGAATTGCATCAATTATAGATGTATTTTTGAATTCTGCACACAATTTTAAATATATCTGGAAAGTTTCATCGCTATACTAGCTTTAATTGTAGAGAAAAACAACATTTTCTGCAGAGGCGTGTTTTTGTTATTTGGGCATATCGATCCGACTGGTGTGTACACTGTGTAACACTATTCTGGCATTGTTGATAGAATTACATCAATTATTGATGTATTTTTGAACTTTGCCTACAATTTTAAATATATCTGGAAAGTTTCATCGCTGTACTAGCTTTATTTGTGGATGAAAAAGAACATTTTCGGCGAAGCGTGTTTTTGTGAATGGGTAAACGCATGGCATGCGCCATGGTGACTGCGCATGCGCGTATCGATCGCTATGCATGTTACACTTTCACTTTTCAACACTCAAAACGTGCAATTTGACCTACAAAAGTTAAAGAGAACACAAGTTTAAAGATTATTAATAATTTATTTGTATACTTGTACTATCTTTTAATCATTTAACATGACAGAACATATTTTTGAAGTCAGTTTTCATAATCCGCCTATGATCCGTTGGTTGAGACCAACCTCGCATGCGGAGAAATATGAAAACAGCACATTGAACCATAAATAATTTTTTTCTGACGCTTGCAATAGAAAACCATCAATTGTAGATGGATCTTCGAATTCTGCATCAGATGTTTCAGAAATTTGGAAAGTTTCATCGCTAACTTGCTTTAATTGTGGTTGAAAAACAGGCGAAAATGTTACAATCATGAAACCCAAAACGGCGACTTGACTATATAAAAATCTTTGTAGAATAAACATTGTGTATTTGCTATCATAGTCGTAAGCAGTCTGCCTGTCACGCGGGAGACCGGGGTTCTCTTCCTGGCTGGGCATATTTTAAAAAAAATTTTTCACAAAATTATTAGGTGATGTAATAGAAACTATTCAACATTATGAACTAAAATATTATATAGAACTAAGAAACTAGAAGTTTGTGAATAATGTGTGCTCTATGGATATGTGCGAGCTGCCGACTGCCGGGGAGCGCATCCCACAGAGGCAGCCAAATGATCGGAATCGATGAATCCAATAGATGTCTTTGTTTAATGTGAATTTTAATTGCCATATAAAATATTGCCCGTGAATCAGCATAGTTTCATCGCTAAACTTGCTCAAATTGTGGTTGGAAAACAGATTTTCTGCGAAGATGTGACTTTGTGAATTGGAAACCCATGGGTCATGGCGGCCGCCGCATATCGATTGCGCTACACTTTTCAACACACAAAACGTGCGATTTGACCTACTAAAGTTAAAGAGAACACAAGTTTAAAGATTATTAATAATTTATTTGTATACTTGTACTATTTTGTAATCATTTAACATGACGGAACATATTTTTGAAGTCAGTTTTTATATGACCATTTGAGACAATCTCGCACGCACACACACACGCACACCCCCTGGGGGAGGAATCGGACACACTAGAGAGTTCCACTTACGGGCGAATAGCATGAGAAATCGTAACTCGTCTCACCTTCATAAAATTGTGAATATCTTCACTTATAAGTGACATACAGGCATCATTGAGGTACTATTAGATTTTGAATTTCAAGGTCTATCTACTGTGGCAGTCTCATTTGTAAATACTCAAAATTAAAATGATGATAGAGCTCGCTATAAATACAGAAATGGGGGAACTATTTAATAAATTTGTAAGCTGTTTTATTTTTGTAAGGTATAATATAATAGTAATAATTCATTCATTGGCACCTTGCTGTCTTGACAGACGATAGTTTGTTACATTGTGTTTCAGAAAGGCATAATAACCACAACCCATGGCGGTAGTGAATGTGACTGATCAGATCAATTCACGCTGTAAATGTTCGTCCACAATGGATGCATGCGAACACATGGTCATTCCCATCATCATGCACCATCTTACGTCTCACACGCTCAGTGTGTGATCTATCTGCAATCATTTTCTCCTTTGTCTTTATTCCATTTCTGATCTTTGCCCTCCATGCAACACATTCAGCTGCGACTTGCTCCCAATATGCAATATCAATGCCTGAATCAACCATGCCCCGCTTACTCACATCTTTGTATCATAGTAGAGGCCAACCCCAAGCAGTGGCGTCACTGGGGTTGGTGTCACCCAGTGCGGTAAGCTCTTGGTGTCACCCCTCTAGACTTTCACCATGGTCTTCTTCCGACTGTTCCTGTACCATATATAATCGCTTATAGTAATGTTTGTAAAATAAGTTAAAAAGTTAATAAGGACATAAGAAAGAAAACAAATTGAACAATATAACTTCAATACTTCAGGTAAAACATAAATAAAGAACTTCGACAAACTCGGACAAAGTTAAATTTTTGTTATTTAACATTAAAATTTCTGTTATTTAAAATTAAAAGTTTCCCATCCTGGTCTTCAAAGCTGCAAACCTGTCAATCACATCATCAAAATCAATATCTTTCACCATATCACTTTCAATTGATAATATAGCCAGATCAGAAAGTCTTGACTGTCCCATGGTTGATCGCAAATAGTTCTTTATAAGTTTCAGTTTTGAAAAGCTCCTCTCACATGAAGCCACAGACACACAGATCGTAAGAAATAGTTGTAGGCTTAGTGAGAGTATTGGGAGAGATTCAAGGAAATCCCAGTCAACTATAAATTTTAAAATATCAAATATTGACCAGTCTTTGGCTTTGTGGATATCAATATCTGCTGCCTTCAGGTGTCTTCTCAGCCTTGGTATTTCTTTTAAAAGCTCTACTTCGGATAGCTCATCATAGAAAGTGGTCAATTTTGGAACTGACACCAGCAACTCTTCTTCAGTTGCTGATAGAAGACTCTTGGCTTGAACAGCCTCAAACATATTTGCTACTTCCTTGATCGCTGTCGATCTGGTCTGGAGTTCAGAATGAAAACGATCAATACACTCCAGCATCGCCCTATTGTTTTCTTCTTGCATAGTGAGTCCAGCATCTGAAGCATCTCTGAGTTGTTCCCCTGCCATTCTCTTCTTGAACCTTAATCTTCTCTCTACTGTTATTCCAAATTGGTCTGCTTTTAAAAGTGCCTGTTCAATTGCATGCTCCACTAAGTGACTGCGCTTCTCCTGCAGAAAAAGTCTTAATGCCTCTAACTTGGTCACTACTTTGTCAAGAGTTAAGCCTTTAGTCTGCAGATACTGCTGTGTCAAATTAACTTCCTCAAGTACAGCAGCCCAAAAGTAAAGGTAGCACAGAAACGTGAAATCACAGACAGCAGGTAAAAGACCTTGTGCTGCACCTCTTGTTTCCACATTTTCACGAGGATCACATAGAGCTTCAATCGCCGCCACATATTCATCAAACTTATCTTTCACCGGTTTAACAGCAGCATGATGTGCACTCCAGCGTGTTGTTGATAGCCTTTTAATCGACATTGCAGTGTGTTCAATTAAAACATCCCATCGATGGGTGGAAGCAGCAAAGAAGGAATACATTCTCTCAAGAGTTCCAAAAAATGTTACACATAAAGCATTTTCAGCAAAAGAGTGTTGACCACACAAGTTAAGCGAATGGTCCACGCATCCGTTAAAAATAGCTTTCTTATTCTTTCTTTTCAGAATGGCTTGAACACCTCCATGAATTCCAGACATTGCGGCAGCATTATCATAACCTTGAGCTCTGCACATCATTATGTCAAGTCCATCACTTTCTAGATTTTTTTAAATGTCTGAACTGAGGTCATCAGCTTTTTTCCCCTTTAAAGGGAAAAATCCTAGAAACACTTCTCTCACTTCAACTTCCCCATTGTGGATTTTCACATATCTGATCACCTCAGACATCTAGTCAGTGTGTGATATGTCAGGTGTGCTGTCGAACATAATTCCAAAATACCTTGCAGCCTTTATATCATTTACAAGAATTTCCTTCACATGATTTGCCAGAACAGTTATAAATTCATTCTGAGTTTCTGGTGAAAGATAAGATACGGATGCTTTTACTGTTACAGATGTAGTTCGCTTTAATCTCATTAGGTGCTCTTTCAACACAGGGTCATATTTAGAAAGCATCTCAGCCATCTCAAGAAAGTTTCCTTTATTCAACGAAGATGCATCTTCCTTATGGCCACGAAATGCCAGATTTTGCTTAGCAAGAAACAATGTGATATCAAGCAACCTGTGCAAGATATCCCTCCATTTTTTTTTATCCCTATCCATTACAGCAACACTGTCGGCATCAATTGTTTTGTGCAGCTTAAGGCCTGCTGCCAATGTTTTCCATTTTTCAAGGCAACCTAGATGGTCATCCAATATCTCATGATTATGTAATTTTGGGCTCAGCTTCCACCACTGCTGAAACCCAGTGACAAATTTTGATGTTTGTTCTGTTACATTAACAGCAAAGAGTCTGCAGCAAAAGCAGTATAATTTCTCACTGACGAGCGAGTAAACCATCCATGACCGCAGTATTTTCTCACCATTTGGCATCGTCTTGTAGAACCATTCTTTTGACAGCTGGCGCACATCTCCTTTAGTCTTTGCACCTTGCCTTGTCACAGTACTGAAAGGCCCATCCTTGTTCTGAAAAGAACAACTTCCTCTTTTGATAATTTCAACTCGAAAATGATCTGGAACTGGTGCATTCCAGAAAGAAGCATCAGATAAAATATTCCAATTTTTCTCATCCACTTGACTCATCACATTTACAGTATCATGACGAGAATCATTTTCAGCATGCATTTCTGTTTCAACTTCATCCACTGCTATTTCATTATGTATTTCTGCATCAATCTCGTGATTCTCTTCCATTTCTGGCTCTAGTTGCTCTTTTGAAGAATGCATGCTGTCAGCATGGGAGGAATCCTTATCAATTGTAGATTGAGGAAGAACAGTCTTTTGATGAACCTTGTCCATCACTTGGTCTCTTGACATATTGAAGCATGAATCCAGGTAGTGATTTTAGTGATTCACATCTTTTCTTCTTTGCTTTTCGCTGCTCGCATCCACTAGGCCTCTTTGATTTGTGCACTCCATGTGGCATGATGGAATATTCTAAAATAATAAATCTATAATAAATTAGGGACTTAAAAATATACAACTAAACAAAAAGATATAATATAAATATATAAAATCTGTATAAATAATTATAATCCAAACATTTATGATTTATTCATAATTTAATAAATATAGTTATTTAGGTTAAATTGCGTTGTTTACCGTAGAATTAAAATGTAATTGAAAAATGATTATGTACACTAAAAAGAACCGTCTAAAAAAGAAAACTTGTCATACAAAATATTAAATTTTATTAAATATTGTCCATGGAAATTACAACTTTTTTATTTCATTGTAACAAGTTTGAGTGGATTGTAATTTTTTTACTGGCTAATGGAGTATTGAACATACCAACCTGCATACGATGCGGATGGCAAATGCTGCAAGGCACAATTAATGGATTCATATACTAATGTAACCGGCGGTCAACAATATTCGTTGCAACACTTCTTCTTAACTTTTATCAGGAAGTTTTGTCGCCAATGCACGACTGTCATTTCATGACATATATTTTATTATTTTATATTGCGAATTGCTGGCGAATGTCAGTAACCGCATCAATTATTGGGGGGATCTGCGTGTGGCAGTCTCAACAGTGACTCGTTGGTTTGAAAAATTACACAACCGTTATTTATTTTTCTATTTACATCTTTTTAATTAAAAAATTAAATTAAAAAATTAAAATATATATTTTTCAGACAGATAGAAAAATGTGTGTATGCCGTAATTATTAATTTATTGTAGTAGTAAACTACTAGTATACTATAGTATAGTAATACTAACTTTTTTAAGTGGAAGCCTGCCGCTGTTTTTCTCCTTTAAAATTTATGCCCTGTCCTAATTAATTTACTTTAAAATATTTATATTTTAGTGATATTGATAAAATTATAAAATTTCGAAAAATAATTATTTACATAAAAAACGAACCTGTAAACAACGTCTGTCATTTTCTGCAACCACGTGACTCCACACGTCATTAATTTGCGCGTTTGCAAATGACCCACGATTCTACTCCGACTCCGAGGCTCCGAGCAGCTCTGAGCTCTGAGTCTTATTCATTTAAGCACCAGATGCTCTGCATGGTGGCACCCTGTGCCTGCTCATGTATTTAACAATGAACGGTTATGAAACCCGACTAGACAGAGCTATGTCTGCTTTGTCAAATTTGCAATTTTTTTATTTTGGTGTCACCCCTTGATGGTGTCACCCGGTGCGGCCCGCACTCCCCGCACCCCCCTAGTGACGCCCCTGACCCCAAGATCTCTTACCCATCTGTAATTCACCAAAAAATATGTCCTTTGGTATTCTACCATCGTCCAACCTCCTAATGTGTTCTGTCCATCTAAGTCTATGAAGACTGAGCATGGAACAAGCCATCAACAACCTGATCTCCCACACTCTTTTTGTTAACCTGTTCATTGTTGTTGCTGCCTTACCAATCCTGATGTTCATTTCCTGATCTAGGGATAATTTGCTATTTACCCCTGATCATAAATATGTAAAATGGTCTGCAATCTCCAGTTCGGTGTCATCAATAGAGATTGATAGTACCTTGTGACATAATCTGTGTCTTCTTTTTGCTAATTGTTAAACCAAATTCATAACAATCATTGGAGAATGCAGATAGTAGATATTGTAATTCTTTCTCAAAGTGGGTCGTAATTGCAGCATCATTTGCAAAAAATTAACTGATCAGTACTCTCCTAATTTTGATCTTGGATTTCAATCTCTGAGTATTGTAGAGGCCGCCATCTGAGTATGAGTGAATGTATATACCTCCGTCCTGTAAGGCATATTTCAGTAGAAGTGAAAAGTATATTCCAATGAGAGTGGGAGCTAATAAACAACCTTGCTTAACTCCACTCTTGATATCAAACTCTTCTGAAGTTGCACCATCAAACTTGATTATACCCTTCATGCTTGTGTGGAATGATTCCACAATGGACAGAAGAGTTGGTGGATAGCCGGTCTTCTATAGTCCCTTGAACAACCCTCACGATTGACCAAACCAAATGCCTTTGTGTGGTTCAATGAAGGCAATAAACAGTGGTTGATTCTGTTCACAGCATTTTTCTTGCAGTTGTCGCAATGAGAATATATCAATGGTAGACCGGTTCTGTTGAAAGCCACACTGTGATTCAGGGTAGACTTGATCTCCCAGGACTTGAAGTCTGCGCAGAACAATTCTGGCAAATACTTTCCCAACGATACACAGAAGTGAGATACCCCTATAGTTGTTACAGTCACTCCAATCCCCCTTGTTCTTGTGCAGTGTTATGATGCTTGAATCATTGAAATCCTGTGGGACTTGTCCACCTTGCTAACTCCTGATAACCTCTATTGGAATCCCATCCTTACCTAGATGGAGCCTTGCCACGTGCAAGTTCATTAATAGCACACTTAACTTCTGTTATGGTGGCCAAGTGATCAAGAGTTGGCAGGGCCTCTATAATATAATAGTAATATGTCATGCTATATTACCCAGGCAAGTTATTATCCAGTAATAATGAGCAGTTGTTGTAGCTTTTGTGTACTGTACACTGGCTTCACAACACAGCAATGTGAGGTTTAAATTAATTCTTTTTGTCCTAAGCAGTTGTTACTTAAAGCAAGTACTAATACATGTTGTATATGAAGTTGAAGTATTGATAGTAATGATAGTAGTAACAATGAGTTATAGTACTAATTAAAATGGAATGTTAATATAACAGCTGGCTGGGACAGAAGGAGTTAAGTACATAATTTGGTGAATGTCATTTGTGTCTCTTTAGCAAACAGTCCAGTTAAACATGTTAACGTCTATTTGGAAACATATTTTAATTTTACACACATGATTGATTGATTTAGGAACCAACATCACAGCATTCGGGACATTCCCATAAGCACTCCGTCCCCATCCTCAGCAGCCAGCGAAGAGTTCCAACACTAATAGTTCCAGTAGCAATCTGATTATATGTCCGTCTCGCCTTTCCTCTGAGCGTCGGCCAGATCCCCTCGTCACACCTTGCTGCCTCATTCTTACCAGACTATGGTGATCCATTTGCTACTCCGAAGTGTACACATGCTCCCACAAGGCCGCAACCACGTCTGTCTTGTCATGCATCAATACTCCACCAAGTTTTGCTGTGCCAGAAAATCTGTCCGCCTGTTCATTCCCCAGCACACCGGCATGCCACGGAGAAAAAATCCAGGTGATGCTTGATGCCCATGACCTCCGAAGCGAAGCAAGCCACTCTGCACGAAGCCTGCCTGTCCTCACCCTACTCAGCATGCTTTCTGAGTCAGTTACAATCACAATGTGTGTATGTATTGTGTTCTCTATCCAGCAGAAAGCTGCACTGACCGCCTCCGCCTCCATTCTTAAGCTAGATGTTGTGTCATCATACGCCAGGCTCTCCTGCACCAAACGTCGACCATTAGCTTTTGCTAAAAATCCCCAGGCACTTCTCCTACCTCTCAACACCGAACCATCCGTGTAGATAATCACATCACCCTGGCGAGAATTATCCTGAATTAGTTGCATTTTACACACAGGAAAGAGCTAACCTTCATTTCTGATTCTGTTGCTAAATCTTGCTAGAGTTTGATAGGTAATCTGGTGTGCTTGTCAATACAACTAGTACATTATCTTGTTAATCATTATTTCAGTGAGTTTGCCGGTGGCTGACAACAGTGAGACAGTTCTGTAGTTAGTAATTATGCTGCTTTATTTTCCTTAAAAGAACAGGTGATTGATGCCACCTGGAAATACAGATGGTTTATTGCTGTGCTCCTTTGTACTGATTTTGTTCGCTTATGTTTTAAATTTTGTGAAGAATACATTTTATAATATGTATGTGCTAACTTCCTTTTTACCCTGATGCTGTCTCTTGGCCACCCAATTCCACTGATGACAGTACAGGTTCTCTGGAACTGTTTCTAGCACCTTTTGAATTAGTAAGTTTGAGATGGCTAGAGTAGCTTTACTCTTTGAAAGTATGGGGCATTGAAAGAGAAATTTAACAATTAATTTGGTGTCCTTTGGTAAGAGATTTTAGCGAAGAAAATTTGGTAAGTCATTCTGTTAACTCATCTATTTAAGTGTTATTTGAAATCCCAGATCATATAAAGAATTTCTACTGTATACAGACTGAGACATGTTGAACAAACAGCATTTATATGATACTGTTAGGATTATTATTATTATGTTTAATGTTCACACAATTTTACATTTTGTTTATCTGTTCTTCGCTATGTTTCTGTTTCAGATAAGTTTAGCTCTATATTGAAAGCTCCAAGTGAAAGTTCATTATCCCAGGTTGCATGAGATTGCTTGGAGCAAAGAATTTACATTATACAGTAATGTGGATAGGTTTGCACATAGAGGTCTCATAATGAATCCTGACTTGACAAACTCCACTTCACAAGTAAATGGTACAGCTGCTCACTTGCGTCAGCCAGCTATAGTTGCTTGGCTGTTATTACCCAACAGAATCCAGGCATCTCGATTTCAACTGTCACATTTGAAGGCACCATCACGTGCCAAAGCACCACAAGTGCCTCTTGATTACAGTCAGGCTGCAGCTGTCTCAGGCTCTGAGTCCTGGTGCTAGCAAGAACAGTATGTCTTCCAGTGCTGAAAGTAACCAGCAGGCATCATCTAGAGAACAGGCATTGGTAGTTAGGCCTGCCTTTAGCCTTGCTGACAGTCATGAAGGTGGCCACAAACTGCAGAATATGAATGTGCTACAAACCATTTTTAATGATAGCCACCAATTTGCCCCTGTTATTAGTAATATGCAGGCATTGAGTCCTGATGACTTCAATGCTAATTCTATCAGTGGTTCTGGTCCAAAAGTTGCATCTACTCAAGAACCTCAAATTTGTATTGAGTCGGTATTTAGTCTTGTGGGTAGGCACACTGAATATCATAAAGGTCAACATGAAACAGAATATGAAGTCAGTCACATTGCAATATACAATTCTGCAAGTCTGCAGACTTCACCAGAACGTCCTGCCCAACCACATGTTTATCAGCAAAATAAGACAATCTCAGCTGAGAAAGAACATGATATAGTTTCAACTCAATTTCATACCACAAAACAGAACCAGTATTCTGCACCCTGCTCAGCTCTGAATAGCCCAGTACACTTAACGTCACCACTTCGTAGTAGTAGTAGTAGTAGTAGTAGTAATAACATACATGAAACTAACATACTGTTACACCCAATCACTACTAACAAGAACAGTGTTTCTATAGAAGTTTCTTCACCTAAAGATGATTCCCAACTATTGTTAGACTGTAGTGCCTCTGTATCTAGATCTGCAGCACATCAGTGGTCTACCTTAGTGGTGACAAGTGATGCACAATTATCAATGAGTCAGAAGAATGGTAGCATAACAGAGGCTGAAAAGAAAAGCACACATGTGCTCAGGGATGAAGAAACACATGAAAAACCAGCTTCATTGACCAAGCCTCAGGACAGTAGTTTCACTTCACAGATGCTTCCATTTACTTCTAAAGTCCAAGAACCTGAAATAGTTGATCTAGATATAGAAGATAATGATGATTGCATGCTTGTGAAAGTAGACCTCAGCAGGTACCATTTCCCTTATGGTAGCAAAATTCATAATTCTGAAGTTGTGATAGTGGACAGTGATAATGATGAAGATGTAACAGTCTTGACAAAAGAAACAAGCGTTTCATGTGGAGAAACTTCTAGTGGAAAGTGTGACGAGCAGAGAAGTTGTGCTACCTCCACTGTAGTCATGGGTGAAAATGATCCTTGTGAAACTGCTGGCTCTTTAAGCAAGGAAGTAGAAGAAATAAACTCTGAAGCCAGTAAAACTAACAGTGAACAGGCATCTGCAACTTACACTTTGAGCTCCCCAGGGCAGACTCTTGTCACTTCTGTGATGAGCACTAGGACAAAAGCTCAAACGTCTGATCAAAAATACTCAGAAGGAAGCTGTTCTACATGGCACACTGCAGAAATTGAACACCCGGAATCTGAACTAATGGATCTGCATGTATATTATGATGAATATGATGATGCTTCCCCATCAACTGTTGAATATGTGCATTTAACAGTATTAACATCATCACAACCAGATAAAAATGTATCCACTCCAGTTATACAGACAATGTTTTCCTCCAGCTCACTTCTAAGTAGCACTTCAGATATCTCAGCCTTACAGGAGAGTTATCGCAATCCATTTTTGGAACCTGCTGTTCATGACCAGATAATTGAGAATATGCTAAGGCATTCAGAAGTTCCGCTCTGTTCCTCACATGAGGATGTCAGAAAAGATCACATTTCACAGGTAATCTATTCATCAAAAGTAGCTCCTACTGTACCCAGACATCAGTCACATCACTTACAGTCAGACAGTTCTACTGGAAAAATAACCAACTCCAAACATTCACTTCAGACCTCACCTAAAGGAAAAGCAATAACAGGTACCACACCAGCACCCAAAGGGAAAGCAATAAGAAGTACCACACCAGCACCTAAAGGAAAATCAGCAGAAAGCTTCACTCTTAACATTGAAATACCTTCTGCTGCCAGAACACAGAAGAAATCATCATCCTATTGTGACATTGCTTTTAAAACTGTTAAATCAACTCTATCAGCTAAAACAGACAGCTCTGTTATGTGCACATTTTGTTTCAAGTTTTTCTTATCACGAATGGACCTAGTTACTCATATGTGGAATTGGCACAGAAGTTCATATTTTGTAGAAAATAATCTGAAATGTGACGAGTGTGGAGAATGTTTTGCAAATAATTCCTCACGGGAACTGCATAAGAAAGTTAAGTGTACAAGTGCTAACGCATCTGATTTGGCTCCCATAGATTCTATCTTGCACACTCCACTAAAGAAGAATAGAGTTAGTAGGGCACCTGAAGTGTCTTCCAGCAGTGCCACATTTAGGGGAGTTGTTGAACCTCAACCCAGTGCAGGTAGTGCAGCAATTGATATCAGCAATTCCACAAATGTAGATGTCTCTATTGTTTTGAACAGTTTTCCCTGAGAGAAATGAAGTTATTAGTAATTATTCAACTGGTGTGGTGACAGATTCTGCAACTGACAAACATCCAGACTTTGCTACTGGTGAAAAGTTCATGTCCGAAGAGTTAATGCAAGAGGATATTAAGCCAGTCATTACTTCCAATTGTGAATTACTGCAAAGATCTGATGGGCCAGATCAAGTATTGGCTGGTGGACATCCAAGTGCCAGTGATGGTCATAAATGCACTACTTGTCAGAAGATGTTTTCAAATAGTTTTCAACTCTCACTGCATCAGCAAGTTTCAGAAGGTTGTAAGGTGGCAAGGAATGATTATGTGCAATGTTTTGATCGAGCAAAAACATTCCCATCGAGTATTATAAGACATTTGCATGTGCTGAATAATCCAGAATGTAAAGAGAAAGTTGATAGATACTGCATTAAGTGCTCACATTTATTTAACAGCCTTGCAGACAAACAGGATCACTTAGACATGTTTAAGGCTTGTCGGATTTATGAAGAATGCATCATGAAGGACATGGTGAAGAACCCTCTTGATAAGAATGTGGGTCATGTTGAGCAGAATGTGACAGAGCCAAGAAACCAGATTCATCCAGTTTTTACTGCCTGTGAAATCTCACAACCAGATAAAAGTCCATCGCTAGCACAAGAAAATAATAACAGCAGGCAGGTAACAGACTCATCCATACCAAACTCTGTGTCATATCAAGTGTCATTGCCTGTCAGTGACATTCTTCAACAGCATTCCCAGATAAACCCAGCTGGCAAAAGTCACAGTGAGAAACCTAAAGGTGGTGAAGCCATGAAACAAAAGCCATACGTTAAAGCAAAGCCTAGTGCCGCGTGCCCAGCATGCAAAAAGAAGTTTGCAACAAGTGCAACGTTGATCCTTCATTTTAATGAAAGTCCCAAATGTAGGAGGAAAATTTGCTCTCCATTAAAATTTGCCAAAAAGATATCTGCATCAGAAGTTGCCAAAAAGATATCTGCATCAGAAGTTGCCAAAAAGATATCTGCATCAAATAGAGTAAATGTACTGAAGCCTGTTGCCACACCAATGTCTCCTGGAAGGGCATCTACGGGTAATGTCATAAACAGCAGTTCTGCAACTGTTACTGCTTCCAGGAATGTCTTTTGTGACATCTCAAGCACTGACAGATCACTAAAATTCAAGGTCTGTGGTGCAGAGTTTATTTCTGAGAATGAATTGACTCATCACACTGAACAGAAATGTAGGATGCTGCAAAATTCAAAGAATGTCCTCAGTCGTGTTTCAGTGATGTGTCAGGTGTGCCACTTAGCTTTTGCTGATGACATCAGACTGGCTGAGCACCTTCACCTCAACCAACCTTGCCAGAAAGAGACATCAGAGAGAGTAAAGAGAGTTCTGGAGTTGAAGAAGTCACATCTAGACATTGATACACTTAAGAGAGATAGGAAGAGATCTTGTGAAATTGTAACAGGCATTAGCAATGTTACTAGCACTATTTCAATGGCATCAACACAAGATGAGTGCATAGCATTGGCAGAGCAGTTGCCAACAGTGGACAATGTAATTATTGAGAAGCTGGCTGAGGGTAATGATGGACACATCTCAAGCAATTCCAATAAAAAAAAACAGTATGTTTGTAATCAAGGAAATGCAAATGATGAAAGTAAAGGACATGCAGATGATAGCGACAAAGGTGAATTAATAAGTAGTATGTCATCGCCAGATGAAGGAAGTGACATGGAAGAAAGTGGCAGTAGCAGTGAGGAGGGTGACCGAAGATTATACATATAAGCAATATTGCAAAGCATACGCCTCTAAATCTCTGCTTATCAAGCACAACAAATCATATCACTATTCAGCGCACAGCAAAAAGACACGCTGTAAAGTCTGCACACAAAAGTTTCATGATTTAACTGGCTTGCATGCCCATCTGCTACAGTTCATATTTTGTTTCATACCTTTGACTCGACCACTTTGGGAGCAAAAACAAGACCCCCAGATCTGCAGCATGTGTAAGAAGGTTCTTGGTAGCCCGAAAGATCTGCGAAAGCATTGCTTCAAGAAAATGTCTTGTCGTTTACGCTACGTTAACATGGCGTTGAAAAATATGAAAGAGAAAGATCATACTTAGTGTTCCGCCTGCTGTTGAAGAAAAGATACCAGTTTTGAAAACAGCAAAAGAGAAAGAAAATACCAAAGTAGTACTTGCCGCTGAGGCAGTGTTATCAGTGTCAAAAACAGGAAAAGAGACTTGTGAAACTCAGAGTGCGAATGAGGTATCATCTTCAGTTCCAGATTACTGCAATCCCTTAGAAGTTGATTCAAGCAACTCTGATATAGACATTGAAGATGAAACCAGCTGCATTAAAATCTCGCATGTTGTATCAAAAGCATTAATAGAATGTTTAAATTGCAGAGGGGTTTTTGATGACTTTCAAGAGCATCTATTGAAGCAACAATCATGTCTCGATTTCTTTGGCATGCATGCAAATAAATGTCCAGTTCCAGTGCCTTTTTGCTATCAATGTAAAACACACTTTGATGACATAGGTTTGCTACAACTTCATGCCTGTAAGGG
Organism: Cepaea nemoralis; assembly: GCA_014155875.1. Taxonomy (NCBI): domain Eukaryota; kingdom Metazoa; phylum Mollusca; class Gastropoda; order Stylommatophora; family Helicidae; genus Cepaea; species Cepaea nemoralis. The sequence goes on along the minus strand of JACEFZ010027082.1, from coordinate 82,737 downwards.
TTTTGTAGCCTACACACATGTTTGTCAAATATGTGGTCTGAAATTTACAAGTGCGCACAATTTACATGCCCATTTTCGGCAGAGTTTAACATGCAGTAAGACTAATTTATCATCTCCACAGAAGAGTAATCATGATAGTGACTGTACATTTGTAGACTCTTCTGCAAAAAACCAGCAGGGTGGAATGTTTGCTTTATCATCTGCAGTTAGAGATGTGCCTACATCTCCAGGCGAACAGGTATTTCATTGCTTAATTTGTGATGCCAGATTTTTCACCTTGCGTCTATTGATGGAGCATAGTTATCAGCATGTTGAAGAAACACCCATCTCATGTGACAGATGTAGTATCACATTTCTTCATTACAATCAGTTTGTATCCCACCAAGTTGTTCACATTAGAATGGATACAGAAGTCAACATTTTGATGGAAAGGCCACAACTTTCAACATTTGGGGCTTCAACCATTACAGATAAAAACGTGAAAGCCAATGTTGGTTCAACCAGTGCAAATAACAACACAAGAGGCCAAAATAGTGATACAATGACAAGCAATAATTCAACTTGCATATTTTGTCACCGAGATTTTGGAAGTGTGAAAGCAAAGTTAGTCCACCTCAATAGCAATCATGCTTGCATGGCATTAATGAGATACATAACTGAAAACAAGCTCTTTGTTTGTGATCAAGGAGGCACTGAACCTTTTGATACTTTTGATAGAAGGGTTACGGATTCTAACCGCTGTGAGTTCTGCAATCAGAGCTTTTCTTATAAATTCTATCACTACCTTAATTCAGCGTGTTTTAGGAGATTAGAGTCCGCCATTTTAAATTGCAGTTGGACTTTTGATGACTTTGAAGAGCATCTATTGAAATATATTGTATCTAGCGTAAAGAAATAGTTTCAACTGTAAGTCAAACTGAGTGTAAGGAGCCTGATACTCATCATGTCTGAATGAAACACCAGGGAGAACAACAGCTGAGTGGTGATGTATCACCATCTAGAGACCCTACCTGTAGCACAGGTGAGTTTCCAGAGGAGACATGTTGTCTTAAATGTGGTTGGATGTTTCCGGACGATTGAGGTGAAAAAGCATGAGTCTGTATGGGGTCACAAACAGCTTCAGCATGATGGAAAGTGCAGATTGACAGCTAATGTACATGATGAGACAGACATCTAGTGACCATAGGGTAACACTGGATGAACTGTGTTCCATGTTTTCCATTAGTAAAGGTAGCATATATAGTCAATATTTAAAAATTGGGTTTTTACTTGTAAAACAATCACAGTTGGATACAGATTGACAAGACAGATTCAACGGTATCTCAACGAATATTGTACATCAATTAATTCTAAGCGGCGTTATTAATATCTTTGTGTCGTGGTCTACAACCAGGAAGTGTAAAGGGGTCTTAAGAAATGGGGAAGATTTTATCGCGGCTCAATAAATTGGAAGCTGAGAAATTTTGCCTTCTATTACCGTGGCTTGTTTATTTTTAAACGGACACGTAATACCATATATCATTGCGTCCGGGGTGGCGAGGCCTAACTTGACGTATTATCTATTTTTCAATAGGATGTGCCTTGACTAATTAACTATAAAAAATGGCCGCCAATTGTTTATTATTTATTAAAAGTCTGGCATTGCTAACAAACCTGGTAACATGTATATTTTATTATGCGTTTTGGTAACAGGAAAGTAAAGGTCACATTTCTCTTTCGATAGAATGTTGAGAGGATCGACTTCATTGCACCAGGTTTTACCCCATATGGCGCAGTCTTTTTCCGCAGGGCGACCTGCCGAATGCATCGCACAAAGCATGAGAGTCTCCATGTCTCCGAGAAAAATGCACTTGATTTTTAAGACTTTTCGATAGGATGTGCTGTGACCTAATTAACAGTTAAAAATAGCTGCCCATTTATATTAATTAAATGTCATGTGAAATGTTGGTCGTTAGTGAAAGAAGTCATGAAAAATGTACTCATATTGTCTTAATGTACGCACTGCATTGCAAGAGCTTTGTTTTGTTGATTAAATATCATGCATTAATGTAAATAAATAAGTTTGTAACTGCTGCATAAATTTAGCAGCAGTTAATTAACTATTAAAATATTAAATAATAAAAAATAAAAATATTAATTAATTAAATATTCACTAATAATTGATTTCTACTTTTGCTCTACAATTAAACTGTTTTGTATCTAAAAGTGAGCAATTAATAATTAAATACTAACATTTTAAAAAATGATAACTTATTTCACAGTATTTTATTCAAATTTAAATAATTATGTACTGGTGCGTTGCTAAGAAAAAAATGTACTCCTTACAGGTTTACAGCCAGGTCTGAAAACTGGCTTTCAAAATTATTTTCAATCATGTCAAAGAGTAAAGTGGAGAGTGGAAAAGAAGAAGCAACAAAGACATTTTATGATCTGTTTAAGTCCCCGCTAATCACTGGTATCATGAAGGCTAATAATGGCTGGGGCATTTAGAAAGAATGGAAGATAATAGGGAAACAAAACTTGCTTACACTCAGGAAATAAATGACCGCAGACCCCGAGGTAGACCAAGAAGACGGTGGAGAGATAATATACAAACAGATCTACAAGCACTTGGAATTAGCGACTGGAAAGAGAAGTTCAACCAGAGAGATTAATGGAGACGGCTTGTATCTGCAGCAAAGAACCTTAATGGCTCGGAATGCTGAAGAAGAAAATGTCAAAGAGTGACAAATTATACAAGTACACAGATAAGTTATTGCTACAAATGAAACTTGTATTCTGTTTAATTTTAGTATTTAAATTGCCAAGTCTAATTATAAAATAAAAAGGAGTCCGCTCTGCTGTACTACGCAATGCTAACGGCATGGGTCCACCTTTTTGAATTTTGCGATATTGATATCTCATTGTTATGCTAAAATTGGTTATTGTTTTCTGAAAAAAAGTCAGAAGCGGTAATTGTTGAAACTCTTCACACATATGAAAAAGTGAATGGAGAATCCAAAAATGCAATAAAATGTATACTTTTATTTATCATACGTGAGTTATATGAAAAATTAGCTTACCGGGCATCAAATATTGAAATTAACTCCATGGAGAAATAACGTCTATCGACAAAGGTTTCCAGTCTAGCAGAAGGCCACTTATGCAATTTTTAGTGTTGTTTCCCGCGAAGTTTAACCGATATTTCCGAATACATCCAATCAAAAGCAAGCATGGGTACCCCCAGGCAAAGAACCGGATGTCGCAAGAAACTTTATGCAAATGAGGTCATACCATACCCTACCCATTTTACGATATTCTGACAATTGACATTGCCAGTAAAGGCAGTGCCCAGAACATCATGAAAGACCTGAGTATTCAAAGGTTTGTGCATGGTGGCATCATCTCGATGAATGTTGTATGGAGCCATTGTGGTAAACGGACGACCCATATGTCAGCTTTGTCAAAACGACATACCCAACATGGGACAGTGCTAACTGCCAAGTGCCAAATTCATGCCACATGACGGAATCATTCCAACTGGTCCGACATCTTGGGATTTGTCCAGGGTGAAATATTTCTAATGGCTCGTACAAACACGTTACAATTTACATATCTACTATGCACACAACCCACAAGTCTGTTGCGTCCTTAGACAACACAGTCACTTTTATTGTAGAACAGTTATCAACCGTGGCTGTCATACACCGCCGGCTTCCTGCCGTTCAGCATTCTGCATATGACCAGCACACCCACTGACTACCAATATATAATGCATGTTTAATCTAATCGTCAATAGGAACTTTAGTTGATGCATCTTATAGATCTTATGATTATATCATTCACTTCTTAACGTGCTCAATAGTTCTACTCACGCATCTCACTTGTGACCAACAAGGCTTTGTCACAGCGTGCCTCTGCCCGCAATTTCTGGTCGAGGTGTTCTCAAAACTGTGTCAGCTATCTCGCCACCGCTTGTCGGCGTTTACGACCCCATCGTCAGGCGTCAGCTTCACTGTGTTGCTTTATAATCGCCAACTTTCACAACAGGAACATTCTTTGACTTTTGGACTGCGTCTCAGATGGCTTCACTCATTTCAAACGCTCTCCAACACTTTCATCGACCTTTCTCTTCCACGTCTCAGCTCCGTCTCCCGAACACCCGTGTTCTGGTCTTTGCCTGGGCGCAGTCATGTGACCACATTAACTCCGCCCACTCATGCCCCAGTGTTAGCTTGATTTCTCAACTGTGTGTCTTAGTGACATCGTTTTACACACTTGCGTTGTTTCTCGTATCTATCTCCTGGCACTAACATCCTCTGTTGGATCTCCATAAACAATACTCAAATGTCCGTGGATGTGAATCAGGGTCTCGCCTTCAGCATTGAGGAATTCTATGACATTACGTTGCTTTAACCGAACTACTTTGGTGGCCATTTTTAAACCGTGACTGTTCCGCCACCTGTGACTGAAACAGGTTGGTTGTGATACACAGTGCGGAAGAGTGGATGAGGAATCCCGTTAATTTAATAAATTGCACACCGATAAATTATGTACATAAATAAACAAAAGGATGCATTATTTATTGCCTGACTCTCGTAAATATTGCAAATACTTAAGAACACAGATGTGCCAAGACCTTTGGTGCTTTGATGGGTAGGGGTACACTTTGACCTTCCCACCCTGCACTGACCACAACCCAAATATAGTTAGTCTACCGAACCCCACACACACAGACTCTGGACACCACCTGCCTTTCACTCACTCAACCTCGGGACCTGTACTCGTAGGGGGCTCAGCCCAGACGACAGGTATACACTCAAAGACATGGTAACAAATTGAAGAAGTGTATTATTTACAATAGTCCAGAGAAGGCGAATGAAGATTGGGTAGAGAGTAGGTCTCTATATGCAGACAGACAACAGAGTGTAGAACAGTGTAACAAGTTCACCGGGGCTTGGACAGGGTTGTTACTATAGTTAATATCCCCAGCGTTTGCTCCAATCACCCCAATAGAACTTTACATCTACAAGGCCCCACACAAGCCGGGACAGCTGTACCTCCCTTCCCCACTTAGGGAATCCTACCCAAAGGGGGCTCGGACAAGACACCAGTCATACTAATACACAAAGCCATGGCTAACAAAGCAAAATTTAATTTCCAACTATGTCAACTGCAACACAGAGAAGGATGGCTGAAAGCCTGAATAGAAGACAATATGTACAAGAGACGATCTACTGATGATTCGTCTTCATCACGGAGACTGTGACTTAACTTTGTGAGGCGGTCCCGTTGTAGTTAACGACTCACCCAAGAAACCTCCAGGGTAAAGGAACTCCAAGGCATAGACCTCTCCAAAGTCTCTCCTCCCCACTGAACAAGATCTCGGGCTGGTCAGGCGTAGGACTAATGCCTGACAGACACTTCACCAACCATTGAGGATCATCCCTCGATGACTTACTAAATCACAATTTCCACTCCGCTGATGACGTCTGGGTCGACCCCTAGAATCCTCGAGGTCCCAACGAAAGAAAAGTCCTATAGCACAATACACTAGTATATACAAGAGCCTGGTTGCTCTTCTGTCTCGCCAGTTCCTGGGAAACACTTATCAGCAACCTATAACTGGAGCACTGCCTCCATAGTACCACATTGTCACAAGTGCATGACTCAACAAGTGAATATTAACACTGAACATATTCTCATGTACCTATCATACACAGTTCGGTAGGTATTAACTACCCTAACAGTTCACCAAGTCTGTCCATCAAATCAGTTCGGTAGGTATCAACTACCTGCACAGTTCATCAGAATGTCAAATCTCTGCTGCCGGTCATATGACCCGGTTCATGGCTTCAAAAAGGATCACCACTGTTGATTCACCCTTGCTGGTTCCGTGAACTTTAGACAATGTGTCCCATGACGACCCAGCCGGGCCGGAAGCTTAATAAACTGGCCATTGGATGACGGGTAAACATTCGGTTCAACACCTGAACTTCCTTGCCTGGAAAATCATAAAGTTATCATTGATCGAGACATGTACCAGTACCTCGCTGGTTGGAACCAATAGACGCTTTAGTCTCTGACCCTATCTGGATCGATTGACTACCTTCGTCGGACTCTTGACGGTGATCTTAGCCTAGACCTCCCGGCTAATCTCAATTCAATTGACTTCCAGTATTAGTAGGCAGATTCAGATGACTGCTCCCAGTAACGCCTCAAACCTCATCTTGATTGGCACTGGAGCGAGCAAGTCCCATGGAGCTTATGGTTGAGCTCCTGAATCTTCATTGGATCTAACCTATAACAGATCCTGAAACATGGATGGGTTGGTGTGAGTACTCAACTCCAACAAGGACTACACTGCATCTCCACATTAATACATGCCTCTCAGTAATATATAATACAATATATATGTGATCATCAACATCATCGATCTACTCTTAATTACAATGTATAGGCATGAGGCTGCAAGAGAAAGCAATAATACACCAGTGTATAGTTAAGTAACTCGTCTGGGCAACAGATAGCCCGATAGCACCAAAGTCGACTGTATGACTCTGTCAAAGTATCCTTCGCCTGGTGCTAATCCACTCCTGTTTCTTCACCATCCATCAACCAGAAAATACACCTACTTCTCTTTCAGTGTAGTGGTTACATTATCTAGGAGGTGCCCAGCCGGACATATCCTCCTTCTACCTGGCTCAACAATTAATCAATCCCTTCACCCATGGATTAACTAATTAAACCTAACTCATTAATGACTACACAACCTTAATAAATTATCTACATCACAATTCATTAACGTAGCCTTAATAAATTATAACTAGGAATTGTTAAACTTAATTAACCAACTCATAACACAGCAACAGCTTCTGTTCTGAGATCTCCGTCCCAGAACAACGTTTGACCTTTTATTAATTGACCTTCATCCATGACGGTCACGTCTGTGCAGGTCTAGCACAGATATGGTGGCCATCCACCAATACACTTTCCCACAGCTACTGTGGGTACTGCGCATTCTGTTCCGTGGCTAGTTAGGCCACGTCATCCCTTTTAGAGAGGCTACCATCCCCCCTCTCCTAAATCTCCAGCTCCCTTTTTCCGGACCAATTACCAAAGAGCATACTACTACTTCTTCACTGCAGTAACTCAGTTACTCCATTATCAGAGTCAGGTTTCTTGAAGAGGAGAATAATAGAGACAGACCAGGTTCGGTTCATATTTCGGATCTACATAGACGCAACGGCCTCGATTACAGAGCGCCGCATCGCTCTCGGTCGGGTATGTTAATTCCACCTTCGGTTAAGCACGATCGCTTTGGTTCGGACATGCAACATAACCGTCGGTCGGACAGGCCTCATAACCAGTCGGTTGGCTAGACATACGCACGATTGGACACGCATGGTCACTCTAGCGGACAGGCATGTGAACAAGCAGTGACATCAGGTATCAAAATACTTTCTATCAACTGCTATCCAGTAAATACAAAAAATTTCTGCCAATGAGGAAAAGCACTGGCATTTTCACACAGCAAATACTTACCTGCAAATCCTAATGAAATAACACCACCTTGTCCCCGGAATAATATCACCACTGATATCAGACATAAATTACCATCCTATTCTAGCCAAGCAAATGACACTTCAATAATAATAACAAGCAATAACTTATCACTATTAAATGAGTTTAGCATCACAATGTAACGAATGTCAAACTTCCTGCCCTGAGTATTTAATCACTACCAGATAGTTAACACATCTGCTACACAGTTGGTAAATTACCCGAACCTACTTACACAGAGCAGTGATAATAACGTACCTATCACTAACAATGCATATCAGTTGTACATTAACAGTAAATAACTTCTATCAGAGGTACTAACATCGGATTTACTGAATTATCAGAAGGAACACACGTATACATGCCATGTGTGTACACGCTCACTACAGTTGGCGTTTCCTGGACGCGTCTGTCAAACACATTATCTAGCCGATCAATAACAGCTAATTAAAATGCAGACACGCGACGGTAATTTATGCGCTTCGCGGAGACTATTTTCAGTCGGCGATTAATCGTCTTGAGAATGTAGGCGCGGTATTTACGGACAACGGTTAAATTATAGATGAAGTAATGCAACATTACCTGTGATCTAGAAATCACAACCCTTCACTGCAGATGTCCGCCTGGCTGCGTTTACCGACATCTCTTCTAGCAGTGAATTACTGCGATCAGCATTCGACGATGTCCCACTGGCGACTGATCGTGACCAACTAAGTGCGTCTTCACAATGCCTTCACGGGCCTAGTGAATTCCATGAGCCACGGAGAAATCCTGTGTCACGGAGAATTCCACAATCCCGTGTTCCCTGAGGCAATTGTGGGTCCTGCGTGATATCAAACCACGTACGCACTTGACTGGGGACATTCTAGAGGCTTCTAGAAATCACCAGAAATGTGACGTCACGAACTACTTTAGACGGGGAATCCCCTAGTTATTGTTACCAGATCCAGGGAGACTAACCCGTCGCAGTCCCTTCAAAGGGAAATAATACAGAGAACAGACTGTTTCGCGTCCGTTTTGTCACAAACAGAATCAGGAAAGATCCTGATTTCATCATACGGCACGTAAGATTCGTAGTGTGTGTACGTCGGGTCTTGTCGTTTAGCTCACCCGGATCCCTCAGTGAGCAAGCTGCCTTGGTAAGTGATGTACCTCCAAGTCTCATCCACGGAACCTGATGACTACTAATGGGAAATGGCCATCCTGAGATTTGAGGACCGGATGTCAATGTTTACACTAGACATTGAAGTAGTGTCACCCTGTGACGTAGTTGATACTACCAAAGTTCTCACATATGGTTCAACTTTGGCGACCCTAATCAGTAGGCATCCCCCACGGAAGCTCACTGAGTATAGCACACACGTACTAGCTTAACCGCTCACTGCAAGATCACAATGTCTGACTGACCCGGGTTGTAGAAATTCTGAAGAACTCCATCGCTGTTGGATAGGCATTGTCTCTTTGATTTGCAACTAACAGCCTGACTGTGCTGACCCCTCCTGGGTGTTCACAATTCTAGTACACTCCACCTTTGGTAAGGGAGTAATGCCACTTGGAGTAGTAACTAATAGCTTGACTGTGCTGACCCCTCCTGGGTCTGCGAAATTCTAGTACACTCCACCTTTGGTAAGGGAGTAATGTCACTTGGAGTAGTAACAAATAGCTTGATTCTGCTGACCTCAACTGGGTCTGGTCAAACAGATTGAATTGCATCTTGAGAGTTCATTTGCAGTCTAAAGTCTATAGACGATCTACCTGAGAAACCCCATCTGGGTTGGTAAGTATACCATCGTCAGACGACATCATATTAATATTGATGTAGATATAGAACCTCAAATGTGTTGGCAGGAAGGTATACATGTATCACCTTCGGGTATACTTTCACTGCGTGAAACGAAGTTGGCAGGCTCTCAGTTCATGGACCTCACCTTAATCTTGGGTGGTCTACCTGGAGTGCGCCGAAAGCCAAAATCTTCATGATCAGTCTCCACATCTTGAATATCACCTGAAAGGCAACTCCTTAGAGCGTGAAACAATACCGCATTTGACCATAATCGTGTCGGATGCTTGACCTTGCCATGTAGACAGATATAGGCTGACGAACTGCGTCTTGCTCCTGTGAGTGAAGTGTTGGCGAATCACCGAAAAATGGCGAGCTTCCGAGTTGTGTAGAACTCTCTATACCTGCAATTCTTGCTTGTTCTGGTGGAAATAATGCCCCCCGTGAACCATGGGTTCTATCCACGAGAAACACATTCCAGATCGGTTCACCAGTTGTGGAGTGCATCTAGCTCAGAGGTTCCCAAACCACGGCCCGCGGGCCACTTGTGGCCCGCCAGCTGTCAGAAAGTGGCACGCGAGGCCTCGTTATTTAATATAATTTATTTTATTAATTTCAAAAAAGCACTTGGAGCGCCCCGTCAGCGGGCGATAATTTACTCTGCTTGTGGTTGTTGTGCTCAGATATTATCGAATGCACCTATTCAGTTTTTAGTTTTAGTTTTAGTCGTTGGATCAACATCACGGCACACGGTTTAACCCATAAGTGCTCCGTTTTCCTCATAACTCAAACCTGAGTCTGGAGAAACTCAGCTCAATGCACGAACTCCGTTGCATCGGCGAGGATCCTGAAATACTTGGGTAGATTTTTAACTCGAAATTTTGCCCGGCAGCGCCGTTAGGCTACTCTTTTTCGATTTCCATCTGAAAAGGGCCGGTCTCTCTGGCTGAGGGGTTACGCCACTTTCTCCGTAATCCCGTTTATCTCGCAGGTCTCATAGCGGGCGAGAACTGGGAGCTGTTCGTCCCCCGCTGGTGACTTGCAGGATAACTGAGCCGGCCGTTCAGAAAGCAATGGCAAACTACTGAGCCAAGAAATCTTCTTGCCAAGAAATCAACAGACAGCTGAAAGATGCTGCTGTTGACAGCTATGTCCTGTAAAAGGATATGCGAATTACAAAAAAAAAACAAAACTGAAAAGGGATTTTTTACGTGCGCAACAATACACACGGGCGTCCGATCACACTACCCAGAGACCAGGGGAAATTTTGTTACTGGAAGTCCAGGTTGATTTTTAAATTAAATCGGACCTCCAGCACTCGAGGCGGACACCATACCTCGAGACCACTCAGTTCAGTTCGCAACGAAACGTTATGAAGTTCCCATATCCCAGCCTTGGCGACCAATCAGAGTGCGCAAGGCGCCACGTTGTTGTCTGTTACAACTGTTTAGCAGAGTCGGCAGTATTGCGTTGAAATTATATTTGTTCAAATACAAATTTACCGTTAAAGCCTATAAACATGAGTGGAAAATCTAAAATCAAACAATGATAAAAAGCGAAAATATGAAGACGTTGATTGTCGTGAATTCAACGAAGATTGGGCGGAGAAATTTATGTTTATGCTTGGCCGTAGTGGTAAATCAGTTTGTTTGACTATGGATTTTGTGTTTCTGTTACAAAAAATTTAATCCTGAACGACACTTCACGACCGCAAAATTCAGACATAAATGCTCAACTCAGTATCCGATCAATTTGGAGTTAAGAAAGAAAAGATTTCATGGCTAAAAAGGAAAGTTCTCTGACCAGACAGCAGTCATTTTTCATCAAGGCTAACGAACAGAGCAAAAGTGTTGTTGTGTAGTACGAAGCTGCCTGATTCATCTTCAGCTGATCAAATGATTTCATTCTGGCGACTATTGCCTGTCGAACAATATGAACACTTGCGTTCATTCGCCCAGAGATACATTTGTCCTTTTGGTTCGACTTACAGATGCGAGCAGTGATTTTCCGCTATGACCGTTATAAAAAGCAAGTTTAACAAGCAACGTTCCAGAGTCACCGACAGTAACCTAGCTGCGCTCATGACTTTGGGCACGGCAGATTTGTGCCCAGACATGGATAACTGGCATCTGAACTTAAGTAACTGGTTATGAAAATAGTTACAATTGTAAATTAATTACATTAATAGCGACTTTAGGAACTGATTAAAATTTATTATTAAATGAACGTTTGATATTAAACCAAAAAATAACCGCAGTGTAGTACTGACACTGACTGCCTTTAAAGTTTTAGAATTTTGTTGACAAAAGTTAAGAAAGGTAAGAATGATACTGCACGACTTTTATAATTTTATAACGTTGTGGCCCGCTTAACTACTGAAAATAGTAGATATGGCCCTCTGCTTGGGAACCACTGATCTAGCTAACCCGAACTCCAGAATGATCTCGGCTCTACGATCTAAACAGCTTTTCCGAGGTTAAAAATAGCTCAGGGCCTACACAACTCTGCTTGGCTCCGCCCACCGGTGAATTCCCTATTGCGACTGTCAAAAAAAAAAAAAACTGTCATTTACTGCCAATATAGTACCTTGCGGTGTATGGCAGAGGGGTCTTTGAGCCCTATTGCGACGACCGGCCGAATTAGATAATTTCGCGACATCAGATTCAGTTGTTTTCTGACAATACTTCTAAAGGAAGTAGAAATAAATTGAGTTTCATTTTCCTGATAATGGGTTTAGCTGATGTACTTAGATTAGCTATATTTAAATATAGAGGCTACAAACAGTCGGATGCATGTTTTATTGCCTGGTATATTGTAGCATGAGGAAGGGGCTAGAAAAAGTGCCCTAAAAATTTGTCTGCTTCATCACTACCTAACCAGCTAGCCGCGGTTGGTGGGTACCCTAACTGCGGTCGACATACAAAGAAAGATAAAACAAACAAAGCTAAAAGAATAAACCATATTCCCTTAACAATTGGAACTTGGAATGTACGCACCCTACTTGACAGAGACGGCGCGTCGGGTCCAGAGAGACGAACAGCACTGATTGGGAGAGAGCTGGGCAGGTACAACATCGACATTACAGCCTTGAGCGAGACACGACTTGCAGAAGAAGGCCAAATTTGTGAAATTGGTGCCGGCTACACATTTTTCTGGAGTGGAAGGAAAAGCGAGGAAAGACGCCAATCCGGTGTGGGATTTGCCATTAAGTCGGCAAACTAGCTGGATTTCCAAAGGCTATAAACGACAGGCTCATGACCATGAAGTTGCCTCTGCTGAATGGAAGGAAGCACGCAACCATTGTGAGTGTCTACGCACCAACTATGACCAACGAAGATGATGTCAAGAACAAGTTCTATGAGGACCTGCACAATGTATTAACATCTGTTCCCAAAGGAGACAAACTTATACTCCTTCAGGATTTCAATGCCAGAGTAGGCACGGACACCACCTCTTGGAGTGGCATTATTGGAAAGCATGGAGTCGGAAATTGTAACAGCAATGGACTCCGCTCCTTCAGACATGTGCCGAACATGATCTCCTGATTACGAATACAATTTTCCGTCTCCCCATGAGAAATAGGACATCGTGGATGCACCCTTGCTCGAAACACTGGCACCTCATTGACTATGTCATCGTCAGGAGGAGTGACAGACAAGTCGTTCGAGTGACAAAATTCATGTGTGGTGCCGAATGTTGTACAGACAATCGTCTCATTGTCTCGAAAATGAACATCCACATCAGGCCACCACCGCGTCCTCAAGGGGCGAAAATGCAAACAAAGCTAAATGTCACCCGCCTAAACAGCAAGAAAATGCAGCAGTCGTTTGAAAATATGCTGGAAGACCGCCTCAAGCCCAATGCTGAAGCTAAATAGGATACAGAAACAGAATGGAGAGCCCTAAAGGACACAATTTACAACACTGCTATGGAAATCCTGGGGCCAGCCCCCCGAAAGCATAAAGACTGGTTTGATGAAAATTCCGAAGACATCAACCAATTGCTGGCCGAGAAACATCTTCTCCTCAAGGCACATTTGAATGACCCAAAGTCAACATAAAAAAAGATGCTTTCAAGAACATTCAGAGAGTAGTGCAGAAGAAACTTCGGCACATGCGGGACTCCTGGCTGAGCAGCAAAGCTGATGAAATTCAGGGCTTTGCTGACAGACATGATATGAAAAACTTCTACGACTCACTGAAAGCGGTCTATGGTCCTTCATCACCAGGCATAGTTCCCCTCCTCAGTGCAGACGGGGGAACATTGGTCACCGATAAGAAAGAAATCATCCAACTCTGGGCAGAGCATTTCAGCAAAATCTTAAATGCAACTTCCTTCTTCGATGATGAAACCATCAACTGCCTTCCTCAAGTTCCCACCAATGAGACACTTGATGACCTGCCAACCATAGTGGAAATAAACAAAGCCATCCAGCAACTCTCCAGCGGCAAGGCACCTGGTCCTGACTCCATCCCAGCAGAGATATACAAGGCAGGTGGGCCGGTCCTAACAGAGCAGCTTCACCAAGTCTTCACAAACATATGGATGAACGAGACCATGCCACAAGATTTTAAGGACGCGTCAATAGTCCACCTTTACAAACGTAAAGGAAACCGCCAATCCTGTGACAACCACCGAGGCATCTCCTTGCTTTCAATTGCAGGGAAGATACTCGCCAGAATTCTTCTCAATCGCCTCACAGCCCATCTCGATCAAGGTCTTCTTCCCGAGAGTCAATGTGGCTTCAGAAAAGAACGTGGAACTGTTGACATGATTTTCACTGCAAGGCAGCTGCAAGAGAAATGTCAGGAACAGAACTGCGAAATGTTCTCCACTTTCATTGACCTTACCAAGGCTTTTGATACGGTCAGCAGAGAAGGACTGTGGAAGATTATGGCAAAATATGGCTGTCCACGAAAGTTTGTCCAAATAGTGCGGCTATTTCATGACGGCATGCAGGCAAGAGTACAGGAGAATGGTGAACTGTCTAACCCTTTCCTGTCACCAATGGAGTGAAGCAAGGATGTGTCCTGGCACCAACACTGTTCAGCCTCATGTTTTCAGCCATGTTGATGAATGCCTTCGAGAACGACGACATTGGAATAGACATCAACTACCGTATGGATGGAAAGTTATTCAATCTCAGAAGGCTGAAAGCTAAAACCAAAATTAACAGCGGCACCGTCAGAGAGCTCCTGTTTGCTGATGATTGCGCTCTATACGCCAACTCAGAGGCGGACATGCAACATAATGTTTCAGCTTTCTCACATGCCTGTGCCAACTTTGGGCTCAATATCAACTTGGAGAAGACTGTAGTTATGTACCAGCCAGCTCCAGGGAATAATCACACTGTGCCGAATATCAAAGTGAATGATCATAGACTAAGTGTTGTGGACAAATTCACCTATCTTGGCAGCACCGTGTCACAAGCTGCCACAATCGATGACGAAGTGAATGCAAGAATCTCCAAGGCCAGTGCAGCCTTTGGCAGACTGTACAAGAATGTATGGGACAGAACTGGAATAAGCCTGCAAATAAAGCTAAAAGTCTACAAAGCAGTTGTATTATCCACACTGCTATATGCTTGTGAAACCTGGACTGTTTATCAGCGACACGCTAGGAAATTAAACCACTTCCACACAGTCTGCCTAAGGAAGCTACTGAAGTTTAAATGGCAAGACAAGATTCCAGACACTGAAGTCCTAGAAAGAGCATCCATGCCCAGTATCCACACTCTACTGATGAAGAATCAGATTCGCTGGGCTGGTCACTTGACTCGCATGCCAGATCACAGGCTCCCTAAACGAATTTTCTACAGCTGAACTGCGTTGTGGTAAACGCTCCCAAGGTGGCCAGAGGAAACGTTTTAAAGACACTCTGAAAATTTAACTGAATGCTTTTGGAATTCATCATGACACCTGGGAGGCTGCAGCCAGAGACCGAAATTCGTGGCGTGCATCATTGCGCAAAGGTGCAGTCATATGTGAGGCAACCAGGACTGCAAGAGCTGTGAAGAAAAGGCAGGACAGAAAAACCACTGCAGGAAATCCTCCTCCAGAGACGTCAAGCATTCTTTGCCCACATTGTCAAAGTACATTTCGAGCCAAAATAGGCCTTATCATCCATCTTAGAACCCACGGCTCCACACCTTCAACCCCACTGGATGAAATGAATGGTCATCATCATTCTTGATGGACAAACAACAACAACATATTGGGTACTTTTGCTTTCTTTCACCCCAAACAAAAGGGAATCCCAGCGTATGACGTCACATCCAGGGGTTCCCTGTGTTGCGCCGAACATTCAGGGGGTTTCCGTGTGTTGGGCCGTAGCTCGGTGCGCAATTCTATGCGGCGGCGGTGGTGCGCTAACCTTTCACTTTCCGGTTAGGGTTAAGGTTAGGATTAGGGTTAGGGTTAGTGTGTTTACCCTACCCCCTAACCCTAATCCTAACCCTACCCCCTAACCCTACCCCCAAACCCTAACCGGAAAGTGATTGCAGGACCGATGCAAATGAGGATCGAAGGGAGACAGAAACGGTTGCCACAGCCCAAAGAAACAACACTGTGGTGTGGGGCAATTGAAACGCACTGACACGCACTCCACCCGAACACAGAGGAGATCACCGTCGGCGCTAAATATAGCTGGTGACTCTAAATATAGCTGGCAAAGTTTGTTTGGGGTGAAAGAAAGCAAAAGTACCGTATATTGTGCTGCTTCTCATCAGGTGCCTACTGCAGAGTTATATAAAAATATATCATGGCTCGACATTCGACTAGTATCAGAGACTGTGTGTATTAGGTATTTCAGTCAATATATATATTTTTTTGCACTCGATCCCCAAGTCAAGGACAACAGGTCAACCAACATCGTAGTCCAACTGTCCGGTGTATGGTTGAACCCCTTACCTTGGCATGAGTACACCGGATGTTTAAGAGCGCGTTTTCTCAACCATTCGGCCATGCTGGCCTACAGTCAAAATAAGATTCATACATTCACTTGCTATAGAACCAATAGAGGTATTGTTTACATATATGGCTGTGTATCCACAAAATCTCTGTGCAGTCCATATATATATCTATATATATAAAACACAATGTATGTATGTATGTGGGTAGGGATGTATTTGATGCGTTCGATAACGGTCCATCCGATTTAGATGCAATTTTCTACATGTTTTCTTTTCATTCCCGTACAGCCAACTGTCATAGTTTGGTAGTCTACAATCAGCTATTTACTTAATAAAATTTAATTTTGTAATTACGTGACTTAACATAAGAAAAATTATATAAAGGGACATAACTTTTAGTAGCATTGCTATATCTTAGGTTAAGTCCCCTGGCTATAGATAGATAGATAGATAGATAGATAGATAGATAGATAGATAGATAGATAGATAGATAGATAGATAGATAGATAGAGAGGGTGGGATAGATGGAGGGAGAGACGGACGGACGGACAGGCAGGCAGACAGACAGATAGATAGATAGATAGATAGATAGATAGATAGATAGATAGACGGGCAGGTCGTCAGACAGACGGACAGACAGACAGACAGTCGGGAACGGGAACTTATATGACTACTTATATGAATTAGATGAGATGCCCCCCCCCCCCCCCACATCAGGGGCTGGGCGAAACCGGGCCAGGTCAGACAGACAGACAGGCAGAAAGATAGTCGGGAACGGGAGATTATATGACTACTTATATGAATTAAATGAGATGCTCCCCACCAGGAGCTGGGCGAAGCCGGGCCGGGTCAGACAGACAGACAGACAGACAAGCAGACAGACAGAGAGACAGACAGACAGACAGATAGATAGATAGATAGATAGATAGATAGATCCCCGCCTGGGCGAAGCCGGGCCGGGTCAGCTTGTATACACACACACACACACACACACACACACACACACACACACACACACACACACACACACACACACATGAGGCAGGAAGGAAGAAAGGCTATGTGAAGGGCGAAACTGCCTCCATCAACTTCCATCAATCCCACAGTGATATCAAGTAAAGATGCACAACACTGACTGCCCATAAGCCAGAGAATAAAACGTACAAGAAGAAAGGAAAAGAACAGATTTATAAAGATCGGAAGAATCAGGATCCTTGGCAGGGAGCTACATACTATGAACTCCAGGCAGTAGAGTATAGAGTTGGACTGTGACAGAATTAATGAATATTCACAACAATAAACTAACAAAACAGACCAAACAAAACAAATTAAGAACAACACAAATAGGACTTTTATTTTGTCAAGCTCAATTCTCAGGATGAAACATAAAGCACTGAAACACAAAGTACAACACATAGACCACCGTAGTTTACACTAGAAACTAACACTAGATTGGGCTTCACATTTAACCAGATCTCTCTATAACCAAGTCTAGTCTACGGAGTACACCAAATATCACAGTCAGGCATCACCTTCCCAGTCAAACCGGGACACAACACCATAAAAAAAAAAGCTTTAACATAAACAATAATAGAAACATAAATATAAACACAAACATGAGTTTTACATTACAGGGATGAAACATTCTGCATTGAAACACAAAGTAAATAAAACCCTGTGGACAACTACAATTCACAACGGGGATCAATGATCGATTGGGCCCCACACATTACCAGATCCCTGTGGCTCAGTCAAGTCCACCATGCACTAAGTGCCACAACCAGATATCACATCCCTAAGCTGACTGTGACACCTCACAACAAAAGAATTACAACACAAACAACAGTGGCATGATCAAAGGTATGGGAAGTCTGGTTATGAGATCAACTAAAACCCAGGAATTCCCTGAAAATACCCACTTCCCAAAGCAAGCGCCCACATTTGCCAATCGGTATCTCCCTGGGTCTACCAGACCTTCATCTACAGGCATATTACTCCGGTTTCAGTTACCTTCCAACTATAAAATACTTTTCAACCCTTTCTGTTTTTTGGGAAATGTTTCTTTTTTAAAAATTTAAATTTTAGTGTCTCCGTTTAAGAAGTGGTTAAAGTGAGACTCTCTCTCTCTCTCTCTCTCTCTCTCTCTCTCTCTCTCTCTCTCTCTCTCTCTCTCTCTCTCTCTCTCTCTCTCTCTGTTTTTATTTTTAAAGGTGACACTTGATACATGTAAACACAACCAACAAACCGACAGATGAAGTGTCGGATAAAAGCACAATCCGCCATTCGTCTAACCTGGGTGGGTTAACAAGGAAAAATAGGTTAACAGACGAGTTAATAAGAAACAACATCTGTGTTCAGCTGCCGTTAGTACAGACTATCAAATATTCGGGTGAATGGAACTCTTAGTTCAGTGTTTAAGTAACTCATAACCAGACACCCACAGCAGTACATGCACCACGATGCTAGTCAACAAACGAACTAATCACTATGCCACCGACATAATTCACCCGTGTAATGCGGGGTCCTTAAGCGAAGCCAAGAATAGTAATATTGTAACCAAGCATGCGTATCGTAAGCGGCCACTCAGGAGGAATGCGTGGGACTGGCTAGCCCTTTCCATGGAATATGTAAGCTGCAAAAGCCAACACACATGAACAGGTATAGAGCATAAGTTGGATGAGCTTCTGTACTCCAGTGAGAGTTAAAAGGACAGAAGAAGACCATAACGGATTAGATCATATAAAAGCAATAGAGTGGTAGCTGTTCGGTAGGGCAGGCGAGCTGGGGTTGGTGTCTTTTCCGCGTTTTATCGAGCTTGTCAAGTGTTGGCTTTAAAGTGTCTGTTATGCTGTATGTTTTCTTATATTTGACCCTGTACCTTTTGGTGGGAGTGTGGTGTGTCTGTCCGTGGTATTCTGTGCATTTTCTTCAGAAACCCCATTTCCACTAGATGTTTTTCATCTTTTCTGTTCATTGTCCACGTTTCACGCCTTTCCAAAATTACATGTTCTATGTAGTAGCTGCAATTGATATCTTTATATAAGTTAGTATTTTTCCAGCTTGGAAAAGGCTACCTTCGCCATAGCGATTATTCTTTTAGCCTCTTCAAGGCACCAACATATGTTTGGCCAAATTATGAAATATGTTTGCAAAATTAAGAAATGTCCAAATTAAGAAATATGTTGACCAAATAAGGAAAAATATGTTGGCCGTAGTGTATGGGACGCAATCCCGCTTCCCTCCGTTTGTGACATACGTGAGCTCAAAGTGTCCGCCTTGATCTCAAACTGCAGGTTACGTGGCATCATGTCTGACTTGAAATATTACTCTGGCCTTCTATCAACCGAGACAGTGTCCATGTGGTTATACTAGACTATATCTATTGACAGAATACCCAATGTGGAGTTCAAGGCGAGAAATAAACACATCTCAGTGAATAAAAAAAATGTTAGTTGCATATCCTTTACAGGACGTCTCAGTCAACACCAGCATGTTTTGCTGTTGTGATCTCTTGGCAAGTTTACGTTCAGTAGTTTGCCGTTACTTTCTGAACGACCGGCACCCATACCATTTCGTAAAAAACCAAAGCGAGGCGGTCTGCTGCCAAATTGCCTGCAGCTGTGTTTTGAACGGGTCTGTAACCCCTTCGCCAATGAACGGGAGTGAATCAAGCGCTGTGGAAATTACCATGACGGTATCAGGCGTCTAAAATTGACTATCACCTCCATACAGTGGAAAGGCTTTCATAATATCTATACATGTGGTGAAAAGGTGGACTCACATCTGAAATTGTTATGGTTATGTTGATTTCAGGTTAGATAATTGTGTTCAAACGTTATATTGAGTCAATTCTGATGTATGAAAGTCGACAATGGGTAATTAATAGATTAGTTAGAAGTTAACTAGAGGCTCATGGGATGTGGTTCTGTAACATAATGATGAATTAATCATGGAAAGACAAAATATGTAGTGAAGATGTAATACACGAAACAAACTTATGAAGAAGAAAATCCACATTCTTTGTACATGTTTACTTTGTTTTATTTGTCTTCGCTCGCTTGGAACTCAAGAGTAGTCCATCATACACGTGCTACTACTTCTAGTGCACTGGACTAATTCTACCAGAAGATTATTAGCTTTCCATATTACCAGTGGCCCTCGCCATCAGGCGTATGCACTCCAACTTCAAAGATACGTGTAATTTACATGCCCAAGTCAAGGACGAGAAGTCAACATTTTAGTTCAACTGACCGGTGTAGGGGTTGAACCCGCTACCTCGGTATCAGCACACCGGATGTATAAAAACGAGAGCCCTTATCTGTTTGGTTACGCTAACCTCTATTGTACATGTAGTCATCTTCTTCTTTGTACACATTCAAAATTCAACCTGAATATATTTAAAGAAAGCAACAGTCAACCTGGGGTTGTTGACATATCCGTATAGTATGCTTTCAAATGGTACATGTCATCAGAAAGAGTAAAGTGGAAACATGAAGCGACAACATAAAGGTTGGCGGCAAAGTGAGACATCGGATGTAATATACAAGTAAATCGGTACAATTATCTCGGAACAGTCATAACATCTGATGGGAGATGCCTTGAAGAGATTAGAACAATAATTGCTATGGCGAAGGCAGCCTTTTGCAAGATGAAAAACATACTCATGTCACCTCATCATGTTCCTCTTGTATTTTGTGGTGTCGAGGTGAAGTATAAACATCGTGAGAGTGCCCGATTATGGGCTTCATATATCGATATTCCCTTGGACTCTGCTATTCCCTCCGTCCAACGTTTACGTGGTCGGTCTATTCCTCTGTTTCCATCTGGTCTGTACATCATTGCTTGTTGTGGTATGCTGTTGACTGGAAACCTATTTGCATGGCCAAACCATTTGACTTGCTGCTTTCCAATAAAATCTAGTGCTGCTATAACCCCCACTTCAGTCCTGATTTCTTCATTTCTGATCTCACACCATATTGTTTAAGGATTTCCCACAGCTTGTTTCTATCTACTCTATCAATTGCCTTTTCTTGGTCGACAAAGGCTAAGTAGAGTGTTTCATTGAATTCGATTGATTTTTCTATAAGTTGTCTAAGAGCAAAAATGGCATCTGTGCATCCTTTGTTTTTCCTAAATCCAAGTTGTGTTTCGCTTAGCTGGGGTTCTATAGTAGTTCGTAGTCTTTTCTCAAGAATTTTGCAAAATATTTTCCCAGTATGACTCCACAGTGAAATGCCTCTGTATTGTTTTCAATCTCTTTTGCTGCCTTTGTTTTTTCAAATTGGGATAATTATGGCGTTTCCCCAGTCTCGTGGTGTCTGTTGTTCTACCCAACCATGGTTGAATAGTCTATGTAGCCACGCTGTTCCTACTTCTCTTGCTGCTTTAATTAGTTCATTTGGTATTTCATCTTGTCCCGGTGATTTGTTCAATGGGGATAATCTGATGGCTTCTATAATTTCTTCTTTTAGTATGACTGGTTCTAGTCCTTCGGTGGCATCTGTGTAGGTTTCTTGAAGTCCTGTGACATCTGATGGGATGTTGAGAAGTTGTTCGAAATACTGCTTCCAACTTATTAGGATTTGTTTTCGTTCATGTATTGGTTCTCCATTTTTGCTGTTAATTATTTCAGTTGGGTCAAACGGTTCTCCTCTGGTTCGCATTGCACTTATCTTTTTGTAGAAGTTTCTAGTTGCCTCCTTGTAGTTTTTATTTAGGGTTTCTCCATACTCTTCCCAGACTTTTTGGTTTTCCTTTTTTACTATTCTATTCACATGTCTTATTGCTATTCTATATTCTATGTAATCACATTCCTGTTTGCTCTTCAACCACTTTTAATATTTTTCCTTTTTGTCTTTTACCGCTTTCTTTACCTCTGCGTTCCACCAACCTGTTATTTTCTTTTTCCGTGTTTTGCGTTTTTTCATGGTTCCACATGCTATTTTTGCAGTATTTAAAATGCTTGATTTGAACATCTCCCATTCTTCTTCCACTGTTTTTCTTTCTATGGGTAATTTTACAAAGATTTCAGTTAGTTCTTTCTCATAATTTTCCCTTAATGCCTCGTCTTTAAGGTTTTTTAAGTTTACTGATTCACATGGCATGTATTTTCCTGCTCTTTGCTTTCTTCTTCTGATCGTTCTTATTGTAGCAACGACTGCTTTATGATCTGTGTTTATTCTTAAATTGGGCACTGCCCTTGCATCTAATATATTTCTCTTTCTCTTGTTTTTTAATCAATCATGTGCCATGCCGGAAGCGTTTTTGGTCATGACTCGCTATTTCACTCGATCACCAGAGACGTGAATCAGCTCAGTGTTCCTGTCTCGTCCATGCCATGTGGCCAAGCCATCCAGGTATTTTCCTCTCGGTTTTCCTCTTGGTCCGTTCCCTTCGATCTTGCCAGTTGTCACTAAGTTCTCCAATCCATTTATTCTCATAACATGTCCAAAAAATGTTGACTGTCCACGTATAATTTCTCTAGTGAATTTACGAATTTCATTTCTTCTTCTTCTTCTTCGTTCATCCGGAGTTTTTTTTCGGATGTGATTGCGTTGTGCCTGTTTACAGCAGAGCTGCGTTCTTGCACCGTTAGGCCGACACATCCGACTTCTGCGGGCGAATTTCATTTGTCTCCTGTAGTACTTGGTCATTGGTTTTTCTCTCTGTCCATGGTATTCTTTGCATTTTCCTCAGAAACCACATTTCTGAAGCCATCAGATGTTTTTCAGCTTGACTGCACATTGTCCAAGTTTCACATCCATACAAAAGAACAGGCTCTATGTATCCCCTCAACACTCTTTTTCTCGTTTCAATTGACATCTTTTTATTGGTCAGAATGTTATTCATCTTACTAAAGGCTACTTTCGCCATGGCGATTCTTGTTCTAATCTCTTCAAGGCATCTCCCATCAGGTGTTATGACTGTTCCGAGATAATTGTATCGATTCACTTGTTGAAGAATATTCCCATTTACTTGTATATTACATTGTGGTACTTCGTTCCTTCTAGTGACGACCATAACCTGTGTCTTTTTACAATTTAATTCTAACCCCAGCTGCTCACTGTGTACAACAACCGCATCTACTAATTGTTGCAGATCCTGCGCATTGTCTGCAATCAATACTGTATCATCTGCATATCTAATGTTATTGATGTTTCGTCCTCCAATGCTGATTCCATTTATATCTTCTACATTTCTGAAAATATTTTCACTGTACAGGGAAAAAAGATCTGGAGACATTACACATCCCTGCCTAACACCTCTCTTAATAGGCTGATATTGTCCCACTTCATTATCAATCCTTATGGCAGCTTGTTGTTTCCAATATATGTTTTTTATAAGTCTAATGTCTTTCCCATCAATTTGTAGATCTGCAAGCATATCCACCATGTTGACATGTCTAACTCTATCAAAAGCTTTTGTGTAGTCAATAAAGCAAAGATGTATATCCTTGTTTACTTCTATAGCACGTTCAATAACTGTTCGCAGCATATACACAGCATTTACTGTACCCTTTCCTTCTACAAACCCACATTGTTCTTCCCCTATTTCAGGTTGTAATTTCTTCCTCACTCTTTGCATGATAATTCGTAGCAAAATCTTTGTGATGTGACTCATTATACTAATTGTTCTATGTTGATCACATTCCAAGGCTCCTGATTTCTTTGGAATTGCAATAAATAGAGTTACATAATTCAGAAGGTATATCTCCATTATCATATAATGTGTTCAGCAGTCTGGTGACTTGGTCTAGTCCATATTCTTCTAAAGCTTTAATCATTTCTGTTGTGATGTTATCTGCACCGGGGGCCTTGCCAGCTTTCATATGCTTAAGAATATTTCGAACCTCCATCTTCAAAATTGGTGGTCCTTCATTATTAAATCTAATATCATACTGTTCCTCTCTGTTATCCTCATAAAGGTTTTTCACATAATCTGTCCATACATGTATAATCTGATCTTTTTCTATTATGATTTTGCCATCTTTAGTTTTTAGACAGCCTGTTGATGTACTTGTTCTTTTATTAGTAAGTTCCTGAATTCTTTTGTGCACTAATTTGGTATTTTGACTGTTGTGTTGTTTTTCAATTTCTAAGCACTTTTCCTCAAGCCATGCTTTTTTTGCCTCCTTACATAATATTCTGACTTGTCTGTGGATTTCTTCATATTTGGCAGAATTGTTTTTGTTGAGTCTTCTTGTTTCCATTAGGTGTAAAATTTCTTCAGTCATCCATTTCTTACGACCCACCTTCTTTAATTTTGGAATAGTTGATTCTGCAGCCAAACTGATTGAATTCTTCACCATTTCCCATTGATCATCCACATCCTGGAATAGGATCTCTACATCAGACAATATATCAAACCTGTTCTATACTTCTATGTTGAATTTGTTTTGTATTTGCTTGTTATTACTAAATGTACACAACTCATATTTAGTGTTTCTTGTTATATACTTGACTTTCTTCAACTTTATCCTCTATGTTCCTGTAAGTAATCTGTGGTCACTATAACAATCAGCACTGGGAACTGTTTTTGCTATTGTTAAAACGTTTCTAAATCTTCTGCTAATAAGAATATAGTCTGGGGGGCCGCGTGATCTCGAGGTATGGTGTCCGCCACGAGTGCTAGAGGTCCTGGGTTCAAGCCCCAGTGATGACCGGGATTTTTTCTCGTGGACCTCTAGTAATAAAATTTCCCCTGGTCTCTGGGTAGTGAGATCGGACGCCCGTGTGTATTGTTGCGCACGCGAAACATCCCTTAGCAGTTGGAAATCGAAAAAGAGTAGCCTAACGGCGCTGCCCTGGCAACATTTCGAGTTAAAAATCTATCCAAAGTATTTCAGGATCATCGCCGGTGTTACGGAGTTCGTGCACTGAGCTGAGTTTCTCCAGACTCAGGTTTGAGTTAGGAGGAGAACGGAGCACTTATGGATTGCACCCGTGTGCCGTGATGTTGATCCATCGACTAAACTAAACTAAACTAGAATATAGTAATTCTGGTTTCTAATCCTGTTATCAGGACTCCTCCATGTCCATAATCTTCAAAGGTGTTGCTTAAATCAGGTGTTTCCTACAATCATTTCCTGTTCTTTTGCCCATTCTACGAGTCTGTATCCTCTTTCATTTCTCTCTCCTAAACCATAGTTTCTTACTGTGTATCTATCACCTTGATTTCTTACTTTTGCGTTGAAGTCCCTAATATGATGTTTATTTCTGAATGTTTACATTTCTTTAAGGCAGCCTCTATGTCATTATAACGTTCCTCTACATTATCTTTACTGGATTCTCCTGTTGGGGCATATACTTGAATAACATTTATGTTAAAAGGTCTGCCACTTAATTTAACTAGTAGAACTCTGTCCGACACGGCCCAATATCCTTGAACATATTTTTGATGTTTTCCGGTCCAAAATAATTGCCACTCCCCTTTGTCGATCTTCACCTCCAGAATAAATAATCTTAAAATCTTCACTTATCTTGATGCCTGCTCCTATCCATCTCGTTTCGTACATCCCTAAAATATTAACTTTTTCTCTTTCCAGTTCTTGTTTTATGTTCTCTAATTTGTCGTCGTCGTTTATGGTCCTAACATTCCACGTTGCTAATTTTAATGTCTCTGTCCTTGTATTGCGATGATCAATCTTTAGGCGAATCATAATGTACTAAGCACTTTTAAAGAGGTAGTTTGCCGTTGCTTTCCTCTATGGCAGTGACCATACTGGCCAGATGACCGCTACCATTGTCTCTGGAAAGAGATCCTCTGCCTGCCGTCGCGAAACTTGAGACCATAATCAACAAATATCTGTCGGCTGCCCTCAAAGTTTCATCCACTACCTGCCTTCCGTGGCTTCTTTTGAACACTTCCAATAAACGAATACGAAATGACTTCACATGATCCACAGGAAAAAACACTAAACAGCGTAAAACACGAAACAAGTCTCCGAAGAATAAACGCGTTACGTCGTCGCCATTTGTGTTATTTCTAGTTAATATAAAATCAATTTGGCTTTTAGTATCTAGATCGTTCTATGCATACCAGATGTATACTTGTGAGTCTTTATGTTTATAGAATGTGTTTGTTATATAGAGTTCGTGTTGGCTGCATAACTCTATAAGTCTACTTCCGTTATAATTCCTTTCAGTATGTTGATCGCCAAATGCTCCCAGATGTTTTTCTATGCCCACTCTGTTATGTCCTAGTCTTGCATTGAAGTCTCCCATATCTATGATGTTGTCCTGCTTATCTATTTTATTTAGCACATCATGTATGTCTTCGTAGAAGTCCTCGCATTCTTGCTCATTATTGTTTGTATTACATGGTGCGTATATTTGTGCATATGTTGTAATTGTTTGTTCTTTTATTCTCACTGTTATGATTCTTTCTGATATATATTTTATTTCTAGTATTCCTTTTGCTAGCCGTGGTTCGATAACTATTCCCACGCCGTGTCTTGCCCTTTCTTGCTGTTCTACTCCAGAGAAGACAAACGTGTAACTATGGTGAAGCTCCTTGCATCCTTTCCCCTTTGTTCTGGTGTCCGCTATTATTTCCATCAGTCCAATTTTCCTCTCCTCCATTGTTTCTATAAGCTCTTCTTCTTTACTACTGAAACCGCAGACGTTCATTGTGCCTATTTTTTGAGTCGCTGATCTATCTCGTAGCCCATTAACATTGCCGGCTCGATATCCGTTTGGGTCAGTCCGTTTATACTTCTTAGTTTTTCTACGACCAGTATGAAGATCCCCTGCCGGCTTGCTAGGCCAGTCGCAGGTTTAGGACACAAATGTGACCATAGGGAGTCCATCCACTGTGGCGAGCCATAGCCCCGTTAGCCCATGACCTCGCGGTCATGGTTTTCCGGTCTGCACCACGCTGAGGTGGGGGTTGACTTGTGTAGTCTGCCGGTCATCGGCAGGCTACTAATTTTCGCTCTTCACCCCTCATGGGAGAGGCTAGCCGATCCCAACCCTGCTGGCTGCAGAGCCAAGCGCATTCCACACCTTGCAGACATACTGACCAATAAAAAGATGTCATTTGCAACGAGAAAAAGATTGTTGACGTGGAACCTGTGCTTTTGTATGGATGTAAGGTGTGGACAATGAACAGACTAACTGAAAAACATCTGATTGCTATGGAAATGTGGTTTCTGAGGAAAATGCCAAAAATACCACGGACAGACAGAAAAACCAATGACCAAGTTCTACAAGAAACAGATGAAAATCGTAAACTGATTAGAGAAATTAAACGTAGACAGTCACAATGTTTTGGTCACGTTATGAGAAGAAATAAATTGGAGAACTTGGTGACAACTGGCAAGATCGAGGGGAAGAGACAAGGGGAGGGCAGAGAAGTAAATATCTGGATGGCTTGGCAACGCTGCAAGGTCGAGACAGGAACACTGAGCACATCCACGACTGTGACAAAATCAACCCCATTTCGGAAATAAATTTGAAAGAGATTGTTGTCCGAAAGAGGTAATGGCTAGATGGCTAGTTGTCATCTGCGTCTGGCTATCGTCTCTCGCTGCCACAAACTTATGTCCCCCCTCTTTCCCCCCCCCCCCCCCCCCCAACATATCCTTTACAGACATTGCAGTAAACACCAGCATTTTTCAGCTGCCGTTTATGTCTTCGCAAGTTTTACGTCAGTAGTTTGCCATTGATTTCTGAACGACCGGCTCACATACCCTCCGTAAGTAACCAACACGACGCGATCCGCTGCCGAATCTTACGCAGCTGTGTTTCGTACGAGAATATACGGGATTATGAACAGAGCCCTTAACCCCTACGCCAGGAAGCATAAACATATTACGTAAATTAAGTAACCCTTTTCGTGCGTCTCAGGCGAGCCTTTGTTAAGTTGTACGGTCTATAATTCATTGGCAGTCGTTAACTCTTATCTAGCATTGTCTCTACCCGTACTTGTTATTAACTCTATCTGTTATTTATATATATAATATTGAATGCCACCACCGTATTTATTGTTGCATGTACTTCATTATTTTCCTGAAATATTCAGACATAGCTATTAATTTAATGAACTATTATTTGAGTTATCTCTAAGCCATGTTTGCTAATATACACAAATCAGATGGGAGCGGCGATAGCGTAGTGACCAGACCTTAGGATGCCGGCCCGGTGGTCAAGAGTATGTAGGCGGATTGCTAGAATTGACCTGAGCTCTCTGATGGACCTAGCCTAAACTGGCTACCAGGAAATGTCTTGCTAGGTAAAGGCTACTGGCGTGATATTGACCACACTACCCCTGAAGTATCGATTGCAATGTAAAACTATTGGCCTAGCAACATATAAATAAAAGTACATATATATTTATTATAATAAACAAGTAATAGAATGAATAACATCATAATATATAAGTAAAATAAGTAGAATAATAATAATATATGAATTTAAAACAAACAAACAAAAAAACTGTTACATGGCTTAGGCGTGTATACGAGCCCTTTAATTGCTTACTTATTTACAAATGTGATCGGCTTTGTCTCTGCCTGTCTGTCGCTCTTTATCTCTCTCTCTTCCTCTCCTCTCTCTCCACCTCTCTCACATACACACGCCATATATATGTGTTGAGTGCGCGCGCGCGCGTGTGTGTGTGCGTGCGTAAAGAAGAACATCTTGTGCAATACATCTCTGTTATTTGAGGTTAGATATTATGTTTTATATGTTACACAGAAGCAGTGTCATCCTATTGTTGTAAAACATGGACTAATAGTAAACAAGCGATCCCCACTCCCCCGACAGAGGTTCCAGAGTTGTGGGTTTACAGAAGAATGCTGAACATTCCTTCCACAGCCAACATGAGTCATTCAGATATTGTAAAACAGACTAACACACAAGGACAGCTGATCGCACGCATCAGAAAGAGGCAGTCGTTATTATGTGATCACATTATGAGAAAAGAAACAACGAGATATGCTGTAACAGTTGGAAACATTTGTCGACAGAGATATAGAGACGGACCTTTGTGTTGGCATTCTGGCAGTGGCTTTATGCATAGTATGCCTGTGCGAGCTGGTGAAGTGCTTCTACTTCTGTCCTCGGTTGTTTGTGACGTGAACTGCATGTTCGGAAAAATGGCGGCCGCTATTTGCTGAACTGGGTTTTCCGTATGCAGTAATTTGTGGCTACTGGTTTTCTAATGACTGCCGCTTCCATCGACGATGAACTGTATCTTTCAGGGCGGACTTTTGTGTTGGCATTCTGGCAGCGGCATTATGCATAGTATACCCTGCGGGCTATTGGTTTGTCTAAACTCCTGTCTGTTCTACTTTTCACTAAATGGGGCAGTGAGAAGCATTTTGTGTGATATTCACTGGCAGATTGCTACCCTTTCCTGTGAAGTTGGAACTGCGACTAACTAACTAAATAATCAACTAAGACATAGAGAAAGACACGGAGAGAATATTCTTGACAGCATTCGTCATGAAACAGAAAGGCGTCAGTACACGAACTGATACATGCTGTTGGAAATCGTAAGATTTGAAGCATGATCACCTGCGCTAGTCGGCAAGGCACTTGACTATACGTACATGTATAATGGAATAAAGCAATCAACGTGCTGGAACGTACCCAAATGAATGAAAGAGCTGACCAACCGCTTGAGCTGTAGCCTATTTATATTGTCAACATTGTCAAAATACACAGTTCCTTTGGTTTTCTGATAACGCGTTGTTACTGTTGAGATCGTTATCAGGGACATTTGTTGTCTGAAGCTGTATACTTTTTCTGGCGTTTTTCGAAGCTGGAGGCGTGGTATCACTAGCTTGCGTTCTTTGCAGGAATTGATAAAAGCTTTCAGCGTCGCCTGGGCAAAAGTCATTGTCGTCTTCGTCATTACTAGACGGCTTATTACACGTAAATATGCACCCGCGGTCTTGACAAGTACAAGAACAACAAACACAGCAGTGTAGAACACACTTCAGGAACTGACTCAGCTCTTCGCGAATCACCCGGTTCATCAGCCCGTATAGACAAGGGTTTACAGCGTAGCTTGCGAAACTCAGCCACGTAGCTACAAGCTCTATTGATGGAGATGCAAACTCTTCCTGGCTAAGACCGTGCATTTCGCAGACGAAATACGGGCTCCACAACACGAAGTATGACAAGACAATTATCATTAACGTTTTGAAAGCTTTCATGTGACTAGTCTTCAGTTTCCCAGTGTCGTGAGTAGCCTCATTGTGTTTTGGAAGTGCGGTGAGGTTGCTGGTGGGTTTATTTGCTTCTGTGCAGTTACTGTTTTGCACTTGATAGCAATCTGGGTCTTTGGTGTTTGATTCTAAAACACTTGGACCTGCAATACAGTGAAGGCTTGCTTTTTTACAAACACACAACAGTTTTGAACAATTTATAACCGGGTTACATTTGCAATGCGTCACTGAATTGTCTGTGCGAACATCGGCGGCACTACTGGTTTTGGTATCTGCGGGTGAAGGCTTTTGTGACACTGAATCAGTTCCTCCAACAGTAGGCCTACCGGAGTCATCTTTCATCTCTGTTGTCTGTAAATTGTCGAAACTGTTACTGTTGGTCTCTTGTATCGTTCTTAAAACAGTATCTGAAGACAGCACCGAAAAGATCGGCTTTGCAGAAGGGTTATTCTGAATGGTTATATGATCTGGTTTGTCCAACTGTGTGGTCAGCTTTGACCTGCAAGGCTGAGGCCCTATGCTGGTCGCAGTTTTTCTTGCTACGCGGAAAATCCCAGTGTACATTGCGATGAGGATCAGGGACGGAATTAGAAATGAAAAAATAAATATTACAATGATGAAAGCTCGGTCTTTTGACGAACCTCCATGCCAGTGATAGGAACATATCCTCTTTGACAGACGGAAACTGCAGAATAGAAAATATTGTTTTCATTATTAACGTTGATTCATACGGTATAGACATAACTACCTTCTTGTTTTGTCTGTGTTGCTATACAAAACCAACCTCTGTCTGCTCTAAACACTTGCTAAATTGCGACCATAAAGTGAATGCGACAAAGGCGTGTCGTATACTGTATTCGACGAACAATAACCAATTACACAAATACGCCGAGGCCTGAGCAATTGGGTGTATAAAACCTGAGTTATCGAGACAGAAAGACTTCATTGTTGCTTCGCTGGCTGTGATCTCCAGTGTGAAGTACTGTATGTCGAATGAAGACATCCTGTTGTCCAACATCAGTGTGATGTCATACAGGACCTGAGGTTTGCGTGAGTATCCGTTGTCCCATGTCTGATTTATTGGTGTGCAGACTGGTGGTTCCTCGCCGTGCAGGCAGACACTCTCCGACTTCAGAGGAATCAACGATCCTACTGCCAGGACCCCGAAGGGACCTGTTGCCAAAGACGCTCGGCAAGGACGCGTCAATAGGTCTTGGCCAGTAAAGAGCCCAGCCCTGGTGCCTTGGAAACACCTCTGCGTCCCAGACTTCATTGTGATTGTTTATGTGTGTTATGTACGTAATGCAAACTTTGATTGATCTATTCATTTCACATGGGATGTAACTCTGCAGTATGCACCTAACGAGATGCAGACAAATATGCCAGGCAATACATTGTGCGACTTGTTTATGTGTGTGTCTTCTATGAATAAATATGCTGCTTTACTTTACAACACGAATCTTTTATTTCTTCTGTTCTTTTTTTTTTTTTTTTTTTTAAAGCGTGAGTCATTATCTTTCTCGTGCTAAACGCTTGCAGGTGTTTCCGTTCTTTCATAGTTCCATCCTCGAATTTTGCCATATTATGTTTTTCTGTGAAATTGTCGCTTCGCCTTTTTGTTGTCTTTGTATTTCTGTTTCTAAGTTACAATAGTTATTGGTTTGGGTCGATTTGCAACCGATCTAACGATAGCGTCCTTTGCTCACATATGTGCTTATGTGAAGAAAAATAAATTTATATTCTGTTCAATGAGCTTACTGTCGTACATGACGGATTTCGTCGCACTTGATGCTAATCTGTAGGTGCTTAATTTCCTTCTCCAGTTCTATTACAATTAAACATTTGCTTGATAACATTTGTCCATGTCGTAAAAGAAGACTGTCTAGTATCCGTTCTCTTCTCCAGATACTTTTTTTGTGTGGTTCGCATATCCTTTACAGAACATGGCTGTCAACATCAGTATCTTTCAGCTGATTGTTGATTTCTTGACAAGATTACGCTCAGTAGTTTGTCATTGATTTCTGAGCGACCGGCTCACATACTCCGTAAGTTACCGACGCGGAGAGAACCGCTACCGATTCTCGCGCAACGTTACGTTACTTACGAGAGTATACGGGATTACGGAGAAAGTCGTGTAACTTCTAGACGAGGGAGACCTGCTCTTCAGATATTAGACTGCAGAAATGGGACTAGAAATAAGTTGTGGGATCCATTTAAAGATACAATTAGTAAAGCTATGAAACTTACGAAGGATGGGAAAACTGCTGGTACAGAAGATATCCAAGTTGACGTTATTAAAACCAATGTAAATGCGCCAATAGAATAATTGCAGAAATTATTTAGTCTGCGGGACTAGAGGAGTGTCAGCAGAAGGAGAAACGGATAACAGTGACGCTGCCAAGAAAGGCGAACCTTCTGGCCTAGAGAGACAACAGTGGAAGATAAACTCTATGGACCGCTGAATGAACTAAAAAAGACTGTTAGATTCATACAAGAGACAACATTGCAGTTATAAACATATTTTAGGCGAACGAAAGAAGAAGAAGAAAGGAAATATGCGGAGTTCGAAAATTATAAAGTAATAATGAGATTGTTAATTCCTTGCGAGATCTTAAGGCAGAATAATTCAGGAGAGGTTAGGAGATGCTAGTAAACATCAACTAAGTGCTGAATAGTTAGGTTTCCGTCCAAACAGACTCTTTACTGACAAGATAGTCACATTTTACATAATAATAGTGCAAGATATTGAACTGAACTCGCCAATTTATGTTAGTTTTGTGAACTAGTAAAATCGACTGACAGTATTGATAGATTGACTGGATAATGATGCGCTGCTAGGGGGTTCCACAAATAATCATTACTGTAGTAGGAACAACGTATCACAACATTAAACACAAAGTGTGTGTGTGTGTTGTGTGTGTGTGTGTGTGAGAGAGAGAGAGAGAGAGAGAGAGAGAGAGAGAGAGAGAGAGAGAGAGAGAAATCCATCCATCCATCATGTGCCATGCCGGTAAGCGTGGGCGGTCATGTTCTGCCATCTCACTCGATCACCAGAGTCGTGGATCAGCTCCGTGTTTCTGTCTCGACCATGCCACAAGGCCAAGCCATCCAGGTACTTGCTTCTAGGTCTTCCCCTTGGTCTGTTCCCCTCGATCTTACCAGTTGTCACCAAGTTCTCCAAATCATTTCTTCTCATAACATGCCCAAAAAATTGTGAATGTCTACGTCTAATGTCTCTAATCAATTTACGATCTTCATTTGTTTCTTGAAGGACTTGTTCATTGGTCTTTCTGGCTGTCCATGATATTCTTTGCATTTTCCCGAGGAACACATTTCTACAGCCATCAGATGTTTTTCAGCCTGACTGCTCATTGTCCAAGCTTCACATCCATATAAAAGAACAGGTTCTATGTAGCATCTCAACACTCTTTTTCTCGTTTCAATTGACATCTTTTTATTCGTCAGCATGTTTTTCATCTTGCTAAAGGCTACTTTTGCCATGGCGATTCTTGTTCTAATCTCTTCAAGGCATCTCCCACCAGATGTTATTACTGTTCCGAGATAATTGTACCTATTCACTTGTTGAAGAATATTCCCATTTACTTGTATATTACATCAAATCAAATCAAATCAAATCAACTTAGAGAGAGAGAGAGAGAGAGAGAGAGAGAGAGAGAGAGAGAGAGAGAGAGAGAGAGAGAGAGAGAGAGAGAGAAAGAGAGAGAGAGAGAGAGAGAGACAGACAGAGAGAGACAGAGAGAAATGGAACTGCCACAGAGCTGTGTTAATCATTTGACAGTAAACAGAAATATCGATCGATGGGAAATCTTTGATGTCATTGGAGTAACATAAGAAATAAATTTACGGTTATTGATGGACACTCATCGTGCAGTTGACGATGTGTGTACATCTCTTATGTGTTTACAAATGAAAGCAAAATCTCACCTGTAAGAGTTAACACCGATTAATGGAAGAGCTGCCAGTAGGAGGCTAAGAACCCAGAGGATGAGAACAGCCAGGAAGTACATGCAGGGCGTGGCATGTCCGGCGTGGTGCATGGGCAGGGCGATGGTGTAGAACCTTTCCACGGAGATGACGCACAGGGATAGCATGGACGCCACCATGACAAACGTGTTGAAGAATCCACTGATCTCACAGATCTGAGGAGTAATGGTTTAATTTGTAAAGAACAAGCATTTTCCCTAATTATGCTACAAGATTGTCACTATCTTTGAATTCTCTTACGCTGCTACAGTACAGTTAATGCGATAGTGTGTAAGTGTATAGTATTTACGACATCACCCATTGAGTGCCGATTGATTTATAAAGATGTTTTTATAGCATTAAATGAAATAAATGCCCAATGCCCTTTAAGACACGTAAACAAGTCCTTTACGTTTTTACTTCAGTGTCGATTTTCTATAATCCTGTGGGGAATTTATGTGACTCTTTTGCAATCTTATATCCTACAAAGTGTGTGGTCTTCAGCAGGCTTCACCGCAGCGGAGACCGCAGTCAATCTTCCTTTCGTTCTCCAAATCTTTTTATGGACACAACTATCTTGAAGCAATCATAACATTAGACAGGAGATGTTGTGTAGAGATTAGAACAAAAATCGCCATGGCAAAAGTAGCCTTTTCTAAGATGCAAATCATGCTTACCAGTAGAACGATGTTAACTGCAGTGAGAAAATAATGGGTGTAGAAGTTAGAATAGAACTATAGTGTTATTTGTATGTTAAGCATGGGAAATAATCAGACAAGCTGAAAAATAAACGGCAGGGGAGTATACAAAGAATGAACTGAAATGAATGAAAGACAAAAAAAAAAAATAAATAAACAACTGAAGCAGTTCTTAATGAAACACATGAAAATCATAAATGTGTTAGAGGCGTTATAATGTAGACATTCAAGAATTTTTGAGCACGCAATGAGGAGAATTACACTTAAAACTATTGACAATTGCAAAATTTGATAAGAAAAGAGCAAAGAGGAATTTAGACCAAAAAACAATAAAAAATAAAATAAAAAACATAAATGCCTCGATTGCTTGAACTCATGGCATAATCGGGACACGAAAACCGATGCGATCGCGCCAGGTGGTGTAAAGTAGTCTCAAGTCTAAGACATGACGATATTCTGTCAGGATTTTCGTCCCTAGAAGTAGGCGCGAGAGATCTGGTTCCCAAGTCCACGTTCGATGTACTCAAGCAGCTAAGCATAAAGGGATAAGCGAGAACTCGAGCATTACTGCGGGGCTGCAGAGAAGGCCTCGTGCTGGCTGTGGAACAATCGGATTGATGTATAGCACAAATCGAAGCGGCACAGAAGATCCACCTTCCTGCCTTCAAGGTAAAGTCTAACATTTCTCACTAAAACAGAAGCGAGCAACCTCTCATTGAAGATCCGGAAACCTTTACTGTTTAAGAAAAGCAAAGTGTGGGATAAATGCAAAAACTATTCGAGCGTCTCGAAACGGAAAACAAAGTGCGAACTCAGGGCAGGAGAAAGCCACCCGGAGTCATGGCCGGCCTTTAGAGAGTTATAAGAAGATAAGGAGCCGAAACATTCGGCGAAGAGGGCCACTTTTGGTGAACGGCATCCTTCTGTCGTTCTTGCTCCTCGGGGGAGTTTTCATCACATAACCGCACAAGCTTGTCTTTACAAAACATGCAGATGATGACATATCCAGGATGTCCGGCAGGAAATTGAAGCGAGGAATTAGTCAGGTTAAGCCCTGATCCTAGCACACCAGTCTCTCGGCATCCCCCCAACCAAGACGTCTAAAAGCCATGCAAGAGAGGAAGTCAATAAATAAGTCACAAATGGCTGTAGAAAAATAACTAAATATGATAAAAACTGTAACCTATTTACGTTTATACGAGGGGAAGTCAATAAGTAAGTCACAAATGGCTGTAGAAAAATAACTAAATACAATAACAACTTGAAACGAGTTTATTTTTTATACATACGTTGTCCCTTTATTTCACAACATAATTTCCACCAACATTGATGCACTTATCTCATCGTTTTATCAGTCCTCTCAAACCGGTTGCATAGAACTGCGTGCTCTGTTTTCTAAACCACGTTTTCACTTCACATTCAACTTCGGCGTCATTCTCGAAATGTCTCTCGCCAAGGTGGGTTTCAGTGGACCAAACAGGTGGAAATCGCTAGGGGCTAAGTCGGGGCTGTAAAGTGGCCATTACTCACCTATCACCTCTAATCATCTCCTCCACCCGCTGCACGGATGCTTATGTTGCTATCTCAACAGGACGACCAGATCGGATTTCATCAACAATTTTAAAGCGTCATTGAGAAAAATTTTCTACCCAGCTAAGCACCGCTTTACGGGACAAACATTTGTCAGCATAAACAGGAAGCATTTCCTTATGAATGCCCTTTGCGGGCAGTCCTTTTGCCCACAAAAAAAACAAAAACAAACCACAAGAGCAGGTTGCTCTTTGGTTGTACACTCCGTAAGTACAGTCGCCATTTTGTTTATGCACTGCGCATGCGCATGAGACACCTAGCGCCACCTGGCGAACGGGAATATAAAGTTCGATGTTGCTGTTACCTAATGACACCTGTAGAAAACACCAACTACATTTACCTGCCATCCCACAGAACTGTGTGACTTACTTATTGACTCGCCCTCGTACACACACTGCTATCGTTAAACCCATTGCATTCTCTCCCACCCGTAAACGATAAAGGGGCAGACGTAGATTTCAAATCACATATAATTGTGTGTGTGTGTGAGGTGGGGGGGGGGGGGGGTGATAAAAGGGTAGGGGTGGTGGAGTGGTTAAGCCGCCTGTCTCGCATTCCGAAGATTATAGGTTCGATTCCGAACTCCGTCATTTGGTTCACGAGTGCAACTTTCTCGGAGACTCCTGGGGGTCGTCACTGGAACTGTGAAGTTGGTGCTCTGTGCAATGCTTTCGGCACCCCCCCCCCCCAACCCATGCGGAAAAAGCTTCAGCCTTAAGGGGTACAACCCGGTGCAATGAAGTCGATCCTCTCGCCTATAACAGCCTCTCTCTATCTCTCTGTGCGTGTGGACGCGCGCGCGCGCTTGTGTGTGTGTGAGTGTGTGTTCACACACACTTATTTCCCTTTGCTCGCTATATGAACCGGCCAAATGCAATGCAATGATTAATTCATTTACAGATTTGATTTCATGGTTCTGACCAGAAATCATGTTTTCCAGCCATCAACTATCAGAACTTTATGTAGAGTTTTAACCATGCCCGGTCAGCATGCATGACTCCTCCCCTTATCAGGCCTTTACAAGATAAGTAAAATAAAGTACATTAAGTTATTCAATAGTAGGGAATAATCTTATATATAAAAGGCGATCTCCGTCTGTCTGTCTGTCTGTATGTCCCTATGTCCTTTATGCGCTCGCGAACGGCCCATCCGATTGAGGTGAAATTTTCTACACGTCTTCCTTTCATTCCAGCGCAGCCCACTGTCATATTTTTTTAGTGTGAAATCGGCTGCTTACCCAATATTATTTAATTTTCCATTTTTCATTATAATTTCATATATCTCAGGGGACCTAACTCTGTAAAAGTTATTTCAAGGGGATAAACTTTTCTGTATACCTTATAGTCATATTGTGGCATCGTTTTCAAAGATTTATAAACTCTGTGTCTATAGTTATGTACCGGCATATGAGTTATAATAAATAATGATACAATCTTTAAGGCATTTTCAAAGTTTTCATAAAAATAATGCACAATGCATAACATTGTAACTCATCTTTTTATGCTTAAGAAGTTACTGTAGTCATGCAGGTGATTAGAAAGAGTTTTCATTAAAAATAATGGATGGTGTGTGGAAGGACATTCTTTTAAGTTACTTTTTTTGTTGTATGAATTTAATGAGACGCTACCCGCCAGGAGCTGGGCGAAGCCACGCCGGGTCAGATAGATAGACAGACCCACCTTTTCGCTGCAGTTGTCTACTCCTCCTTTTCCTTCTTCTGCTGATGCTGCTGCCGCCGCTCCATTTACCCAAGTTAATTGTTGGGGAAGATGTAAAGATCTTTCAAGTGCTCTTTCTAATGCTTTTTGTAAGTTGGTCTTCGTTTATCTAAGGTTGTTCTAACTGCAACCAATAAATGATTAGACAGACAGACAGACAGACAGAGAGGGAGGGACGGACAGACAGACAGACAGACAGACAGACAGACAGACAGACAGACAGACAGACAGACGGGAACGGGAACTTATATGACTACTTATATGAATTAAATGAGATGCTCGCCATCAGGGGCTGGGCGAAGCCGGGCCGGATCAGACAGACAGACAGACAGACAGACAGACATATAGACAGACAGACAGACAGACAGATAGATAGTCGGGAACGGGAACGGGAGCTTATATGACTACTTATATGAATTAAATGAGACTGCTCCACACCAGGAGTTGGGCGATGCCGGGCCGGGTCAGACAGACAGACAGACAGACAGAAAGACATACATACATACATACATACAGACAGACAGACAGACAGACAGACAGACAGACAGACAGTCGGTAACGGGAACGAGAACTTATATGACTACTTATATGAATTAAATGAGATGCTCCCCACCAGGGACTGGGCGAAGAAGGGCCGGGTCAGCTAGTCTTATATATAAAAGGCGATCTCAGTCTGTCTGTCTGTCTGTATGTCCCTATGTCCTTTATGCGCTCGCGAACGGTCCATCCGATTGAGATGAAATGTTCTACACGTCTTCCTTTCATACCAGCGCAGCCCACTGTCATTTTTTTAGTGTGAAATCGGCTGCTTACCCAATATTATTTCATTTTCATTTTTCATTATAATTTCATATATCTCAGGGGACTTAACTCTGTAAAAGTTATTTCAAGGGGATAAACTTTTCTGTATAACTTATAGTCATATTGTGGCATCGTTTTCAAAGATTTATAAACTCTTTGTCCATAGTTATGTACCGGCATATGAGTTATAATAAATAATGATACAATCTTTAAGGCATTTTCAAAGTTTTCATAAAAATAATGCACAATGCATAACATTGTAACTCATCTTTTTATGCTTAAGAAGTTACTGTAGTCATGCAGGTGATTAGAAAGAGTTTTCATTAAAAATAATGGATGGTGTGTGGAAGGACATTCTTTTAAGTTACTTTTTTTGTTGTATGAATTTAATGAGACGCTACCCGCCAGGAGCTGGGCGAAGCCACGCCGGGTCAGATAGATAGACAGACCCACCTTTTCGCTGCAGTTGTCTACTCCTCCTTTTCCTTCTTCTGCTGATGCTGCTGCCGCCGCTCCATTTACCCAAGTTAATTGTTGGGGAAGATGTAAAGATCTTTCAAGTGCTCTTTCTAATGCTTTTTGTAAGTTGGTCTTCGTTTATCTAAGGTTGTTCTAACTGCAACCAATAAATGATTAGACAGACAGGCAGACAGACAGACAGACAGAGAGGGAGGGACAGACAGACAGACAGACAGACAGACAGACAGACAGACAGACAGACAGACAGACAGACAGACAGACAGACAGTCGGGAACGGGAACTTATATGACTACTTATATGAATTAAATGAGATGCTCGCCATCAGGGGCTGGGCGAAGCCGGGCCGGATCAGACAGACAGACAGACAGACAGACATATAGACAGACAGACAGACAGATAGATAGTCGGGAACGGGAACGGGAGCTTATATGACTACTTATATGAATTAAATGAGATGCTCCACACCAGGAGTTGGGCGATGCCGGGCCGGGTCAGACAGACAGAAAGACAGACAGAAAGACAGACAGAAAGACAGACAGAAAGACAGACAGACATACATAC